>JADBJO010002441.1:52500-60000 GCA_016801955.1 Conus betulinus
TCTCTCTCTCTCTCTCTCTCTCTCTCTCACCAAATATACGGGAAATATATGTATTATGAGCGATACCCTCTTATATCTCAATCCACCTGTCTGTCTGTGTATGTGTTTGTGTATTTGTCCACTTGTATACATCATCTCTCTCTCTCTCTCTCTCTCTGTCTCTGTCTCTGTCTGTCTAGTAAACATGAAATCTTACAGAATTGTCATATATTTGTCTTTAACACTGTTCATAGAAATTACAGTTTGATAGAACGTCACACAATGTTTTTGATTAAGTTTTTTTTTGTTATCACGTACTTCTGGTAAAAAAAAGTAGAAATTCATCGTGCTAGATGAGCTCGTTTTTGTATAACACAAAAGAGGGGGCGGGGGGGGGGGGGGGGGGGGGGGGGGGGGGAGGGAAGGGGAAAGAAATGGGAGATGGGAGCGGGGATAATATCAGCTGAAGACATGTTCGTCGTAGTTGTGGAGAACGGATAGTGCTACTTCGAACGTTCTCAGAGAGAGAGAGAGAGAGAGAGAGAGAGGAGAGAGAGAGAGAGAGAGAGAGAGAGAGAGAGAGAGAGATTCGATGTTTTATTCGGATTCGGATGCCTTGGCCCATTATGAAGGGGTGGGTGAACATAATACATCATATGAAACAAATACACATGCCTGCATAACAAATCAAACACAATCAATTTAGAACTTCAAGATGTAGCTATTTCTCGAAATTTAAATGCCTTGTATAGAAACAAGGACAACTTTCGAACAACGTCTGTTGAAGTTGATGACATCAATATAATCAATTTAAACAGGGAAGGTTGTCTATAAAATTTTGGGCTGAATAAATTCAGTTCTAATATTCCTTAAGGCTGGACAGCAAAGAACAAAATGGACTTTCATTTCCCTTAGATTCTTTACAAAGTGGATACAGCAGATCATTGTCATCAACAATGGCTTTGTACCTTAATTTATGAACTGCCAATTCTGAAATTCCAAATCTGAATTTGGTCATGACATACTTTAAGTGTCTGTCCATTTCTAAAGTTAAATAAGGTTTCAAATCATGAAAATTGCAAACATGCCTATAGAAATCAATCCTGTCACTATTCTGCACGTGATTTGACCATCTTTGCCAAGAGCAGTCAGTCAATCGTTGAGGAAAGCAACGTATGAATTGCTTAACATTGCCAACACCTTGATTTAACCATGCAAAACCAAAACCATATTCAAAGAGACAAATACGTATTTTACTTACCCAGTTGTTTTTCCATCTAGCATCGAGATCATATAGCATGTTATAAGCTTTGCGTGGTAATCTGTGCTCCTGCATGTAAAATAAACTCAGCCAATAACGGATACATTTAACTGCTGAATATATGTACAGGGGGAATCTATTAGTCTCACCATAAACAAGATCATTAGGCGTTCGCCTGTCTATATCCAAAAACCTTTTTAATGCGAACAGGTGTACAGATTCACAATATATGGCAGCATTGTCTAATCCCCACAATTCAGACCCATATTGTACAATTGGTTGAATTTGACTCTCAAACAACTTGATAAAAACATACAAAGACGTATTATTGAGGATGTACAGCTTTTTTTCATGATACTGAGCAGCACATTTTTGGCCCTGCTTGCAAGATCCTTGCATGCACTAACAAAACTAAGACGTGTAGAGAAAAATATACCCAAGTGCTTATAAGCATTCACAACAGGCATGGGGATGCGATCATAGAACCACCTTTCTCTTGCACCCAAATAACCACCCTTTCGACATACAGTAATGTTACTTTTGGACAAATTAACTTTTAGTTGGAGAGAAGCAGCTGCGAGATGCAGACTGTTCAGTTGAGTCTGTAAACCAATAACAGTCTCTGATATCAAAACCACATCATCAGCTAATAAATGAATGAATAAACAACTCAAAAGCATCCGAAGTCAGCAGAGCCCCATGTTTTCCATTGTTGATCACTTCAATTGCTAACTCATTGATAAAGAGGGAAAATAGAACAGGGCTGCAAGCATCACCTTGCCTAACCCCGGCTGCACAGTTAATGTAATCTGTCAGTTTATCCCCAGAACGAACTCTAGCCATAACCACCTCATACATGCTTCTGATGCATCTATAAAGTTTACCCCTAATATCATTTTTAATCATGACTGGCCAAAGAAGATTTCTATTGATGGAAACGAATGCTGCTTTTTCAAAATCTATAAAAGCAGCATACAATTTTCGATTATGAAAACTGTTTCTGAACAAGAGCCATTAAAGTAAACATGTGGTCAACAGTCGAATACCCTTTTTTTGAAAACCAGCTTGGTGATCACCAGTAATATTTTTTTCCTCAACCCACTCTTGCAATCTGTTATTTATTATAATCCCAAATATTTTACTGCATATGTTACTAAGGCAGATACCCCTATATTTGTTTGGATTATTAGCGTCCCCCTTTTTAAAGACAGGTATTATTATTGACTCCATCCAGTTATCCAGAAATATACCATCATCAAACAGTTTATTAAAAAAAAATTTAAACAAAACCGCACAACTTGAGCAGAAGAGTGTTTGAACAGTTCACCAATTATGCCATCGGGGCCCGCTGCTTTATTTTTTTTAGTTTTTTTAATTGCTAATAACACTTCTTCTTCACTAATGGGACGGTTCATATAGACATCAGACTCATCTTCAAACCCCTCTTGATTTCGCTCATTGTCAGTGTTTAACTCTAACAAAGCTTGAAAATGTTGAAACCACACGTCAGTTCGAATGTTGTTTCTAGGCTGTTTCCTTTTTTGCGATATCTTGTGAATTACGGTTTAAAATTCCCTCCGTGAATTTATTGATGCTACTAACTTATCTATTACTGATTTATTACATTCTTTCTCTTTTCTCTCAAGTAAATGCTTATACTCACGTCTAGCTATTACATATGCAGTTCTATCAGTGTCTTTTACTGTACGGCGACTTATTCTCAGTAACCTTCTAGCCTTTCTTTCATTAAGAACACATTCTTGATCATACCAGTCCTTTGATTTCCTGTCGTGACCCTGTATACGTTTTTTAATACATTCAGCACATTTCATTATACATTCAGTAAACATATTTAGTGCATTATTAATATCGACATCAATTAAACTTATGGCAATATCAATACTTTCGCTTGCTTTTTCATCACATAAGGTATTACTAAACAAGAAGAAGCGCATTCATCATTCCAGACAATTTTTTCAATACATCGCCTTGACCTTTTTTGCTCATATCTACTAAGTTTCCTCAGGGAAAACGAACATGAAATGACACAGGGAAATGATCAGAATCTATACGTTCTACAACCTGTAGCTCACAAACATCGCATAACAGAGCAAAAAGTTAATTTGACAATACAAAATAGTCGTTGACACTACTCCCGTGATCAGAAACATATATATAGCAACCTTTGAGGTCGTCTTTACACATACCATTTACTATACACAAGTTCAAAGCAGTGCACATGTTTAATAACGATTTCCCATAATTATTTAAATTGTATCTTGAGAGCATCGGTTAGTGCTGAGAGACTGACTAGCATGCCATGTATAAAAAAATATTAAACCCGGAAAATTCTGAGAGATGTTAGAAGTTCTACCATTCAAGTCACCGTTTAGAATGACATAAACATCATTTGTTATCAACAAGTCAGTTCAACATTCTTCCACTACACTAATGCCATTATCTACATCAAAATGGACACAAAAGGGAGAACCTTCCGGGGGATGTACGAGCAAACATACAAAATATCCTTGTCTAGTCCATATAAATTTTTGTCAAATCAAGCAGACAATTAAATTTGGATTATTTACTTCCACAGCGCTAACAAGGGGATAAATTCATTTCTTATTAAACAAATTACACCTCCAGATCGTCTCCCTTGTCTCGTAAATTTAACTGCCGGCTTACAAAATATTTTTAAAAACCAACAAACAAATCATCTCGACATTCCTCTATAAATGTCTCAGTTAAACAAACAAAGTCAAACTGATACAGAAATGAAATAAATCGGAATCAACAAGTTTTGACATCAAACCATTATATTCCATGTTTAAAAAAAAAGCAAAAGGTTTCTGTACAATAGGAAAAACCGAGTTGTTCGTTTATTCACACGTGGTAGCGGACGACAGCGATGCCAAACAGGTTTGCCTCAACGAGCAGTGCTCACGTGTGACACTGCCACTAGTTACCGAGAGGTCTACCGGTGTTATGTCACTGAGGTTCCCATTTTCTGTACAGCATTTTTCATCACGTGGCCGGCCGACTCCCTAACTTGACTTGCTCAAATTGCCATGGGAATCGAGGAAGTACTTTTTACCATCGATAATTAGATGGTCAAAAATCATTGAGGCCTTTTCCCGTCGGCTCTTGCCTTCTTGAGATAGGGAGAGAGGCCACGTCTGATTTCCCTGACACGAAAAAGAGAAATCCTCGCCAACAAAGATGTTACTGCCCTTCAACTTCGCTTTGGCTTAAAGAATTCTCAGCTTGTCTTTGTACGAAGAGCAGCAAGTTATGATAGGAGAGTTATCTTTTGCATTTAACCTGTGTACATGGTCAAACTCGTTTTCCATTGTTACGTCCAATTTGTCTATAACCAGGTCAAGTAATTTCCCTCACACTGTTCAATTGTCTCAGTTTGGTGTCTGAGGATACCATAAAAAAAATAAGATTATTGCGCTTTGACCGACATTCTAAATCGTCTGTTTTTTTTTCTTTCTAATTGCTCTACTTCAGCCAAAAGCTCAGAGTTTTTTTTTTTTTCTTCTGCCAACTCCAAGTTTTCTTTCCTCAAATTCCCCACCTCCTCCCGCAGATCATCAAACCCACAGTGCATAGCAGCAAACTGATCGCGAAGGTCCTTTAGGCTATTTTCCATTTCAGCAAACTTACAGTCCAGCTTGTTCATCACGTCTGCCATGGTGGGTTGCTGGGTGGAAAACAGAGTCGTCTGCCCGGCGTCCAGAGAAGCCCCGGTCCTGTCCGTGCTGGTCCTCCGTCCTGTCGTGGCACTCTGGCTGCCCGTCCTCGACTGCTGCCCCGCTGGTGGGTCCAGGGTTCCACTCGACGTCTCCGCAGCGTAGTAGTAGCAAACTGCCCCTGAACATCAGAGTGAGGAGCAAGCCTAGGGTTACACCGGCAGCTCTGGTTCGTGGTGTCAGCATGGCGACCCGTTCTGCTGTTTTCTCTGTGGCCCTTTTCAACATGAAGTTGACGTAGATAGGTAAAAAGGAGCCACAGGATGCCCTGAAGACGAGGGGGGCTGAAGGCATGGTGTCTTCTGTGCTTGATGACGGAAGTACAGACTCCTGCTCGACCTCAGTCCCCGTTGAAGCGCAGGTGGTTTCTTCCCGGAGTTCAGATGTAATCACAAACGACAGAGGATCACGACAAACCAGTGAATTTGAAGAACACACGCCTGCTCCTTCTTTATGTCACATTTCACTGTTCGAACTTGTTTGCGATCGTTAACACTTCGAGCTCGAGTTCTGTTTCGAGTGTTCATGGGGGTAGAACAAAATCAACGAATACCAAATATCAACCAGTCTTACTGCTTTAGTTTCATGGAATAATCCACGTGCTTGGGTTTTAAATCAATGTTCTTTTAACAACAACAACGGAAAAGGTTCTCCTCCCCGCTGACTCACGTCTTTTATTTACGATTTAAATGATTAATGACCTGTGCAAATCACGTCGATCGGAATCAGTTCTGTCCACAAAAATGAAATGCAAAATAATGAAAACTGGGGAAATGTGACAACGACTGGGTTTGAACTCACTGTGTTGACAACTGAGAGAGAGAGAGAGAGAGAGAGAGAGAGAGAGAGAGAGAGAGAGAGAGAGAGAGAGAGAGTCTGCTTTATATCTGGTGTGATCGATGACTGTTGAGAAAGGACCGTGAAAATTCACAGTCTATATTCATGACTTCGGCTGGCAATGGAGATGGGGAGTTCGTTTTCCTATAGACATGAATCTCGCGCTTGTGGCGTGGAACCCGTGGGACGACCACGTCCTCTGACACGCTATTGACACGGCATTGAAGGAGCCCCCCCTCCCCCCCCCCCCCCCCCCCCCCCCCCCCCCCCCCTCGTCCTCTCTCTCTCTCCGTACATCTGTCTGCCTGTCTGTCACTCTATCCATCTACCTCTCTCTCTCTCTCTCTCTCTGTCTCTGTCTGTCTCTCTCTCTCTCTCTCTCTCTCTCTCTCTCTCTCTCTCTCTCTCTCTCTCCGTCCGCCTGTCTGTCCGTCCGTCCGTCCGTCTGTCTGTCTATCTCTCTCTCTCTCTGTCTATCTATTTGTCTGTCTGTCTATCTGTTCATCTGTCCATCTGTCTGTCTATCTATCTGTATGTCTGTCTGTCTGTCTAAACGTGCAGGCTTTTGTACATGCATTCGTTGTCTCTGAACAACCTACGTTGCTGTCCAACCAGTTGCCTACTTACCAGGCTGTCTGGCCACCTGTCTGCCTTCTATCAACTATTCATACAATGTCACTGTAATTACTAGACAGTGTCTTAGTCTTCGGCGCAATCAAATCACGACTTAGTTCTTTTAATTATGCGTGACTGCGTGCTTGTATTTCATAGACTCTGACATGTCATACAGACTCGAAACAATGGAATTCCTTCGCATATGCATACAACCCAGGACCGTTTGACCTTTATTTGCATAACCACTGATCCTCGACCTTTCTGGGTAGGTTATTGAGATAACTGTGTCACCACTTCATGCTTCCTTTCCTCCTTTCTTTCCGTTGTCCTTTGGAGAAGTTTGAAAGTTACAAGAGAACTCGTTGTTTTTATCAGACGCGGCAGGTTGTTGTTCGTCCGTCGAGTCGACGAGAACCACTGCAGTCATCTTCGGGTTGAGGGGATCAGATGATTTGTGGATACGCAGGTGGCTGATCAAGCCGATGCGTGCACGGAATGTGCGGTGACAGCTTAGACAGGCAATGTGGGAGACCTGCTCTTGCTTGCTGGCGCGGGCTTTCCTTGCCTGTCTCTTTTGTTGTGCTGCAGCTGTCCTCCTGTCTTCACTTAGACTGGCGCCTTTGTGACAGAGCAGCCCCATCTAGCTCCATCCTTAGCACTTTTTTCCCTTGTGTCAGAGTTGATGTTAAACGCTTTCAAGGATGTTTTGAGATTGTCTTTGAAGCATTTTTCCTGACCTCCACGGGAGCTCTTTCCTTGTTGCAGCTCACCGTAGAAGAGTCTCTTTGGTTGTCAAGAATGCAAGCTACATGATCTGCCCATCGTGCCCATCGTAGACACCATCAGGTGCGTGTGGATGCTCGGCAGGTCTTGTTTGTTGGGCACTTCTGTGTCTGTGGTTTTGTCCTGCGTAACAATCTTCTGAGGCTGAACAGTTAAGTAGTGGGGGAAAACATGTGCAGGTTAACAGTTCTTCCATCATTATAGTAATGAATTGGCAAAGATTTGGATAAAAAAAAAATAAACATGAAGAAAATGCGAAAATGTATATTA
>JADBJO010002441.1:65000-67500 GCA_016801955.1 Conus betulinus
TTGTGTTCCATAGACATGCCGAGAGTTCTTTCAGTATATATGGCATCCTTCTGGACATTTTAAGCTGGTAATTTACTTTTGTCTATCACTCTCTTTTACTTTGCTTTTTATCATTTGTCTTTCTGTACGGCTGTCTGCCTACCATTTTCGTGCCTGTGCTACCGATTCAACTGTCTTTGCTAGAAAGTTTTTGTTTCTTTTTTCAATCAGCCAATCATTCATAGAAGTGGTCTTGCCTAATGAATTGCATCCCCCGTCGTCTAGAACATAGTCAATTCCTAGTCTCTGTCTCTGTCTTTGACTCTCCCTGACTTTCCACCATCTCCCATCACATATGGCCCTTCATCTACCCTAGCTTTTTTTTTTCCGATCAGTTTCTGTGTTTGCTGGTTTGTTCTTCTGTCCAAACCCACACCATGCTAGCTTCTCTTTTGTCTTCTCCTTTTTTTTTTTTTTCATCTGACAACTAAGTAGTGAGAGCTAAACCAGCGGAATGGCTACTGAAAAATCTGCACTGCTTTGGACTAACCTGCCTTTGTTTAGACATATCTTCATTGCGTCGAAGTTTTCTACTATGCATCTTTTGTATGCCTGCTCATTTGTTAAACTTCTGGGCAGTGAGCCAAGTGGAGTATATGTAGTTCCCAACACGGCCTGATTTTATCTGCATAATTCAGTTGAAAATGAAATGAGGCAGGGAACAGTAAACACTAAGCAATAAACAAGTAGGGTAAGTCTTGTTCCCATAAAAAAACTAACACAGAGTAGTAACTTTTATTCAAGACTGGCACAGCCTTTTAAACTTGAATAAAGTCAAATGAATACAAAAACGAACAATCTAATGGTGGGGGAAAAGCAAGCGCAGGCCAACAAACCCCTCCGTCATCACAGTAATGACTTGGCAAAGATTTGAACTCAAGGCGGGAGGGGGAGGGAGGGCATATTTATAACGTATTATAAGATGTTTTCTTAATTTTATGTTCCCATTTTCTTCATCTTCAGCCCCCTACCCCCGCCTTGAGTTCAAATCTTTACCAAGTCATTACTGTGATGACGGAGGAGGGTTGTTGGCCTGCGCTTGTTTTTCCCCCACTATTAGATTGTTTGTCTTTGTATTCGTCTGACTTTCTTCAAGTTTAAAAGGCTGTGCCAGTCTCGAATAAAAGTTACTGTGTGTTAGGTTTTCTTATGGGAGCAAGACTTACCCTACTTGTTTACTCCATGATTTATACAAGCACATTCTGTAAATAGTCTTTGTTGTTGGCCACTTAATCAGGTCTGAACCCTTCTTTTCTCGATGTGAAGAAAGGCCTAAAACCCAAACGGAACGTATATGTGCTGTGATTGTCGTGAGGAGAGCCCTGGTCTATGAAAGAACCGTCGATGAGCTAAACAAAAAAGGATTAAAAGAACCAAACCAAAAACTCGTGTGCCGTGAATGAGAGTATCGACATTTTTTTTTTCTGCAGTCTCTGATCTCCTTGTATATCAGGATGACTGGAGATCTCTCCCTGCTAGAATAGCTCACCACATCCGTGTTTATGTGTCTGATCTGAATAAGTCACACGCGGCTCCTATTTCCCGTTATATATTAGAGTCACAATGAACCGCCAGTGACTCTTCAGCTATATACAGGGGCCAACGAGAGTCTTAGCAGAGAGTGGAGAGTTTGCTTTTATCGACAGAGAAAGGAGAACACACACTACAAGCGCAGTTTATCGACGAAGTTTCTCCCCGCTTGGAACTGGGGTTTCGCACAGGGAGGGATACGTTAACGTTCGGGTCAGAGTCATGGTAAGATCAGCTACACGATTTCGCACTATTTATATTTTGCTGATGTGAGTGTGCTCATCATCAGCAGGTAAGCAGGATCTCATACCAAGCCTGACGAGCTCTTCACAGAGCGAAACAGTTGTCGCATGCTGGCCCTGCTCATTTTCGCTTTGGAGGAACAACGAAGCTCACAGAGCATTCACTCGTCTGGATTGCTTTTCATGCCCCTTCCTCTTAACTTGCATCTGTCTTTCAGAATTAAGGTTATATCTTTTCAGTGGGATAGATTTTGATGACATATCAACAAAGAAGTAGCAGTGAAAAACAAATGCTTTTCTAACAATTCGTCTTTATATATCAAAAACCCCAGCTGATTGCGATCCACAAGATGTTTCAGGCTACTCAATAAACAGTTTTGCAAACCATGGATATCTGGAAGCATTAGCTTGGCAACACATACTTTTTTCCCTAAACAATCAGAAACGCAGGGGGGGGGGGGGGGGGGGGGGGGGGGTGGGGGGGGGACAAACCAATGGTGGGGTGGAACACGCTTGGAGGAAAGGCCTTGACTAAACAATGGACCTGTTAAAAAGAAAGAGTGACAGTAGGCGGAAAGATTATTCATGAAGCACCCTGACGCAAGCTAAGCTGAGAGAAGTGGGGGAGTGTGCGAAGAAGACTGAAAGGTAGAATGAGGTTAAGAAGGAAAAAAGACAAAATATTCATG
>JADBJO010002441.1:70000-72500 GCA_016801955.1 Conus betulinus
GAGTCCGCCTCCTTGATGAACTGAAACTGAAACCGAAACTGATGAAGCACACTGACGCAAGTTTAACTGGAAGAGGTGAAGTTATTGTTAGAGAAAAGACAGCACCCTAGAGGGGGGGCCAAAAAGGATAGAGAAGAAAGGAGGGACACCGAGAGAGAGAGAGAGAGAGAGAGAGAGAGAGAGAGAGAGAGAGAGAGGAGAGAGAGAGATAGAGACAGAGAGACAGACAGACTCGAGAGAGGGTGAGAGAGAGAAAGAGAGAGAGAGATAGAGAGAGAGTGGATTAGATAGAGAAAGAGAGTTGAGTGTCGAGAGCGGAGAAAAAGAACGAGAGAAAGACAAAATCTCGAGAGAGAGAGAGAGAGAGAGAGGAGAGAGAGCACGAGAGAAGAAAGAGAGAGAGAGAAAAAAAGGGAGAAAGAGAGAGAGAGAGAGAGCTGAGAGAGAGAGAGAGCTAGAGAGAGAGAAGAGTAAATAATCGTAGAAAATAAACCATGTAGAGGAGAGAGAGAGGAGATAGAGTAGACGAGAGAAGAGAGAGAGGAGAGAGAGAGAGAACAGACAAACGTTTTGGAGTGAAGAGAAATATGTATCAAGAAACATAAAGGACCGTGAAGACAACAACAGACATTAGGATCAGACTGAAACACAGATACACATAACAGTGAAACCAAGCAGATTCCATTTGGTTTCAGCCTGGACTTCCCCGTAAGAGAGACTGTGTCAGTGCCAGAGAGAGCTCAGCAGTTCTGTGTTTTTTCAACGACAATTACAACAACAACAACAAAAACCATATTCTACAAGAACAACAATAACAACATCAGCGGCCGCAGGAGCAACGACAAGAAAGGAAGAAGAAGCTGACAAACTCTCAAAAAACGACAAAGTCAGCGTTTTTCGTGCCCACCTGAGGAGTCCAAACATGGCTCATTATTGGCCTTTCTGACAAATCAGCTTGTCACAGAAACCCGTTTTGTTTCATTCGGACACATTCGGCCTTCGAAGACCAGCGGACGTACGGGGAGTAGCAACAAAATCGCTTGTGTGAGCGCAAACGTTCTTGCACGCACGTTGAATCCCATTCCAGCCTTCGCGTATATATAGGTTTATTATATGTTAGTGAGACGGATACCAACACACACAACAACCACACACACGCACTAGAAACACACACACACACACACACACACCCACAACAACACACACACACACCCACACACACACACACACATACACACACACACACACACACCACACACACACACAACACACAACACATACACACACACACACACACACACACAAACCACACCCAAACATGCACAACACACGCACGCGTGCGCGCACGTCCCCCCCCCCCCCCCCCCCCCCACACCACACACACATACACACACAGACACACGTGCGCGCGCGCGCTCAAAAAGATAAAGCCAACAAAGAGCAACAATAAAAAATATACTCACTAATGTCTTGCTTAGGCATCATTCCCGCCGTCCCTAGTCGGAGTATGTCTACTTAACGGTATGGTTAAGTTCTTCGGAATATGGACACTTACTGGTTAAGGTTTGAAAACGGCATACGCACAAAAAACGTATCAGTCCGATGGTGAATCTTTAAATGTTAACTGAGATATGGAGGGACAAGGAGAAGAAGAAAAAAAGGAGGAGGAGGAGGAGGAGAAGGGGGAGGAGGAGAAGAAGAAGAAGAAGAAGAAGGAGGAGGGGAGACGGTGAAGAAGAAGAAGTTAAGTACGAAGAAGATTAAGAAAAGAAGAAGAAGAAAGAAGATGGTAAAGAAGAAGAAGAAGAATAAGAAGAAGAAGAAGAAGAAGAGAAGAAAAAGAAAGAATAAGAATAAGAAGGAAAGAAGACGACGACTACGACGACGACGCGACTAATACGACGAGTGAAGATGAAGGGGTTGAGTATTTGAGGAAGATTGAAGATTAGAAAAGAAGGGGGAAGAAGGTAAGAAAAAGAAGAATAAGAAGGAAGAAGAGAAGAGGAGAAGAAGGAAGAAGAAGAAGAAAGAAGGGAGAATGAAGAAGGAGTATAGGAGAAAGAAGAGGAAATATATAGGAAGAGGAGATTAAGTTAAAAAGAAGAGGAGAAGAAGAAGAAGAGAAGATTTTGAAGTAAGAAGAAGAAGAGGAGAAGAGAAGAAGAAGGTAAAGAATGAAGAAGAAGAAGACGAAGAGAAAAAAGAAGAAGAAGAATACGAAGAAGAAGAAGAAGAAGAAGAGAAGGCAGTTGGCAGGAGGTCTAGAAAATATATGAAAAGTACAGGATTAAGACTGTGTGTTTTTCGCGTGTTTTGTTTGTTTGTTTTCTTCTATCATGTTTTTTGCCGTTGTTCTGAAACTTGGTATATCTTCATTCACGTTCAACAACACCAGTGTGACAGACACCAATTTCTCACTTTCGGGTAATCTCCTTCCGGTGTGATGGCAGTATGTTGTCAATCTTGACCATTCTCCGGAAGAGGGGGAAAGCTTCCAGTC
>JADBJO010002441.1:77500-107500 GCA_016801955.1 Conus betulinus
CACGAGTATTGTCAACAGAAATTGACTGGAAAAAAAAAAACCCTACTGACCGTGACAACTGCTGCAATTCCAGAATGGATGGTGCCCATACAGGTTAAGGCTGTGGCCACTCTTTGACCTGCACTGTGATCTCCATTGAGGACCGGTGGGGGAGCAGCTTTGAGCTGTGAGAAGTGAGTGGGTGGGTGCATCAGAAGCGATGCGGGCGATAACTGCGCAATGACGGGGATGACATCAGTTACTGTGGGGATGACCACACCATCAGCAATCACTGCTTTGGTAGTGCGAATGGTCAGTGACAACAGACATTGGAGATGTTGGGGCCAGAATAGCTCGGTTGGTAGAGCGCGGGGGACTCGTGATCCTGGAGTCGCGGGTTCGAATCTCCGCCGGGCCGTTTCGGAACAGGGGGGATTTTTCCCTCGGAGTTAACATTGGTCTGACTCCATTTCCATACAGGCCTTCGAATGAGACTATAAGCCGAGGTTCCGTGTGTGAACGCACGCATAACATCCTGCACACACGTCAAATCCCATCACCAAACTTTCGGAAGAGAAGGCCAATTTGGCCGTTGGTATGGATGACACGTTACACATGGCATGCACCCTGCGTGAGAAAATGGAAAGAATAGAGGAAGTAAGGAAATTGAGTGAACGATATTGGACGATACTGACTGGATGACACGGGAAACGACCGAATGAAGCGCCAGCTGGCAGCTCTTCAGTCGGCACTACCCAGGTAGGCAGCCCGTTGTGTAAACGAGTGTGGATTGTCAAGCGCTTAGAGCTTGGTCTCTAGCCGAGAATAGGCGCTATATAAGTATTCATTAATATTATTATGTTCCCATTGCTCACGGCTGGCGTCACCTGCGTGGTAACCACTCGCCCGTGGTCGCCTCAACAGTGAGTGAGTGATGTGATATTTTTCATTATGCAGTCAAAGCACAGTTCGCAGCACAGCTCATGGGTCACACGAGGTGTGGCTGCGACCTAACTCTCCGGACGCCAGCTGACCTAGAATGGCAGCATTTCTTAGTGCCAGTTGAGTCTACAGTCAACTTGCTTAACCAAAACAAAAAAAAAAAAAAAAAAAAAAAAATACAAAAAAAATTTTTTTTTTTTTTTTTTTTTTCGTATTTTCGAGTCTATGTCGAGTTTGTAAGTCTTCTACTCAAACGTCTTCGTCACATTGTTCGCAAGCCAAAAATTCACGTGAATGAACGATTTTGTACGTCGGTTGTCCCACGAAGTTGAGGCAACAAACTTTGATTAAACCTGAGTGCTTAGGGTCTTCCGTTCAAAATTTGGTTTCATCACCCCACCCCCCCCCCCCCCACACCCCACCGTTCTCAACTTTTTCCGTCCTCCTTTCTCCCTCACTTCTTCTTTCCATCAAATCAATCTGTTGTGAAGGAACAGCAGTGGGTTGAGGGGGACACTCGTGTGTTTCCATTGTATTTTTTGCAGCGTTGTTATTCATACACCAATATCACATTAACTCGTCTTTCAGCCTGAAAGATGATAATCAATCAGCATGCATGAAATCAGGAACCATCTCAACTCTTCCCTCTGCCCCTTCCTTCTTTCACTCCCCCTCCCTCCTCATTCGACGCCCCATAAAAAAAAAAAAAAAAAAAAATTCGACAGGTACATTGATGTACATATAGGATCCCCCAAACGACGAAAAGTATGGGTCGCTAGTATATACCAACCTGTGGATGTTGGACGCCACAAAAAGGGAGAGGGCAAAGGGAGTGGAGGGGAAAGGACAGAAGAAAAAAAGGAGGAGAGAGGAAGAGAAAAAGGAGAAGGGGGCCGGGAGGAGGAGGGTGGAGTAAAAAGGAGGTGTGAATGGCTAGAGGCCACCCCCCTACCCCCTCTTTCCCTCTTCTTCACCCCGCCCCCCCCCCCCCCCCACCACCCCCCCCACCCTCCCGACGATGAAACGATTGGACGGTCAAACGTTGACCGCAGTGAATGAGGGGCGCGGAGAGTGCAGATATGAGGGTTGAGGAAGGGAGGCAGCAGCAGACGGAGGGAGGAGGGAGGGGGGGGGGGGGAAGAACGGGGGGTGGGGGGTAGGAGTTGCACTGGTGACAATCCTTGCTCTCCCCCTTACTTCTCTCCTGTCCAGTTTATCCAGTGAATCTTTGGCCATGCAAACTTTTGCAGCACAAGACGTCAGGCAGTAAGCGTACTTTGTTCCCAAAACAAAGCGCTTCATCGGAACTGGAAGCATAGGGGGTGGGGGGGGGGGGGAGGGTTGTTAGATCAAGAGTGGGGAGAGTGATGGTGGGGGGGGGGGGAGGTCAAGGAAGGGAAGTGTGTAGGGTGTGTAGTGAGGGAACAAACTCCATGGTTTCCTTAATCACAGCTGTCTTTCACCAGATTCTACTGAAACCATACTCGTTGTTCGGGGGTATTACAAGAACGCTGTGGGCAATAAATCTTTGACTTTTAGGACTTTATTTACGTTCTCGTAAAAAGATTCATGATTGGCTTTTGGCTTTCTTCTAATTAAAGATTTTTTTTTTTTTTTTTTGGGGGGGGGTACTTTGTTCGGGGAGAGGAGAGAGAGAGAGACGAGAGAGAGAGAGGAGAGAGAGAGAGAGAGAGAGAGAGAGAGAGAGAGAGAGAGAGAGAGAGAGAGGAGAGGAGAAGAGAGAGAGAGAGAGAGAGAGAGAGAGAGAGAGAGAGAGAGAGAGAGACAGAGACATACAGAGGCAAAGACATAGGTTCAGAGTTTGATGTTTTTATATAATGACAACAACAACAACAACACAACAACAGCAACAATACCAAACTTGATGCACCATACCAAGGGGTGGATGAAAAAAAAAAACCCTTAAAAACAAACAAACCAACCAGTAGCAACAAACATGCTCAATGATAACATGTGTATACATCGCTCCTGAAGACGGAATGTGGCTGCATTAGTGGCGGAATTATAAGCGACCACACACACACACACACACACACACACACACACACACACACACACACACACACACACACACACACACACACACACACACACACTCACTCACTCACTCACTCACTCACACATATGCACGCGACCACTCTCCATAAATGAACCAAACAGTTTAAGCTAAGGAATAAAGAAGAAGAAGAAGAAGAAGAAGAGAAGAAAAGAAGAAGAAGAAGAAGAATCAAGTGCAAGAGAAAAAAAAGACAGAAAAGTGATGAAAGTGTTGGCAGCAGTCTGCACAAAACAGTGATTTGTAGAAGAACAGGGTCAAGATGATGGTGTTTGATTTGATCTCTTTGTTTTTGCCATTCGTCTAAACTTGATATCTGGCCACTCGCAGGCAACATGAGATGCGACAATCCCCTTTCTCACTTTGCTAATCTCCTAACTAGTGTGATTACAGTCCGTTATCTGCCTCCTGACACATTCTCCAGCCTAAGCGGAAGTTTGCAACAACACTGAGCCTCGTCTTCATATCGAAAACCCATCTGATTGTAGCCATGTTGTTTTCCTTTTTGGTTTCCGCTGCTCCACGCAAGTGGTGACGGTCGATCCACAAAAAACAGTTCCAGTCTCCCTCACTGGAACAGTTTGTAATCGGAGAATCTCTCAAGGCATTATCTGACAATACATGCCTTCCTCCAAGAAAAAAAACAACTACAAAAATAAAAAAGCGAAAAATGCGTGGGAAAACCGCAGGATCCTGAAAAGATCAGAAGGAGGCTTAAACTAAAGAACTGATGGACCAAGAAAAACGTTGCCACTGGGGTAAAAGATTATTGACGAAACCCTGACCGGAAGCTAGTGAAGATGAGGAAGAGAGAGAAGTGAAAAAAACAACAACAAAAAATGTGGTGTGGGGTGAAAGATTGGAAAGAAAAAAACAGAGGAGAGAGAGAGAGAGAGAGAGAGAGAGAGAGAGAGACAGACAGACAGACAGACAGACAGGCACAGGCAGACAGACAGACAGACATACAGCCAGACAGCCAGCCAGCCAGACAGACAGAGACAGAGAGAGAGAGAGAGATTTCCAGACAAACATGCAGGCACGGAGATGGGCAGAGACAAAGCGAGACAAAAATGAGTTTGAGAGAGAGAGAGAGAGAGAGAGAGAGAGAGAGGAGAGAGAGAGAGAGAGAGAGAGAGAGAGAGAGAGAGAGATGCAAGGGAAACATGGTGCAGTCTTTTAATACCATTATGTCCCTTTCAATCCAGGTCTTGAAAACAGTTTTCATCTTCATCTTTGTTCCTTCACTTTTTCATTCTTCCTTACTTTTGGCACAAAAGTGGCGTGAACCATAATTATGCTATGGCCGACCTGTTGACCTTCACCACATTTAACATCACACACTGGGGTCAACGTCATCAACAGTAATCTGTGACAAGATCACCCAAAACGCTGGCGTCGCCAAATTATTTACCCTGTCAAAGAGCAAAGTGTGCCACAGCCAGTGGTAAGCACTTTGACCCATGGCTGCCAACGGCTCTAAGAACGTACGCACAGCAGGCCATGGAAAGATGGTTTAATACTATCAGAGACGACTGGGATGGGCGGATGCTGGTGCCGTTGGGGGGGTGGGGTGGAGGGGAGGGAGGCAGGAGGATTTGGGAAAAGGGGGAGGGAGGGAAAACGGGAGAACAGGGAGCGGAAACTTGTAGTATCCCTCCCCCCCCCCCCTACATTCAGCCCCTCCCCACTCCACAACTCCAGCCTCTTCGATTCTACACTGTGCCTCATTGAGTCTGGAAGCGAGGCAAAGTGTGGCATTAGGAGACCTGTCTTGCTTCTCCAGTGTGCTGAGAAGTCCTGCACGAAGAGACTTTCTTGCCGAAATGAAGCGCTGGTAGCAGGCAGAAGTGGCACGGGGAAGCGCAATGGGTGATGGGGATAATAGTTGAATTTTTTTTAAAGGATGGGCTGAGAGGGGTGATGGGAGACTGGAGGAGGAGGAGGAGGAGGAAGGGGAATGGGGTGCAAGGAGACAGAGGCAAGAGAAAGGGGGGGGGGGGGACAACTCTCTTGCTTCCTTTGCGACTGCTGTCTTTCTACCAAATTCTTCTGAAATCACAGATGTAGTTTGGAGGTATTATGGGCTGCTGCTGGCAATGAATTCGTGGATTTGGGGGATTTTTGTTCTCTCTTCTCGTAAAAAATTAGCATAATTGATCTGTGGTTGTCTTTTAAAATGAAAAAAGATTTCTTTGGGGATCTCACTTTTTTAAGGGAAGGAGAGGAGAGAGAGAGAGAGAGAGAGAGAGAGAGGAGAGGATAGAGAGAGAGAGAGAGAGAGAGAGAGAGAGAGAGAGAGAGAGAGAGAGAATAGAGTGAATAGGTGGGATGGAGGGAGAGAGAGGGGGGCAGGGTTGGAGGGAGGAGGGAGGGAGGATTGGAGGGAGACAGATAGACAGAAAGAGAGGGAGAGTAACAGAGACAGAGACAGAAAAAGACAGACAGAGAGAGAGAGAGACAGAGACAGAGGCAGAGAGAGAGAATAGAGAGAGAGAGGGAGAAGAGAGAAGGGGAAAAGGGTTGGGGGGGGAGAAAGAGAGGGAAGAGGAGGGAGAGAGAGAGAATAGGTAGGGATGGGAGAGGGAGAGAGAGAGAGGAGGAGAGTCAGGGGAAAGGGATGGAGGGAAGGAGAGAGAGAGAGAGAGAGAAATGGAGGGAGACAGAGACAGGAAGAGAGAGAGAGAGAGAAACAGAGACAGTGACAGAAACAGCAGAGAGAAAGAGAGAGAGAGAGAGAGACAGATACACAGAGAGAGAGAGAGAGAGAGAGAGAGAGAGAGAGAGATAGGAAAAAAATATTAATTCAACCAATCGAGACAGAGACAGACATCGAGACAGACAGACAGACAGACAGTTATCTACTACTAATCGAACACATTCTTAAGCTGCACTTTACCACGATGTTGAGGGCAATTGCTTTGTCCTGACAATAGGTTTGGTGGAAGACACGAGGCAGTGATCTAATTCTCGTTTGCGATGGCGCCGCCTGCGCTGGATCACTGTATTGTGGCAGGGATGGAACCTGACAGAGAAAGGAAACCGCTGACCACCGTGGGAGAGGCGTTGGGAAGAGAAGGAGGAGGGGGGGGGGGGGGGGGGGGTGGGGGACGCGCCAGGCGGGATGGGGATGGGGGGGGGGGGGAGGGGGATGATAGAAGAGCAGGGAACCCAGAAGGTACAAGTGCACAGGCTCTAAAGCGGAAATGAACAGGGGGAAGGTAAGGGATAATGGTGAAGAAAAAGGAGAGGGGTGAGGGGAGAGCGTGGGAAGGAGGGGGCCTTGAAGTGAAAGGAAAATGGGTTGGAATGGGGGTGGAAGGTCGGGTACAGGTGGAATTGCTACACCTTGAAGTTGGAGCGTCTTCCGCTTTCATGCGCAAACACACACACATGTGTACATTATACACCAGGTCCGGGGCCATGTCAAAGCGTGACATTAGGAGAAATGCATTGCCTCTCTTGCATTGCTCTTTGCCTCTGTCTGCTCTGCATTGCCTCTCTGCATTGCCTCTCTGCTCTGCATTGCCTCTCTGTTTTGCCTTTCTGCCTTGCCTCCCTGCATTGCCTCTCTGCATTGCCTCTGTGCATTGCCTCTCTGCATTGCCTCTCTGCTCTGCATTGCCTCTCTGTTTTGCCTTTCTGCCTTGCCTCCCTGCATTGCCTCTCTGCATTGCCTCTCTGCTCTGCATTGCCTCTCTGCATTGCCTCTCTGCATGCCCTCTCTGCTCTGCATTGCCTCTCTCTGTTTGCCCCTCTGCATTGCCTCTCTGTATCGCCTCTCTGCATTGCCTCACTGCATTGCCTCTCTGCTCTGCCTGCTGCCTCTCTGCATTGCCTTTCTGCATTGCCCTCTGCTGCGGCATTGCCTCTCTGCATTGCCTCTCTGCTCTGCATTACCTCTCTGCATTGCATCTCTGCATCGCCTCTCTCTGCTCTGCATTGCCTCTCTGCTCTGCATTGTCTCTCTGCATTGCCTCTCTGCTCTGCATTGCCTCTCTGCATTGCCTCTCTGCATTGCCTCGCTGCATTGCCTCCCTGCATTGCTTCTCTGCATTGCCTCTGCATTGCCTCTCTCTGCATTGCCTCTCTGTGTTTGCCTCTCTGCATTGCTTCTCTGCATTGTCTCTCTGCATTGCCTCCCTGCATTGCCTCTCTGCATTGCCTCTCTACATCGCCTCTCTGCATTGCCCTCTCTGCATTCCCTCTCTGCTCTGCATTGCCTCTCTGCATTGCCTCTCTGCTCTGCATTGCCTCTCTGCTCTGCATTGCCTCTCTGCTCTGCATTGCCTCCCTGCATTTTCTCCTTATGCCACACTTGACATGGCCCCAGGACCTCGTGTATAATGTGCAGACGGGGAAGGGGTAGGGGAGGGGGGGGGGGGGGGGGGGAAGAGGAGGAGGAGTGCTACCAGTGCTACCCCCTAGCCCTTCACCCCCTCCTCTCCATCTCCACCCTGGTTCCCTCCCCTTCCCCCCTCCCCCCCTTCTTCTTTAACCCACCTCCCTCAACCCTCCCACTGCCTTGCCCTCCATCTCTCCCTACCCCCCCCCCCCACCTCTCCTATTGTTTAACCTTGAGCCCTTCGTCGTAGTATAGGTGGAGAAATGGCGGTAAGGAATCGGGCAGTAAGAGACCATTCTTGCCGAAATGAAGCGCTTGACAGCAAGATGGAAGTGGGAGGTAATTTTGTCCAGAGAAAGGAAGAGGGGGTGGGAAAAGGGAAGGGGGGTGGGGGAAGGGAGACAAGTCCCTGGCTTTCTTTGTGACAGCTGTCTTTCTACCCAATTACCACTGACAAAATCGCACACGTCTTTCGGGGTTGTGTACGGTGTTGTGGGGCATGGGGAATACATGGATTTGAGGAATTGATTTTCTCCTTTCGTTCTTGTTTTTAAAAGAAAAAGAATACGTGATTAATGTTTTATTTTCTTTCAAATGAAACATTTCTTTAGGGGACAAACGCTGTTTGAGGTATCGAGAGAGGAGGAGGGGAGGAGGAGGAGGAGAGGAAGGAGGAGCAGAGAGGAAGGAGAGAGGACGAGAGATGAAGAGCGAGGGGGTGGAGGGTAGAGGGGGGGAGAGGAGGAGGAGAGAGAGAGAGGTTGAGAGGAGGGAGAGGAGAGAGAGGGGAGGGGAGAGGGAGGAGAGAGTGAGAGAGGAGAGAGAGGAGGGGGGAGAGAGGGAGAGAGAGAGAGGAGAGAGAGAGGAGAGGAGAGAGCGAGAGAGAGGAGAGAGAGGGGAGAGAGGAGAGAACTTAAGTTTACTTAGCAATGAGAATCATAGGATTGTACCTTGAACTTCTAATGGTGTACTTCAGAGGGAGAGGAGAGAGAGGCGGGAGGCTCAGAGAGGTAGGAGGAGAGAGGAGAGAGGGAGAGGAGAGAGAGGATGAGAGAGAGAGGGGAGGGAGAGAGAGGGAACTTAAGGTACGTAGCAATGAGATCATAGGTGGACAGGGGACCTTGAGAGAGACTTCAGGAGAGCGGAGGAGGGAGAGGAGGAGGAGAGAGAGGAGAGAGAGAGCGAGAAGGAGGAGGAGAGGAGGAGGAGAGAGAGAGGGGAGAGAGGGAGAGAGAGAGAGAGAGAAATTAAGGTTACTTAGCAAGAGATCATGAGGTTGTACCTTGAACTTCTAAGGGGGGTGGAGAGAGAGAGGAGGGGAGGGAGGGAAGAGAGAGGGAGAGAGGAGGAGGGGGGGGGAGGGGGGAAAGGGGAGGAGAAGAAGGGGAGGGAGACCGGGAGGGGGGGTGTGGGGGGGGAGGGGGAGGAGGAGAGGAGGAAAGAGAGGAGGGAGAGAGGGGGGGAGAGGGGAGAGGGGGAGAGGGGAGAGAGAGAGAGAGGGGGGGAGGGGAGGGACGAGGGAGATGGAGGGGAGAGGAGGGGTGGAGGAGGTCGGGAGAGAGGGGGGGGGGGGAGGGAGATGAGGAGGAAGAGAGAACTAGAGACTTAAGTTAACTTAGCCAATGAGATCATATGTGGACCTTGAAACTCTAATGTTGTACCCCCGAGAGAGAGAGAGGGAGGGGGAAAAGGAGAGAGAGGGAGAGATGGGGGGAGGGGGGGGAAGAAGGTGAGAGAGGTTTCCGAGAGGAGCGGGGAGGAGGTGAGGAGTGGGGAGGGTGGAGGGGAGGAGAGAGAGAGCGGATGAGACGGGGGCGAGAGAGAAGGAGGGGAGGGGTAGCGAGAGGGGGGGAGGGAGGGGAGAGAGGAGAGAAGGGAGAGAGGAGAGGGAGGAGCGAGGGGGAGAAGGACGGAGGAGAGGGGGAGGAGAAGGGGGGGGTAGAGGAGAGAGGGGAGAAAGGAAGAGAGAGGGGGGGAGAGGAGAGAGGGAGGGAGAAAGGGGGGGGGAGAGGGGTGGGGAGGGGGAGGGGAGAGGGGGAGAGGAGCGGGGAGGGAGATGAGGGGAGGAGCGCAAGGAGAGGGGAGGGAGGAGAATGAGAGGAGGGGAGAGGAGTCGAGGGGAGAGAGGGAGGAGGAGAGAGAAGGGGAGGCAGAGGTAGACGGGTAGGGGGAAGGAGGGAGGGGGGGGGGGAGAGGGGGGAGGGAGGAAGTGAGGGCGAAGGGGATGGGGGAGGGGGGGGGGGGGGAGAAGGGGAGGGGTGGGAGGGAGGGGGATGGGGGGGGGGGAGAGAAAGAGAGGAGGGGAGGAAGGAGAGAGAGAGAGAGGGAGGGAAATGGAGGAATGAAGAGGGGGGGGGGACAGAGGGGGGAGAGCGTACGGGGAGGGGGTCTAGGTTCGGCCAGAGGAGGGAGAGGGGGGGGAGGGAGGGGGGGGGAGGGGGGAGATGTGGGGGGGGGGGGGGGGGGGGGGAGGGAAGTGTAGGGGGAGGACAGGGGGAGACATATGAGGAGGGAGAGGGCGGAGGGGGAGAGGGGGGGGGGGGGTGGGGGGGGGGGGGGTGGACAGGAGGAGAGGGAAGAGGGGAAGGGGACTAAGCAAGGGATCATAGGTGTACCTTGCACTTCTAATGTGTACTCAGAGAGAGAGAGAGAGAGAGAGGAGAGAGAGGAGGAGAGAGAGAGAGAGATGATGAGGGGAGAGAGATATACGGACGGTTGAGGACGACTGGAGGGGAGAGAGAGAGAGAGAGAAATAACAAGAAAAAAAAAGAAAAAGTCGTGGGGAAATAAAAATTTCCCTCCGGAAGAAATGAAATGAATGACATTTAGCCTTACACACAGATACACCTGTCTCTTGCAGTGAGGACACACACACACACACACACACAAAGCGAGAGACACCAGAGCTAGGATCTCTCGAGGACACCCAATCGACACAACCAAAGTCATACATAACAATTCACACACAAGAGGACACACGCACACACGCACACAACACACACACACACACACACAACACCCCACCACACACACACACACACCACACCACACTCACACACAGACACACACACACACACACACACACACACACACACACACACAGACAACACAACACACACACGCACGCACGGCGCACGCACGCACGCACGCACTCACGCATGCATGCGCACTCACTCACACACACGGACACGCTCTCACACATATAGAGAACACACACACACACACAATAGGACACACACACCAGACACACACAGCCACACACACACACACACCACACACACACACACACACACTCTCTCTCTCTCTCTCTCTCTCTCTCACATACACACACTCTCTCTCTGTCTCTGTCACAGACACACACAACAGAGACACACACAGACACACAAACACACACATGCAGACACACCACTAACACACACACACACACACACACACACACACACACACACACACAACACACACACACACACACAAATTTAACCGCGTACGTGCACATCCCCCACAGACAGACTCTCTCTCTCTCTCTCTCTCTCTCTCTCTCTCTCTCTCTCTCTCTATCTCTCATCTTATGTCCGTATTCTAGAACGGGTGGAAATCTTCCATCATCCGCTCAATTAAAAGAACATGGAAGCAATCACAAGAGGGGAAGAGGAGCGTCTCCATACTGCTGGAGATTGCATACCCCAGTGGCCAGATGGGAACAGATCTTCTTATAACGAGATGCGCAACTGAGTAAACAGAGAGAGAGAGAGAGAGAGGAGAGGAGGACAGAGAGGACAGAGGGGGGGGAGGGGGGAGAGAGAGACAGGAGGGGGATGGGTGGGAAGAGAGAGGGGGAGAGAGGTGGGAGAGAGGGGTGGGAGAGAGAGGGAGAAGGAGAGACAGAGACAGGGAGGGTTGGGAGTGAAAGAGGGGGGGGGAGGGAGGGAGAGAGGGAGGGAGGAGAGAGAGGGAGAGTGAGTGAGGTGAGGAGAGAGACAGAGAGAGATTGAGGAGACAGGAGAGAGAGAAGAGAGGAGACAGCTAGAGAGACCAGAGATTGGGGAGCTAACCAGAGAGAGAGAGAGAGAGAGGAGAGAAGAGAGAGAGAGGATGGAAGGGAGGGGGTGAAAGGGGGTTGGTGGGGGAGGGGAAGGAAGGTGGACAGAGGAAATCCAGCCAGAAGACGAGAGCCTATCATCAATATTGTGTGGCTGTCTGTGGAGGTGTGAGAGATTTCTCTGTGGAGGTGTGAGGGACTTTGATAATAACTCGCATCCTATCTACTCCAGTTCTGAAAAACTGACATTTCCTGTTTCCAGCCAGTTTGTCACTTGAGTTTGGAAAACTTTTTTTCTTCAAACTTTCTTCTGTTTTTCGCCGACAAGTTTAACATAACAAAGTTTTTTTCAAAGTAACGATACCAGCAATATGTTCAATGATCAAAAGATAATCAGTATCTGAAAAATGTGATCAGGTAGGAAATTTCTTTTCATTTTTTAAATAAAAGATACATTCAATGATAATCATATAAACTTTCATCTACGATAGACGATATAAAGAAATGTCTTGCCACATATATATAAGTAGGGCTATCATCCTGATCATCACTTAATAATTCTTTCGAAGAAAAGGCCATCAAGAACAGCGTGACACTGCCCTCATTTGGGGGCCTTTCCTTCTTTTCAGCCATTCCCAATCCCTTTTATTTTTGTCGTCGTGCTTTAAGGTTCTGACACGAGGTGTCTATTTGCTGGTCTCGCTTCCAAATCTGCTTCCGCTCACCACTAGGGTTCTGCTACAAAGCTTGTCGGAGAGTGTGTCCAATCCACTAGGGTTCTGCTACAAAGCTAGTCTGAGAGTGTGTCCAATCCATCTCGATTTTCTTCTGCTGATCTTCTCCTGGGCTGCTGGTTGGCCTGTGTTGTTGTTAGTGTCTGGCTGGTGGAGCTGGAAGGCTTCCTATGGCAACCCTTGGTGAACAAAGACAGATGATTCAAGTTTGTTTTTAGTCACGGCGAATCAGGCTAGCAAAACCATGTTAAAAGCAGTCAATAACATACCTTACTTGTCTCAAAGGTAATAGACCAACAACAACTATTATTATGAACATATGACAGATTTGCAGTTTTGACTAGAGAGAGAGAGAGAGAGAGAGAGAGAGAGAGAGAGAGAGAGAGAGAGAGAGAGAGAGAGAGAGAGAGAGAGAGAGAGAGAGAGAGAGAGAGAGAGAGAGAGATCAAAAATGGATGCGAAGTCGACCTTAAGTATAACAGGACGCATCTGTGTCACGTTGAATTAAGTCAGTGACGAACAGTTGAAACACAGCCGCACCAAAATACGTGACGAGAAAGCTCGCTTCTTCAGCTGCCTTCCTGGCGGCTTTTCATGTTGATGCTTAGCACTTGCTGGAAAAGGAAACTGCCCATATAAAGGCCTTTTCCTCTGGGTCATTCCCAGTTGAAAGTAACTGAACATAGATAGGTCTACCCCCCCCCCCCCCACCACCACCACTTCCCCAACCCTTCACCCCTTCCTGCACTAAAACCCGGAACCTCCTTTAATCAACAAACTTCTTGTCACGGTTACTCTCTTTGCATTCTGAACATACAGGTCTTTTAATGCATTAGACTGATGTCGCGTTACCAAAATCTGCATGCTTTCTTTCTATTGCTGTAAGCGCTTTTTATACTTCATCCCAGCCCATGATGCTTTTGGTGTGTGTTCATTCACATATGAGTCAAAACAGGGCCAAATGCCTGTCTCTGTTTCATCTCTGTGAGTTATTCATCGGTCTGTGTTCTAGACGATCTTAATTCATTCTTTCTGCTGTTTCAAATTAATGATATGCCATCAAAGCTGTCTGGCGATTAGGTAGTGAGACTGCCAACAAGGAAATGGGTATAAGCCGTTTATTTTGCAGAAATAAATACGTGCCAACAGCGTCTGAACTAATTCTGTATTCTTTGCACCATGTGTGGAAAGTGATTCTGTGGAATCAGTGTGTGTGTGTGTGTATGTGTGTGTGTGTGTGTGTGTGTGTGTGTGTGTGTGTGTGTGTGTGTGTGTGTGTGTGTGTGTGTACGTCGCGCGCGTATTTGTGCATGAGTGCCTTCTTGTGTGCATGAGTGCGCGCGTAGATGTGCGTGTCCATGTTCAACTTGATGTTGGCAGTTTGTAAAGAAGTGAAAACATCATCATACTCACACTTTGCAGAGCGATGCATACTTAAAAAAAAAATACGCAGCTATTTCATGGCTGAAGATGGCACGAAATTGAAATAGCCATCAATCTGTAATCAACATTTTTAGCAGTAGTTCAATGGTACAACACTGTCCTTTTCGTAGACATTTTAATCATTGATAACACACACACACACACACACACACACACACACACACACACACACACACACACACACACACACACACACTCACCCACTCACTCACACACACACACACACACACACACACACACACACACACACACACACACACACACACACACACACCACACACACACGCTAAATGTAGTTCAGATATGATTTGGCTATTCAATTCAGTTTTAATCAGGCAGATGTGCAGATGTACATAAACATATTTCTAAATGAAGGACGAGATATAGATATATCTTGGCAAACATGGCTAGCAAAGACAAGATGAGTTTAGGACTTATGTAAAGTCAAGCACGTGAAGCTACAGCAATTCAGCTATTTAAATGATCTTACTTATTTCGTACAAAAACTTTGACAGGAACATGTCCAAATATTACTTTTCATCGAAATGATAGAAATTAGCTCTAATCATCGCAAATTACAACCTGAATGGGTGAACTCAGATAAGACGTCACATGTAACGTGTTAAAGTGAACCATCATCGTGTTCATTACACGCTGCTGACGACCAACAGTATGAATATGTCGTCTATAAACATTCGAGTTTCATTCAGTAGTACTAAAGTGAGGATGACGAGAACAGATGGGTGCAGAGAGGGGAGGATGAGGAGAGGTTTGAGAAAGGGGAAGGCGAGAAAGGTAGGGGAAAGAGGGTAGTATGTGGAGTATGCGCGCTTGTGCGCCCGAGACGGGTGGAGTGGGGGAAGGGGAGGGGAGGGGAGGGGAGGAGGTCGTGAAGTGGGATTTAAAGGAATGGAGGAGGAAAGCAAGGGGAATAAGCCTGGGAAGTATCAGTCCTTTTGTACTGCACGTGGCGCTTGTGTAACAGAGGGGTGTCAAGGTCAGGGCGATGCTGCTGTCTTTGACAGTATTAGGAAGGAAAATGGGACAGGAGTGGGGGGGCAGGGGAGGGGGGGGGGGGGGGGGGGGGCTGAGATAGGGACGGCGATGGAGGGGAGGAGGAGGGGGCAATGAGTAGAAGAGGGGAGAGGAGTGCGTGTCAGAAGATCCGAGTGAATTGGTGCAATAGTCGAGCAGATGCAGTCCATCAAGAAACTAAGTGAACCTTTTCTTTCTGTACTAACATGCGAACATCGTTTGCAGGTGGCATGATACCCTAACAGTTGCCAGATGAATCTGACTAGAGACGTGAACATGTCAGTGATCTTTTCTTTTAATCTTTTTTTCTTTTTTTTCCTTTTCATCATCCATGGAAAGATACACGCCTTCAACAACATGGGATTTTTCTTTTGCAATAAAGGAGAGGAGGCAGCTAGCTGTATAAGGAAGGAGTGGGAAAAAAAGAGGGGAGGGGGACCAGGGGATGGGGATTGGGGAGGGCTTTACCATGAGCACTTTGAATATGCATCACTCTGTGTTCTTTTTATTACGTTATTTAGGGATCACAGTGCTGAAAAGTGCTACACTGAATACAACAGACTGACGAAATTCATCCTATAAGGAAATGATTATGCCAGATCAGGCAAATAAGATCCACATGGTCTGTGAATTCCCCATTATTTTTATTTCCCTCCCAGCATTTGCATTCATTTCTTTGTAGTGTTTAATCACATGTGTGAGTCATACAGGCAGCTGCCTTTCTTCTTTTTGCTTTCTCCGTTCTCACGCAGGTGATAAATCAAACAACCTGATTTATCGCGCTGTTTAGCTTTATGATTCTGACATAGCTGTTGATAGCTTATCTACTATTTTTAAAGCTTGTACAATTGGTAAAGAAACATGAAAAGCATTTTTTTTGTTTTTATCACAGGGCTGCGTGACTTGTTCTAATTCTTCTGTTCTTCTTATCCTTGTTGTGCTTTTCCTTACGTTTGTGACAGCCCTAATGTGGCGCCCATGCTGTTAGCCAGCCTGTAGGCAATCACAAGAAATCTTAATGGAAGCGCGTTTCTGAGAGTGTTGCTCAAATTTCCTGACCAACACTGCAGGTGCCTGTATCTCTCGGGTCTGGTTGACGCCGGGATTTATTATGAAAGGAAGAGTAGAGTAGAGTACAGCCCTGTCATGTAGTCTCAGACCAAAATGGAAATCGTAGCATCATCTTAATCATCCTCATTCTCATCAATCAGCATTAAAAGAAAATGTCTCAAATTCTGTGGCCCTTCATGCCCTGCCTTCATGGTGACCTCAATTTCGATGTCCTCTCCACGTCTGTGGCCTTGGTTTGGTTCCGTCGGGGTCACCGGTATCGGCGAGTCTATGGGGGCCTTCGTTGGACGGACGTGGTGGCGCCCTCCGGAGGGAGAGAACTCACTCACGCCGGCTCCGCGACTAAGCAATTGGTGTCCTGGCGTGCGTAGGTTAGATCAGAACAGGCGCCACTGACGCCACACCATCGAAGTGACTCGGCAGCAGTGCAGTGTCTCCTCCGGTGGGTTGCCTGTTGACGACTTTATATTGACTGCTCCCTGTGGATTGCCGGTGCCGGGGCTGCGGCGGGGGGCGACCGGGCTGTGGCTGTGGGACGGGGTGTCGGAATGAGCGGCGTGAGTGCCAATGCCTCTGAGGTAGCGCAAAGGTTTGGACCGCAAAACAAAAAAAAAAAAAAAAATGACAAAATACCATTTCCTGACAGGTGCGTAAATGGGGAGGAGGGGGAGGGGGGGGGGGGGAGGCGGGGTGGGGGGGGGGGGGGGGGGGGGGGGGGGGGGGGGGGGGGGGGGGGGGGGGGGGGGGGGGGGGGGGAGAAAAAGGCGAAATTTACACGAACTGGTTTCTGATTCCGCTTTTGTCTTTTACACATGACAAAAATAGGAATGTAGTGGTAGGCAGAGTCATCAGGGGTAGCATTGTTTCTGTCGTGTTGCCCTTGCTGTTTTCTTGGTCGCACCATTGTGTTTATTACGTTCCCTGCTTCCTCTCTCTCCTGGATTTGGTGATTTCCTGTTTGCTGTGGATCACATTTGACGAATCAGATGTTTGACCTAAGTGTAAATAATCCACTTACTAACTAACTAGGTAAGAAAAATAACTGACTAACCGACTGATAAATTGACAAAGTGGTAGTTTTCTGTACATGACCCACGGTTCACATGAAACTGAAAGATCATTTGTCGTAGTCCATGGTCGTGATGAAGGTTGATGGTGATGGACCATTTGCTTTCTTTCTCTCTGTCAAGGTCTATCCACTTCCCGGGCAGTTGATCCAACATAGGCAACGCTTTCTCAAGACAGGAATGAGGTCACTGCCTCAAGTCTTTTTTCTGTCCACCAGATCAGTCCCAAGACCATATAATTGCCCAGAACTTTGGTGTAAAGGATATTTCAAGCATTTGTGCAGTCGCTTCGTCTGTTATTTGTTAGTGGCCTCTAGCAGACTCTCTCTCTCTCTCTCTCTCTCTCTCTCTCTCTCTCTCTCTCTCTCTCTCTCTCTCTCTCTCTCTCTTGTTACGGGTATATGATGTCATGTTGGGATATGGGGTCTTCTACTTTCAACAAAAACATTCGTCTTCGGTCTTTTTTCTCCATGTGTGTGTGTGCGTGTGTGTGTGTGTGTGTGTGTGTGTGTGTGTGTGTGTGTGTGTGTGTGTGTGTGTGTGTGTGTGCGTTCGTGCGTGCGTGTGCGTGCATGCGTGCGTGCGTGCGTGCGTGCGTGTGTGTGTGTGTGTGTGTGTGTGTGTGTGTGTGTGTGTGTGTGTGTGTGTGTGTGTGCGTGTGTGCGTGCGTGCGTGCGTGCGTGCGTGCGTGCGCGTGGTGCGTGCGTGCGTGCGTGCGTGCGTGCGTGTGTGTGTGTGTGTGTGTGTGTGTGTGTGCGTGCGTGCGTGCGTGCGTGCGCGCGCGCGTGTGTGTATATATATGTGTACAAAGAACTGACAGACGAACAGAAAAGAAAAACAATTCAAATGCTCGCTCATTCGACCTAGAGGAATATTCTCTTTGAAAACATTTCATATTGCTTGTGGCTATTTATGTACAAAATAACCCCTGTCCCACGACAGTGGCAAACAACCAACAAAGTCCTACTGAAACAAAACAAAACAAAACAAAAAAAACCCAGTCTGTCCATTTATTTTCCCAAGAATTGTTTGTATTTGTTTCATTGCCATACTTTTCATTTAAAAAAATTCGTTTTTCAATCTAGTTGCAAAGTGAGACGACTGCAGGTGGAAATCTAAACAAATCTTAAATAAATGTCAGCGAACCGCCCAGAGAAATGTGGACAAACGAGTCACAAGACAAAACACAACGCGTTTGGACCTGGTAGGACTTCTTCAGGTGAAACAAAAACGAATAAAATAACGAAATTCACTTAGCTTTGATCGCTTCAGATCGCTTCAGAGTTCAGCGCAAGGAACTTGTGTTTTGTCTTGTGACTCGTTTGTCCACGTTTCTCTGGGCGGTTCGCTGACATTTATTTAAGATTCGTTTTTCAATGTTAAGCTTTTGCGCTCTTTTCCATTTTGGCGGTAGTTTGGCAAGGGGAGGGACTGGAGACATGGAGGAGAGGGGGGGGGGGGGGGGGGGGGGGAGAATGCTGGGATGGGGGGGAGAGGGGAGAGCTCCCACATACTCCCAGCCTTATAGCTGGGTGGTATCATCATTGCCATAATTCCTTTGGCATCACGCTCCACAGAGAGTAAAAAAGTTAACCCTTTGGCAACAGTGAGGTAGGTACACTTATCACAGCCAGGTTCACGGTGGGACGAGGCATTGCTTCATCAGCTGAAGTGGTGCCATTGCTGAAGCCGCTTCATTACTGAGAGATGAGAGAGCAGCATGCATGACGAAAGATTTCCCCTCTGACCCTGCTGGCTTATTTCACCCACACAAAGGAGCGGGAACATCTCTTCCAAAAGCATTTCAGAAAGAGAATGACTGCAAAAATCTAGAAAGAGAATGACTGCAAGAATCTAGAAAGAGAATGACTGCAAAAATCTAGAAAGAGAATGACTGCAAAAATCTAGAAAGAGAATGACTGCAAGAATCTAGAAAGAGAATGACGGCAAAAATCTAGAAGAAAGAGAATGACTGCAAAAATCTAGAAAGAGAATGACTGCAAAAATCTTTTAACGACCGTGACAAGGGCTGCAGTTCCAGATGGTACCCGGACAGTTAAGCGTGTGACCTCCCCGTGACCTTCACTGTGACCTGCGCTGTGGACTAGTGGTAGGCCAGCCATGTAGAGGTGGATGCCTGCTGCACCAAAAGCAATGTGGTGATAACTGTGTGGTGACGGGGGATGACGTCAGTGACCGTGAAGATGGCCACACCATCAGCGCTAGCTGCTTTTGCTGTGCTAATGGTGAGTGACGGTAGATATCGGAAACGTTTCCCTACTTCACCCGCCAGCTTTACCTGTGTGATGATTATCCCTCGTCTGTGGTCGCCTCCACTCTAAATGATATCATCATTTATCATTCTGCAGTTATAGCACCGCTCGACGCACAGCTCACGGGTCACACAAGGTGTGGCTGCAACAGTCTGTCTGGAGGCCAGCAGTTCTAGAATGCCAGCATTCGTCATCGCCAGTTGAGTTTACGGTCACTCGGTTAACAGAAGAGTAGGGTTTAAATGTTCTGTACTCAGGGGGCTCTGGAGAGTTTGTGATTCTTCTATGTAACAGTCTTTACAACCTTGTTTAGTGTTCCGTGTTCCGGATTTTGTGAAGAGTTTGTAAGCCTTCTATACTGTAACAGTCTTCATAACATTGTTCAATGTTCTGTATTCCGAGGTCTATGAAGAGTTTGTAAGTCTTCTATGTAACAGTCTTCATAACATTGTTCAGTGTTCTGTATTCCGAGGTCTATGAAGAGTTGTAAGTCTTCTATATTGTAACAGTCATCATAACATTGTTCAATGTTCTGTATTCCGAAGTCTATGAAGAGTTTGTTAGTCTTCTGTGTATCAGTCTTCATAGCATTGTTCAATGTTCTGTATTCCCGAGGTCTATGAAGAGGGTTTTTTTTATTTTTTTTTTTTATTTTTTTTTTTTTGCTGTCCCAACCTCTGCACCACCTCAGAGGCAGTGCACCCACCCACGCCGCTCATTCCGACACCCCGTCCACAGCCACAGCCCGGTCGGCCCCGCCACAGCGCCGGCACCGGCAATCCACAGGGAGCAGTCAAATGTCAAGTCGTCAAGAGGCAACCCACCGGAGGAGACACTGCACTGCTGCTGAGTCACTTCAGTGGTGTTTAGTGGCGCCTGTTGATCTAACATACGCAGGACACCACCTACTAAGCCCCCTACTGACGACAATAATTGCTTAGTCGCAGAGCCGGCGTGAGTGAGCTCTCCCTCCGGAGGGCGCCACCACGTCCGTCCAACGACAGCCCCATGGACTCGCCGATACAGGTGACTCGGACGAAAACAAAACAAGGCCACAGACGTGGAGAGGACATCGAAATTGAGGTCACCATGAGAGCAGGGCATGAAGGGCCACAGAATTTGAGACTTTTTTTTTTATGCTGATCGATGAGAATGAGGATGATTAAGATGATGCTACGGATTTCCATTTCGGTGTGAGACTACATGGCAGGGCTGTACTCTACGCTTCCTTTCATAATATATCCCGGGCGTCAACCAGGCTCGAGAGATACAGGTACCTGCAGTGTTGGTCAGGAAATTTGAGCAACACTCTCAGAAACGCATCCATTAAGTGGATGAAACTCGACTGTGTGGTCCCAGTCTTCCTAACTGAGCCCGCAGCAAACTCAACTCTGGGTAGGAGCCGGTCGGGGCAGAAAAACCCACATGACTTCTGATGGGATTCGAACCCATGACCTCCCAGCCTGGAGTCCGCGACGCTAACCACTTCGCCACGGCGGCTGGTGTCTATGAAGGGTTTGCAAGTCTTCTGTGTACCAGTCTTCATAGCATTGTTCATAAGCCAAAAATTCACGTACCCTTGAACGATCGTGCCAAGACATGAAAGCACAACATTTCAATCAGCCTGAGTAGCTGAAAATTTCAGTTCGAAACGTGGCTTCCTTACCCCCCTTCGTCCCACCTTTTCCTGCTTTCTCATCGTCCCCACCTTTTCCTGCTTTCTCTTCCTCTCCAACCCCTTCTGGTTAGACACTCTCTTTCCATCATCAAGGTCAATCTATTGTCAGAGGACGTGCTAGTGGGTTGGGAGGGAGACTTGTGTGTTTCCATGACATAATTTGCAGCACTGTTATAACATACAACTACATCCAGCTTCAAGTCTTCAACCTAAAAGATTGAAGACAAATCAGCATGAAAATCGGAAGTCATCTACACTCTCCTCTCCCCACCCCCTTCTTCCTTCACTTCTCTCTCTCTCTCTCTGTCTTCTCTCTGTCTGTCTGTCTGTCTGTCTGTCTGTCTGTCTCTCTCTCTCTCTCTCTCTCTCTCTCTCCCCCCTTTCAACAGGAGCTCTGATGTGGTGATGGAACTCTCTCTCTCTCTCTCTCTCTCTCTCTCTCTCTCTCTCTCTCCCTTTCGACAGGAGCTCTGATGTGGTGATGGACCTCCCAAGCGACGAAAGGCATGGGTAGTTACATGCCGTCCTATTAATATTGTACACCATGCATAGGGAAAAAGGTAGGGTGAAGGGGAGGAGTAGGGTGAAGGGAAGGGGGGGGGGGGAACGAGGGAGCTGGATCGGGAGGGAGGGGAAGAAGGGGGAGGTGGAGAGAAGTGTGGGAGGAGGGAATAGCTGGAGGCATCCCTTTGCCACCCTCCCTTCTCCAAGTCCCTCCCTTGGCAAGGAAAAGAATGAACGGTCAAATGTTGACCGCAATCACCAAGGGTGAAGGATGCGTGCAGGGAATGAGGGGTATAGGGAAGAGAAGCAGAAGGCGAAGGAAGAGGGAGACGGGAGAAGGTAACGGGAAGGTGGGGGGTAGGAACTGCACTGGTGACACTCTTGTCCCCTCCCCCTCCCATTCCCACCTCCCCCCCCCCCCCCCCCCCCCCCCCCACTCCACTTTCCTCACAGAGTTTTGTGGTCAAGCGAAATTTTGCAGTAAGTGACCGGTCTTTCCTCTGTGGCATGGCATGATAAATCAGGCAATAAGAGGCCTTTTTTTCCTGGAACCAAGCACTTGATAGCAGCTCGAAACAGGCGGGATGTGTGTGTGTGTGTGTGTGTGTGGGTGGGGGGGGGGGGGGGGAGGGGGGGGAGGGGGGGGGGAGGGGTGTTATGGACAGTTTTTGTTAGGCTGAATGTGGGAAGAGTGAGACAGGGGTTGTTGACATGGCAGGGAGTGGGAGGGCTATGGTGTGGTGGGACCATGATTTCCTTCAAGACAGCTGTCGGTTACCGAATTCCACTTAAGATTGTCTACGTCATTTGGGGTTTTATACAGCGCTGTGGAAACTTAATGGGTTAAATTTTAGGATTGGATGTTTTCTCCGGAACCTCGTAAAAATTTGCATGACTGGTTTGGGGCTTTCTACAAATTGAAGTAGTTTGTTTCGGGGCCTAGTGTTGTTCATTGAAAAGAGAGAGAGAGAGAGAGAGAGAGAGAGAGAGAGAGAGAGAGAGAGAGAGAGAGAGAGAGAAAATATGATACTTTCAAATAAGCACAACACTGCACCAAATTGAATCCACCATGCCTGTCCGATGTTTCAATACATTGGATACATCAAACTGTTTTCAACAAATCGACTGGCCATAACTTTTGAAACCCAATGTGTTCATTTGGACAAATCAGGACTTTGGACAAACTGGGCAGGAACAAGGCGCCATCTGTGAAAGCAGGCATACTTGCATTACTTAAAAATCCCATTCCACACAACACGCGTTAGTCTGCCATCGTAGGTTAAATCGGCCGATAAAAAAAAAAAAGCCCACACATAAACAAAACAATAACAAAAGCAAAAAACACGACAACCAATCGAACAACAAGTGTGCTAAATGATGGCATGTGTACATCCCTTAAGACAGAATGTGGCTGCATTAATGGCGGAATTTAAAACGGCTGAATATGCACACACAAAAATTCTCCAAGAGTGAGCATTGGAGTTGTACTTTAGGAATAAAGAAGAAGAAGAAGAAGGAGGAGTAGAGAAGAAGAAGAAGAAGAAGAAGAAGAAGAAGAAGAAGAAGAAGAAGAAGAAGGAGGAGGAGGAGGAGGAGGAGGAGGGAGGGAGAACAAGGAGGAGCAGGAGGAGGAGGAGGTGGAGGGAGGAGGAGGAGGGAGGAGAGGAGAAGAAGAAGAAGAAGAAGAAGAAGTAGAGAAAGTAGAAGTAGAAGAGGGAGAGGAGAAGAGACAGAAGAAGAAAAAAATCAAAAGAACAACAACGCAAGAGCAAGAAAAACAATAGTAGTCAGGCAATGACAGTACTGGTTTGTAGAGGAACAGGGTCAAGATGACGTGATTTATTTGTGTGTGTGTGCGTTTTTGCCAATAATTTCGTCAAAAACTTGATAACTCGCCACCCGCAGGCGACATCACATGTGACAGACCGGTGCCTCACTTTCTTAATCTCCTAACCAGTGTGACTGCAGTCCGTTATCTGTCTGACACATTCTGCAGCCTAAGCGGAAGTTGCCAGCAACACAGAGCCTCGTCTTCACATCGAGAACCCACCTGATTTGTCGCCATGTTGTTTTTACTTTTGGATTTCCGGTTACCACTGTTTCCCACCAGGGGGAGCACATTGATCCACAAACGGTTTCAGGCTCCCCCTTTAGAGCAGTTTACAATCTAAGAACATGTCGAGGTATTAGCTGACAATACAAGCTTTTCAAAAAAAAAAAAAAAAAAGAAAAAAAAAAGAAACAAACCGATAATGCTTAGAAAACCACAGGATACAGAAATTATCAGAAGCTAGCTTAAACTAGACAATCGACTGATCCAGGAAAAAAAAAACGGACTCTGGGGCCAAAGGTTATTCATGAAACGACCTGAAGCAAGTGAAGATGAGGAAGAGAGAGAGGAGTGAAAAACAAAAAAAAAAAGTAGGATCAAAACGGAGTGACTGAGGGCGGAAAATGAAGCAACATTTAGAAAAGAGGGGGGGGTTAGTTACCGCCAAGGACATGGACAAAGAGCAGGACAAAACAACAAATTGAAGTGAGCCATATTCTGTTGCCGAATTGTTGGCTTTCACCACATCTAATACTGTGGTGTGATCGCCCATGTCGAAAATAAGCTGTAATAAGATCACATACGAAGCTGGCGTCGCCATGTTGGTTTCTCTGTCAGACAGCAAAGTGTACCACAGCCAGAAACGTAGGATGCAGAGAGAGAGAGAGAGAGAGAGAGAGAGAGAGAGAGAGAGAGAGTGAGAGTGAGAGAGAGAGAGAGAGAGAAGAGAGAGTGAGAGAGAGAGAGAAAGAGTGAGAGAGAGAGAGAGTGAGAGAGAGAGAATAAGAGTGAGAGTGAGAGAGAGTTCCAAGCAGACAGGCAAGCAGAGAGACAGGTTGGTAAATAAAGAATGAGCGTTTGAGATACTCAAAAACTTGAGAGAGAGAGAGAGAGAGAGAGAGAGAGAGAGAGAGAGAGAGAGACAGACAGACAGACAGATGAACAGATGGCCAGACAGACCAAGTGAGAGAGAGAAGACAGAGAGAGAAGAGAGAAGAGAGAGAGAGGAGACAGAGAGACAGAGACAGAGAGAGAGAGAGGTCAGGGAAATAATGCGTGATTTATGGTACGATTAAGTCCCTTTTTTATCAGGGTTTGAAAGCAAGTTTTTATCTTCACCTTTCTTCATCTCCTGTCTTTCTTACTTACTTTCACTATTACGCAAAAACTGAAGTGAGCCATATTCTGTTGCCGAATGGTTGACCTTCACCACATTCAACACAGCGGCGAGGTCACCCACGTCAAAACTCATCAGTGATAAGATCACCCAAAGACTGGCTGGTGTTGCCCTAGTGTTTTTCGCCGTCACAGTGCAAAGTGTACGGCAGCCAACGGAAAGCACTTAGAGCCGTTGCTGCCAAAAGCTGTAAGGATGGTACGTACACACAGCAGGCGATGAAAAAACATGGTGTTTGATACTATCTACAGTCAGAGAGGATGGCGATGGGGCAGGACGGGGGGTGAGTGAGGGGGGTGCTGGTGTTGTTGTTTGGGCGATGGGAAGGAGGCAGAGGTGGAGGGAGGGAAGGGGGTGGGGGGAGGGAGGGAAAAGGGAGGAGAAGAACAGGGAAGGGGGTTGCACCCCCGCCCTCCCCCACCCCCTTCCCCCTGCTGCCCCCATACTATCCTCTCCGCCACATCCGACCCCCCCTCCCTCCCCCTCCCCCAACCTCAGCCTCTCTTCCTTTCTGCTGTCTCCCCATTGAGTTTCGGGGCCAGGTAGAATGTCGCACCAGGAGACCTGTATTGCATCTCCAGCAGGAGGAGAAGTGGGGCATTAGAAGGCCTGTCTTAACGAAATGAAGCACTTGGTAGCGGGCAGAAGTGGCATGGGGCAGTGGCGGGACAGGCGCGATTGGACGATGGTTGAACTTTCCTTAGGATGGCTTGGAGGGATAGTGGAGGAGATCGACATGGAAACAGAGCCCAGAGAGAGAGAGAGAGAGGGGGGAACAACTCTCGTGTGTCCTTTGTGACTGCTGTCTTTTTACCAAATTCCCCTGAAATCATAGATGTCATCTGAGGTAGTATAGGGTGCTGTGGGCAAAGGTTACGTTGACTTCTGTGCTTTGTTTTAGTTTTTAAAAACAAAATGCATGTTTCATTTTTTACTGTCTTTTACATGGAAAGATTGTGAGAGAGAGAGAGAGAGAGAGAGAGAGAGAGAGAGAGAGAGAGAGAGAGAGAGAGAGAGAGAGACTGATGTAATGAATAGACTATTTTCCCATGTCATAACAGGGACAGGTGGGGTAAGGGAATTTATCCAAAACTCATAGATATGTCAGTCATCACAATCAAATTTAGAGAATTACAAGCAAAAGACAAAAGTTGCAAGCATGTGCACAATCAGCTTGCACGTTATACACATACACTCCGATGCGCATGCACACACACACACACACACACACACACACACACACACACACACACACACACACACACACACACACACACACATACTAACACACACGCACACTAACACACAGACACACTAACACACACACACACACACACACACACACACACACAGAGAGAGAGAGAGAGAGAGAGAGAGAGAGAGAGAGAGAGTCACCTCCCCATCTAGCCTCACTTCTTCCAGCTCCTCCCCCATAGGAACAGGTCGACCGCTATCTCTGTCAAGATTTATCCATTTCGCCAAGGCTGAGCCAACACAGACGGTGTGGGGGGGTCATGACCAAGAATGACATTATTGGCTCAAGTCTTTCTGTTGCCGCTGAATCATTACCAGGACAGGGCAAATTGGCCTTGACCACAATGAAGGTATCAGGAGGAAAAAGTAGGTGTACAGCAAGAAGTCGGTTACTTTGCACTCACCCTCCAAGCTCAAGCTCTCTCACTCTCTCTGTTTGTCTCTCTCTGTCTCTGTCTGTCTGTCTGTCTCTGTCTGTCTCTCTGTCTCTCTCTCTCTCTCTCTCTCTCTCTCTCTCTCTCTCTCTCTCTCTCTCTCTCTCTCTCTCGAAGATACAAAGAAAATATCAAAGGATGTCCTTTTTGTAACCAACCTGAAAACGAACTCCACTTTCTATTAAGATGCAATGCTTACATGCCTTTCAGAGAAAAAATACATACTGAAGCACAGACAATTTCAGAACGTAAACTCTATTACACAGAAAACAATTACATGCAAGCGAAAACGTGCATATTACAAGAGACATTGCTATGTATATTTATTACGCATTGAAAAAAAAGAGAAGAACTCGTATTCCACACAGTATGAATAATTAGTTACCCTCATACATTAGCATTATTAGTACATCGAAAAATACACTTTTGTTGTCAATTCTCTTTTTTTTTTTTCTCTTTATGTGTGCTCTGCACCTCACATTGTTATAGGCCGGAGGCCTGAAACATGAAAATTGTTTCAGTTGTGTTCAATTGTGTTCTCTCTCTCTCTCTCTGTCTCTCTGTCTCTGTCTCTCTCTCTCTCTCTCTCTCTCTCTCTCTCTCTCTGTCCCCCTATCGTCTTTAAAACTCCTGCCTGTCATCGTGTGTGTGATGATATGTTGTGATAGGAGCTTTTTAGCCTTCGTCATTGATTTGAAGTCTTTAGTCTATTTGTCTGTACCTCTGTCTCGGTTTGTCTTTGTATCTCTTTGTCCAGTCTCTGCCTGCACCTCTTCTGTCTCTTTCTCTGTCTCTGTCTGTCTACGTATCTCCCTGTCTCTCTCTGTCTCTGTCTGCCTGTCTGTCTGTTTGTCTGCCGGTCTGTATGTCGGTCTCTGTCTCTGTCTGTATGTCTGTATGTCTGTATGTCTGTCTCTGTCTCTGTCGCTCTCTCTCTCTCTCTCTCTCTCTCTCTCTCTCTCTCTCTCTCTCTCTCTCTCGCCTTCTTCTTCTTGTTCTTCTTTTTCTTCTATGTCCTTTTCTGTCATCTTCCCTATGTCTCTGTATGTGTCTGTCATCTGTGAGCCTTTGTCTCTCTCTGTATGTCTGTGTGTGTCTCAGAGCACGCGTGCACACTTGCATGCATGTGTGTGTATGTGTGTGTGTGTGTGTGTGTGTGTGTGTGTGTGTGTGTGTGTCCGCAAGCGCGCGCACGTGCGTGCATGCACACATGCGCGCGCGCGCACACACACACACAGGACACACATACATTCAGGAAAGAAAAACATGCACACGCGTCTGATAAAGGGGATTACAGTCTTTGGAAGCATTTTATATTTTTCTTCTATCGCTGTATTCGTTCATTTATGTACAAAGCACCCTTCGCCCCACTCCAAAAAACAAACAACGAAGAAACAAGTCCTCCCAAAGCAAATCCTGTTGATATATTTTCCCTAAATGTTGTTTTTATTCACTTTGTTTTTCATTCAGCTTTCGTGTTATGTTCCATTTCGCTGGAAGAGTGGCGAGGGGAGGGACGGGGTCAGATGGAAGAGGGGTGATGGAGGATGCATGGAGTTGGGGGCACGAGGCCACACAGACTCCCAGCCTCAGGGCTAGTTTGCATCAGGACTGCCAGAAATCTTTTTGGCATCACGCTTCTTCCCATGAAAGATTGACACTTTGGGCACCACCGAGGCAATTACGTTCACAGCCGGGCGCAGCGTTGACGTTGACGTCTCTCCACCGACTGAAGTGGTGCCACGGTTGAAGATTTGATCGCTGCTTTATTGTGGGAAGAAGAGAACCCCATGACAAGGCTTTAACCTATATTTTAATCTGTGCTTTGTTTCACACGCAAAGGAGCGAGAAAATGCCTATAGAAAGAATGAAGGTTACAAGCATTTAAAAAGAGAATGAGTGCAAATATCTAATCAAGGTGATCATGGCTGCAATTCCAGGACAGACGATGCTCAAAGAGGTTGACGGTTTTGACCACTCTTCGAGCTGCGCAGCGATCAGCACTGTGAATCAATGACTGGCGAGTTTTTGAGCTATAAGAAGTCGATTCCTACCTACAAAAAACTATGATGACTATGACGAAGGTTGCATCAGTTGCTGTGGAGATGGTTTCACTACGAGCATTAGTTGCTTTGGTAGTAGCAGCAGTGAGCGACTACGAATATCGGAAACATTACCATCACTCACTATAGGCACTACCTTCACAGATACCACCCACAGTGTAGCGACCACTACAGTAATTGATAGACTTATTTTCACTGTGCAGCCACAGGGCAGTGTGCAGGACAGATCACAGTGCGTCTGGCAGCTCATACAAAGAGCGATTGCAGCCTTGCTCTTTGCACATCAGCTGTGTGAGAATGCCAGCTTTTGTCAGCGCCAGCTGAGTTGACAGTCACTTCTGATATTACACTACCTTGAGGTAACACACTTTGCTTAATCCATAGGGACTGGAGTCTTCCATTTAATATTTAGTGTCATCACTCAACCCATCTTGCCCCATTTTCTCTTGCCCCCCCCCCCCCGCTGATTTTCTCTCCCCCCCTTTTAGGGGGTAGGGATGGGGCCCCTTCCTTCCCCCCCCCCCCCCCCCCCCCCCCCCCCCCCCTGTAATATGGTCTCTTTCCGTCAAGGTCAATCTGTTGTAGGGATAAGAGTGGGACTTTTAGGGGGTAGGGATGGGGCTGTTTCCTTGATATTTGTAGAGTATTATTAATTACATATCAATGTCACATGGGCGCATCTTCATCCTAAAAGACAATGTAAGCCTCCCTTTGTTCCTACTGTAAATTTAAACGCCCAAGGGGATAGAGATCGGGTTCGGGAGAAAGTTGGACTAGATTCATAAAAAAAAAAAAAAAAAAAAACAAATGAGTCAGGCCCAGTGAAGATTTTCTTTCTTTTAATTTGGTCTACAGCTTTTTATGCATAAATGGGGCTGGTGGACAAATGCCCAACAAAAGGAAACAGAAGGTAAAACTAAAAGTAAAATGAAAAGAAGGGAAAGGTAAAGTAAAAGAAAAAAAGGCTCTAGCAACCGTGACATTTCTGGTGCCATCAGAACACCATCACCACACTTCACAGAATAAGGGGTAGTCCTCTCCGTTTGAGATTTGGGGCCTGACTGAATACTTCAGTAAATTCCCAAGCCCTAATGCTTCCCTTGGCGCCACCTAGAGACACCATTCTATCAGATCCCTACGCCTCATGAATATTTATAAGGGTCTAACTTGTTTAACAGCAGCAGTTAATTACAAACTTCATATCACCCACATGTCCCTCTAACCTAAGCATACAACATCTCCTCAAACATCGCGTGATCTAGGTCTCAACAAATTTGAAATAAAAAAAAAAAAACAGTAATCAGAACTATTTACTTAAAATCCTCCCGATTGAGAAACAAACCCTAAATAGTAAGCCCACCCCCACAACTACTGGTCCTCCTTATCAATTCGGGCTGACAACGGTGGCACTTCCATAAACTTTCCCCCAGGTCCCTGCCCTGTCAGTCCAAGAGTATTCCCCCTTTGGAATCTCTGGTCCGTCGGCACAAAGAGGTTCTTCCTTACATTTCCCCACAGCTGGGCGAACTTATCATCAGGGGGTCATCAGACTACCTGCCTCGCTTAATTTAAACATCAGCCGTGGCACTCCTCAGTGACAGCACACAAGAATCTCTGGTACACCATGGGCGGTGTACACGTGAACATTGGGAATCCTCTGAACTCCAGACTGCCCTCCACTTTCCCCCCTCTCCCACCATTCGTCCTCTTCTCCCAACTCATATGAGAAAAGAAGACAAGTTTGACAGACGCACTGATGTTCTGATACAACTGTCAACTGTCAAGCAATGAAAAGATTACGTGACTATTAATATTGGACAGCATGGACGTAGGGAGAG
>JADBJO010002441.1:117500-125000 GCA_016801955.1 Conus betulinus
TCGCCAGTAACAGGAAAAAAAAGGACATGAGGGGAGGGAAGGTGGGGAGGAGGGAGGCTGAGGGGGGGGGGGGCAGGGGGGAGGGGAGGGGAGGGGATGAGGGTGGGGTAATGTGTAGGGGAGGGGAAGAGGAGCGCGGATGACTGGGGAGTGGAGAGAACCAGTTTGATCGACGAGCGGAAGTACCCCATCATCAGACCAAGTGAGTTTTCTCTCTGTCTGTTCTTACAGCTGAACATCATTGGCGTCATTGTTGTTGGTCAGCTGCACACTCTTACAGTTACCAGACGAATCTGGCCAGAGACGTGAACATGTCAGTGAGCGTCTGTTTTTGAATTTAACTTTAAAAGTCTCTTTCGTTTTCATCATCTCTCCAAAGAGATACTTATCCAAGAATAAGGCGTTCTTTGCGACATAGAAGCACAACAGGCAGCTAGGTTTTAATGAGAATGGATTGGAATAGGAAAGAGGGGAACCGGAGGGAGGAAGGTGAGTTGGGGGGGGGGGGGGGGGGGGCTAGTGCTTCATCATTAGCGATTTGAATATGCGTCAGTTTGTGATGTTTTTCCTACGTTATTGAAGCATTAAAGAACTAAACTTGCTACACTGAAGCTACGTTATTAAGGCATTAAAGAACTAAAAGTGCTACACTGAAGACAAAGAGGCTGATCTGAGAAAACAGTAAAACTCGTCCAGTAATGAGATGATTACGTTAGAGCTGGCGAACAAGATCCACGTGGTCTGTACCGCCTCATTTGTCCCTCCCACGCTTTGCTTCCAGTTGTATCTGGTGCCAAGTCACACGTGTGAGTCGTATAAGCAAAATTGCCTTGCTTCCTTTTTTTCTTTTTTTTTTTTTTTTTTTTTCGTTTCCCTCTCTCGTAAAGATGATAAATCAAGTAACATCACTGTTCACGCGGTCTTGTTTGAAGGATTCCCATTTACGCTGTTGATATAAAGCTTGTGAATTGTGTTAAGAAGCATGACAGCGTTTTCGTTTTGATAACAGGGCTTTGTGACTTTTTCAAGGTTTGTTGTTGTTGTTGTTTTTTTTGTTGTTGTGGTGGTGGTAGTGGTGGTGGTAGTGTGTGGTGTTTTTTGTTTGTTTTCTTTCTTTCTTTTTCTTTTTTTTTTTTTTTTTTTACGTTTGTGACAACCCATATGTAGGCCCCTGCGGTTAGCCAGGCTGCAATCAATTAAAGGAATCTAAACTGTATTCGCTTTTTCATTTCTTCTTTTTTTTTTATCGGCTGGGGCGCCAGCCAGCAGCATCTTAACGCGCAACGTCGCAAATCGCAGTCAGATGCTGTGAACCTGAATCACACGGGGCCCCGGTAGCGACTTTAGCCTACAGGTGAATGCCGACGGGATTTTTCTACTAACAGCAAAGAAGGTTACAGAATTGGACCAATCATGTGTATACATTGAAAAAAAATATCAAGTTTATCCAAGTCAGTTTTTTGTTAAATCTGATACTAAAACAATAATTGCTGTCTTTTAGTGCTGAGGTCAAGAGCGAAATCCTTTGTGAATATCTACAGCCACGAGTTTCGTCTTCCTGCAGCGAAAAGAGTCATATTATCTGACAGGTAGGCCTCCGAGTCGTTGGTGACATTTTTTCTGTCTCGTCGTCGTTCTGGTAGTCGCAGGACGGTGTCAGTTACGTCCCCTGCTCCATTTTCCCCTTGGGGTGGTGATCTCGTCGTTTGCTGTGTATCGCGGTTGATGGGTGTAGATGTTCGACCTCAACGTAACTAACTAACTAACTAACTATTAACTAACTAACTAACTAACTAACTAACTAACTAACTAACTAACTAACTAACTAAACTAACTAACTGAGTAATCAACTGACTGACTAACTAACTGGCTAACTAACTGATTAACTAACTTAGTAACCAACCAACCAACCAACCAACCAACCAACTCACTCACTCACTCACTCACCGAACGAACTCACGAACTCACGAACTCGCAAACTCACTCACTCACTCACTCACTCACTCACTCACTCACTCACGGACGGACGGACGAACGAACGAACGAACGAGCGAGCGAGTGAGCGAGTGAGCGAGCGAGCGAGCGAGCGAACGAACGAACGAACGAACGAACGAACGAACGAACGAACGAACGAACGAACGAACGGACGAACCGAACAAACGAACAAACGAACTGACTGATAGTTTCTGTACATGCAAACTGACAAACTAGTTAATTATCTGACTACCTACACAATTAATGTATTAATTGACTAAATGACAGTTTCTGTATCTGCCAGATGAACTAAGATGGCGAACGGTTTATATCAGTATCAAATACTTCAATTTGTAGTGGTTCATGATACTGAAGAAATTCGATTACGCCTCTGTGTGTGTGTGTGTGTGTGTGTGTGTGTGTGTGTGTGTGTGTGTGTGTGTGTGTGTGTGTGTGTATGTGTGTGTGTGTGTGTGTGTGTGTGTGTGTGTGTGTGTGTGAGTGTGTGTGTGTGTGTGTGTGTGTGTGTGTGTGTGTGTGTGTGTGTGTGTGTGTGTGTTGTGTGTGCTGGGGGAAGGAGAGGGGAGATGGAAGGCCTGCTACGTTTTATTCTGTTCATTTGGTCAACAAGCTAACTAGTTAATTTACTAACTTATTAGCTGACTTACTGAAATCGTATTACGACAATAAAGCAAGCAAATTACTGGCATATTTCAACCAAGAATTTTCGGTGTTATTTTAAACTTCATCAGTTCCACGGACTACGACCGATGGTGATATTTTTCGTTTAAATGATTCTCATTTTAGGTCATTGATCAAGTCATATCAGTAAAACTTTGTCGTTGCTTCCATCTAAACTAGTTTAGGAAAATTAGATATCTTAGCAACAACGCAACAAAATATAAAAGCACCGAGTAGTTAAAAAAAAGGAATGAATAAAATGACAATAAAATTATACTTACATAGAAAAAAAATAGTCTGTCACATAAAATGAGTACGCGAATGTTAAGAAATAAATTTTTAAAAAAAACGTGAAAGAACACATGAAGGTCAAAGAAAAAAAAAGAGTTTACAGAAAAATGCAGAATGAAATTGGGAAAAAAAAGTCAAAGAAATAATAACACTGAAAAACAGGATCAAAAGCCTAAGAAACAGAGGGCAGAGCCAAACCGAAATGAATTCATGACAGATGAAACAAATCGACAGAAATCATATTTTTTTTCGGGAGAACAAAGAGGTATAAGCGTTTATATTCATCTGCCATTTTTTTTTTCAGATCCCCGCATGTACCTATCCATCTTTTCTGTTTCTGTCTGTCTCTCTCAGTCTCTGTTTTTACAGTCATTGCCTTTCTTTTGATTTTCTTATAACAGTATCGGTTTCCCCCCCCTTATTTCGTCTGTTTGATATGTTGTTTGTTTACCTGTCCCTTAATTAGGGGCCCTGGTCTAGACATGAATAAACCATTGTCATTGTCAATGTCCGTTTCTGTCCGTCTGTCTGTTTGTTTGACTACCTGTCTGTCTGTCTGTTTGTCTGTCTGTCTATCTGTCTCTCAATCTCTCTCTCTCTCTCTCTCATCTCATCTCTCTCTCTCTCATCTCATCTCTCTCTCTCTCGTCTCATCTCATCTCATCTCTCTCTCTCTCTCTCTCTCTCTCTCTCTCTCTCTCAGTCTTTCTCTGTCCATCTATTCCTCTCACTTTCTTTCTCTCTTCCTCCCTCCCTCTCTTTTTTTCCCTTCTCTTGACCTATCCCCCCCCCCCCCCCCTCTCTCTCTCCCTCTTTCTCCTTCTCTCTGTTCTGTCTCACTGTCTCTATGTGTCTGTCTGTCTGTGTCTTCTCTCTCTCTCTCTCTCTCTCTCTCTCTCTCTCTCTCTCTCTCTCTCTCTCTCTCTCTCTCTCTCTCTCTCTCCGCAACATATGTTACCAAATCCCTTCTGTAAGTATTAGTCGTGGGATGTTTTTCACGTTGATTTTTTTTTTCTATTTCATTATTTTTTTTAATTTTTAGAAGCCCATTTTCGTGAGAGACTGTTGCCTTTTAAGTGTCTGGTTTCTGATTTTCTACCCGCTTTATTTTTTAGTTTATGTCTGCATCATGTCTGTCCCGAATGTAGGCAGGTCGGTGATCTTACAGTAAAACTCGTTCAGTTGTTTGACTCTCTCTCTCTCTCTCTCTCTCTCTCTCTCTCTCTCTCTCTCTCTCTCTCTCTCTCTCTCTCTTCTCTCTTCTCTCTGTCTCTGTCTCTCTTTCTCTCTCCCTCTATCTCTCTTTCTTTCTCTGTCTCTGTCTCTCTCTCCAAACACACTCACATACACACAAAGACTCTGTTTTACTGACTCTCTCTCTCTCCCTCTCTCTCTCTTACACACAAATGCTCTTTATCTATGTCACTCTCTCTCTATCACTGTCGCTCTCTCGCTCTCTCTCTCTCTCTCTCTCACACACACACAAACACACATACACACACACTCTCTCTCTCCCTGCCTTCCTCTCTTTCTTTGTCTGTCTGTCTGTCTCTTCTCTTTCGCGCCCCCCCCCTCTCTCTCCACACACACACGCACCCCCCCCCCCACACACACACACATACACACACATAAATATATATATATATATCCATCTCTCTCTCTCTCTCTCTCTCTCTCTCTCTCTCTCTCTCTCTCTCTCTCTCTCCCAGATCGCCCTGTACACTGAACAGTCAGGTTGATGATGTAAAGCTAGTCCCATACGTTGAACCGTCGGTAGATTGTTTTCAGTTTGAGCCTCCACATTCTTCCCGCCTCCCCCCCCCCCCCCCCCCCTTCCCCTCACTGCCCCCACCCCACCCCAATTCCTTTCTCTCCTGGATGTCAGTGGTCTTCATCACTTTGAAGATGCTGCAGCCAGGACCACAGAAATGGCATCAAGCTGTCCTGCTGTCTTCGGGTATTTGACCAGTTGTTGTTCAAACGGACCTACATCGTGCCGCCACTGTCCTCAGCATGTTGCACATTATGGCAGTGGGCGCAGTTGAACAGCTTCACCAGACTGAAGCTATTGCAGATTTGCAGAGTCTCGCTGATCGTGAAACCTCCGGCCTGTCCTGAAGCTGGAGAAGGTGGTGACTTCCACAAAGTGCTCTCTGCAGACAACGTCGCTTGGTTGTGCACTGGTGGCATCCTCTCATTTCATCTGAACTGCTAGGCCTTTTTTCTGTACTGATCGATGAGGATGAGATAATGCTGATGCTGTGGATTTCCATGCAGGTCTGAACATATCCCGGCGTCAATCAGGCCCGAGAGATACAGACACCTGCAGTGTTGGTCAAGAAATTTGAGCAACACTCAGAGATCCATCCATTAAGTGGATGAAACTCGACTGTGTGGTCCCAGTCTTCCCAACTGAGCTCGCAGCAAACTCAGCTCTGGATAGACAGCTCCCGGTCGGGGCAGATAAATCTCACAAATAAATGAATCTGACGGGAAAGGAGCCCACAAACTATCAGCCGAGAGTCCACGACGCTAACCACTTCGCCACGGCGGCTGGTTGGACCACGAAAACTTTGGAGCTGGAGGTCAGCTGGTGATGAGGAAGCTGCGGAGGTTGTGGCAAGTTCGCTCACCGCCGACGGGCGGCTGGAGCTTCATTGTCGCATTCGTGTGATTCGGTAGAGCTTTGACTTCTCTTCTCTTAGCCACCAAGACAGAGGGGAGTGAGTAGGATTGTGCCGGATGATGAAGAACACTCTCTGCGATGTCAGATTCCTCATTTGGCATTGCAGAGTGTTCCCTCTGCAAGACTTTATTGATGGCGGGTATTCACACGTGGCTTAGGATAGCCTAGATTCTGCAGACGTTCTTCTGGCCCGCTGCAGCGCAAGAGGAATGTCACATCGTCAGAGCAGATCCTTGTCAGTCGGGACACGTTATCCAAATGGGATCCTTCTTGGTGCTCTGGGTGGCAAAAGTGGAAAGTCATCTGTGCGTGTGTATTTTTTTTTTTACGTGCAAACCTGTGACTATTCTGCCTTCTTCGATGCTGATACAGACGCCAAAGGTAAGGGATACTGGCACACCCACGGCTGTTTGTAAACTTGATGCTGCTGTCCTGGTGATAGATCCAGTCTGGAATCTGTAGCAGCCTTTCCTCGCCCGGAGTCCAAAGTATCGAAATGGCGTCTGTGAAGCGGTGCCAGAAGTTGCAGGGAAACGTTGTGAGCAGTCGGGTTTTCAAGCCAGCCCACAGGAGGGCTGCCAGAACTCCTGCGATGGAGAAGATCGGCGTGGACGTCCTTCATGTACACGCTACAACCACTTGAGTCATGGGATTGAGATGAGATGAGACGAAGATGGCGATTGTTGACAATGTCTCTGGCGTTCCCATGCCTGTGCTATGTATCTGTCTGAAAATCTCCCCATCAAAATTAAATCAGACCCTTAATACATCGTGAACTATGTCCTTTGTAATTGTGTGTGTGTGTGTGTGTGTGTGTGTGTGTGTGTGTGTGTGTGTGTGCGCGCGTGCGTGCGTGCGTGCGTGCGTGCGTGCGTGCATGTGTGTGTGTGTGTGTGTGTGTGTGTGTGTGTGTGTGTGTGTGTGTGTGTGTAAAAAATAACAATAGTTTGTTAGTTTTTTCTTTTTTTTTTTTACGTCGGTTCTATATTATCAGTGTCTTTTTTTTTTTTTTAAATTGACATCATTGTAAATTTTGTTTGAAGGAAAATAAAGATAGTTAAACACACACACACACACACACACACACACACACACACACACACACACACACACACACACACACACACACACACACACACACAATTACAAAGGATGTAGTTCACGACCTTCAGTTGTGTTTGAGGGATGGAGTTTCAGTCAAGAGATGGCATCGGCTGGCGATGGAACCTTTCCAGGATGCGGGCGCCTCATCATGCGGTTTGCTGCCCATACAGTCTCAACATGTCAAAGCTGACTAGGAGCCTTGCTTCTGCCAGTGTCTCTCTGGTTTCCTACCATTCTTCTGGAATGTCCTGCACATGTGTCGTGTCTTTCACATACAATGGAAGGCTTTGCATAGTTAGCTGCCTCCAGAGGTACACTAGCTTGGACAGGTATTCAGTGGGGACATGTATACGTAAGACAATAAGGCGTCCAGGCGGATTCTCTCTCTCTCTCTCTCTCTCTCTCTCTCTCTCTCTCTCTCTCTCTCTCTCTCTCTCTCTCAACTTTTGTGCATTTTTGGATGTGATAAAAAACAGTGTGCCTTCTCTGGATCAATGATTTTCTTTCATTCTTATGGGTTTTTTTTTTTCTCTGCTATCAAATGACACGTATGCATAACAGTTCTTTATGTATGTTCTAGCGTGATATTTTGTTGCTGCTGAATTTTCTTTTCGTTTCGTTTCCTCTGTTTTTCTTCTTTTGTTTCCTTTCCCCCCTCTTTCTTTCCTTAAAATTTCTTCGATTCATTCCTTCATTCATTTATTCATTGACTCACTCATTCAGGTTGTTCTCATTTTCTGTTTTCTTTACGTGTTTGTTTGTTT
>JADBJO010002441.1:144046-146546 GCA_016801955.1 Conus betulinus
GTCATGTATGGGAAACAACTATCATTATTGGCAAAAATAAAACAGCAGCTTGGTTTGACTCAGACTGTAAAGATTCAAAGCGCGAGCTCCGCCGGGATTTACGCAAACTGTATAACCTAAAGCCAAAGCCTGATAAAGCAAGATCGAGGAGTACAGAAAGCAGACAAATGAGAACAAACAGAGATATGGGAAGCATTGCTGAATCTGAAGAGGAGCAGATAGCTAGAGAGCACTATAATCAAAAAACGTAGGGAGTACAAAGAACTGCTACGGACAAAGCATAAGGCTCACCGTGATAAAGTTGTCAAGTCCCTGAACGAAAACATAGCAAATCCCAAGGAATTCTGGAGCAAAGTGAAATCTCTTAACACCAACATGCCATCAGACTGCTCGATCAGCAAAGAGGAGTGGTCAGACATTTTTCTGGTGTGTTTCATTCTGAGTCATATGAGGATAACGAAAATAATACTTGTGATCAGTCAGAAAACTTACTATTGGTGAAGATGGAAATCTTGACATAGATTCTCTTGAAAGTGACATTACAGAGGGTGAAGTTTTTGCAGCTATCCGTGCCCTTAAGAATGGTAAGGCAGCTGGCCCTGATCGTTTAATTGGATTGGAAGTTTTCAAAAATGCAGCTCTTATCATTGTACCTTTTCTGATAATTTTGTTTAACAAACTGTTCTCTTCGGGTATTTATCCATCCCAGTGGTCAGAAGCTATTATTCAACCACTTCATAAAAAAGGTGATAGGGGTTCTCCTGACAATTATCGGGCATATCCCTTCTCAATGTTTGTGGTAAAATTTATAGTCACATTTTAAATCAAAGATTGAATAAATGGGTTGAAGAAAATAACGTCATAAATGAAAGTCAAGCAGGGTTTAGAAAAAAGAAATATAGTACCATCGATCATGTCTTCACTTTATTTGCGATGATACAGAAACAATTATCGTATCATAAAAAATTATATGTCGCATTCATAGACTTCAGAAAAGCCTTTGACTCGATTGTACGCACGCACAAAACTGTGGAATGTTCTGAAGAAAAGAGGTATTCGTGGAAGAATGTATAACGCTATAACTAGTATGTATCATGTAGTTAAAGCAAGAGTAAGAGCAGGTGGTGAGTTAAGTGATACCTTTATGTGTCCTTTAGGACTTAAACAAGGAGATGTCTGCAGTCCTATATTATTCTCACTCTTTATTGATGAATTGGCATGTGAAATCGTTAATAAGGGAAAACATGGTCTTCAACTGATTCCCGACTTACTAGAAATACTTATCCTTATGTTTGCAGACGACATAATATTAATATCCGACACTGTAACTGGTCTTCAGAATCAGCTGAATGTGCTACACGATACTGCAATGAGTCTTGGTTTGTCGGTAAATCTTGACAAGTCTGACATTGTTGTGTTCAGAAATGGCGGGCATTTATCAATAAGGGAAATTTGGTTTTTATGGACAGACTAAGATGTCGGTAGTTAACATGTATAAATACTTAGGTGTTTTTCTATCAACCAGATTGTCATTTTCCCACACCTTAAAGGAATTGGCTGGACGTGCTAAGAAGGGGGTAATTAACATTTTTAAGTTATTGCGGTCGATTGGTGAAAGATCTCCAAAAATATATTTTTCAAATTGTTTGACGCACAAGTACAACCGATGCTGAACTATGGTGCGGAAGTTTGGGGTCTTATTGCAAATAACGACATAATAGAAAAAGTTCATATCTTCGCACTGAAGCGTTTTCTAAATGTTAGTATCAGAACACCAAATGCAATGATCTACGGTGAATTGGGCAGATTTCCCCTGTATATTAATATATATGTGAGATGCATTAAATATTGGCTTAAACTTCTCAAGATGCCAGAAAACATCGACTGCGTTTAAAAGCTTACAAGATGTTACTCTACCTTCATGAGCAAAATCGAAATACATGGGCCTCGTCAATTTGTTTTACGCTGTACAAATACGGATTTCAAGATGTTTTGGGAAAATCAGGGGGGTCGAAGATGAAAAGAAATTTCTGCCACTTTTCGTGACAGGCTAATTAGTGAGTTCAAAGAACATTGGTCTCATCAGCTTTTTGCTAGCGAACGTTTCTCATTGTACCGTACATTCAAAAGTAGCTTGGAGCTTTCATCATATTTGTTGGATCTGAAACATATGAAGCTAGAACTAGTCTCATCCGCTTCCGGCTTGGCGTGGCGCAAATCAATATTCACAGACTCCGTTTTAGAACTAACGCAACAGAAAGAGATGGCGTGCCCTTTCTGTGAATCCCAAATGGAAACGGAAGTCCATTTTGTCTTACAATGTCCGAGATACGAGGCTCTAAGACACCACTATATCCCGGCTAAATACTATAACAATCCATCAAGTTTCAAAACTAACTCTCTCTTAGCATGTGAAAATAAGAATGTGTTTGTGCGCTTGGCTATATTCCTAGCCAAAGCATTCAAATTAAGGCATATGTAAACAGAATTCTTGAATTGT
>JADBJO010002441.1:149046-156546 GCA_016801955.1 Conus betulinus
CAGTCTTGGAGAATATGGGATGGGGTCTGGTCAGCCTGGCCGCAATCACATAGGGATGTGGCTGGATATGGAAGGAAAACACACTAGAACGCCTAGCAAAGCGGTCTAGCAAAGGGCAGAGTATGAAAACTGTGAAGGAAGCATTATAATGAAACGAGCTGAAATCGATGCGTAAGATACAAATTGAGGGTTATTGAAGTAGAACAGTGCCACTCCAAGAATGCGTGCGAACGCAAAGTCAGGGAACGATCGTGGCGCCACAAACTGAAAACGAATTACCCTGACGGTCTAAATGTATGGGACTAGAGCTCAGGTGGTGTCCATGATTCTTCCTCTGCTGCCACTCGGAAAAAAAACTTTTTTTTTGTTTGTTTTTATTTGTTTTTGTGTTTTGTTTTTTGAAAGAATGAAGACAGACAGACAGAAAGAAAGAAAAGAAAGAACGAGTGAAAGAAAGAAAGAAAGAAAGAAAGGAAGAAAGAGAGACAGAAAGGAAGAAACAGAACAAAAAATTCTTCCAGGTTTGACGACATAAACGAGAGACCAATAAATACGTATAGGTGATGACGTATGACATGATAAACATCAAGGGAGGACTACTAGGTGTTCCAAGGTGACAGTCCTGAAGAGAAGTCCATTAAAGACGAAAATTTGCCAGAGAACAACTGATGTTTTTTGTTGTTGTGACCAAGTACATAAGATAAAAATGAATGAGTATGGTGTGATCGACATGAAAGGAAATTGTCGGAGACTCTGCATGGAGATCCGGGGAGAGGGAGGGGGGGGGGGCGGGGGGGGGGGGGGGGGGGGGGGGGGGGGTGGGGGGGGGGATGGAGCCGATATTATTATGCGGACGCACGAAAACAGTGAAAAGAATCTGGCCCCAAAAAAGAAGAGGGGCCAAACTCGAAGGATTTTCAAAGAGTTGTCAGCTGAGCTAAAAACCTGTGGTGAGTTATATGACAAAATACCGCGCTTACTGGATTTACACCCACAGCAAGACAAACACGATGGTTTTGTTTGTGTATTCTTTGTCTGAATGTTGTGTTGTTGTTGTGTCTTTTCCTCCTCTCCTCCCTCTCACTCCCCCCCCCCCTTCCTCTTTCTCTCTCCCCTCTACCCCTTTCCCTTCCATTCCCGTCCGTTATCGGAAGTTGATTCTTAGGCGTTGGCTTGTCATTTTATACAGAAAATCAACTGCATGCGGTCAAACTTGCCCCAAAGAATATTCTCTCCCTTTAAAGACTGGTAATGTGAAAAGACTCGCACCTTTCAAGCACTTTTCTCAGGAACTTCTTTTTCCCTCTGCGTATTGTTGAGATTTTGCTTATGATTAAAGCATACTTTATACAGAAAATCGACTGCATGCGGTAAAACCTGCCCAAATGACGATTCTCTCCCTTGAAAGACTTGTAATTGGAGAACACTCTATACTACACTTTTTTTCCCTCTGCAGGTGGACTTGGACATTCAGTGTTTCCCATAATTAAAGCCTCCCTCCCGTAGAATATTTTCTTTTTTTTTTTTAATCTGGAAAATCTATTTACCTTTTGTCATTATACATGTGTTCCCCAATAAGAAGTTTCTCTCTTCAAAGACTTTGCTGGGGTGACAAAAAAAGCCGCTTTGTTTCGGCTTTTAGATAGACTATATTTATATATCTCCGTTTTAAAGATGTTTCTGGACCATAGTTTTCTTCGTCTCAACGAGAAAGAACGTCTCACAGCCCAATGGCTGTCAGGACAATGAACTTTAGAAATTTTCACCGTGTCTAGGGTACAACATTCTGGAAAGGCACAGACCAACCCTTTCCCTCCGCCACCTTAACCCTCCCTGAACGCAATCAAGTATAACGCCGTTCATGTTGAGTTGACGGACGGGGGGGGGGGGGGTGGGGGGGGGGGGGGGGGGGGGGGGGGGGGGGGGGGGGGCATGTGTGGATCCGCTATGCTCACAGCTGACCGTAAGCTAACAGCAATGCACACTCCCTTTGCGGGTGTAGCCTATTCATTTTTTTTTTTTTTACACAGCCGCGCGCATGGCACGTGTTGTCCGTCACACCAGTTCCAGCTAACGCGCCCTTCAGCCAAAATGAATTCCCCCGCACTGGAAGATGCTTTGTTATCAGTATGTGGGCTCTCTCTCTCTCTCTCTCTCTCTCCTCTCTCTCTCTCTCTCTCTCTCTCTCTAATTTCATGTGAATGGGGAGGTGGGGGTTGGGGGGAGAGGGGGGGGGGGGGGGGGGGGGGGGGGGGGGGGGAAGGAAGGAGGGGGGAGGGGCGATGGGGAAGGCGAGGGGGGAATGTTGAATTATTGACGAGATCCGACGAGGATTACAAATGTTGTGGGATTTGTGATGCGGTTTATTAACGTGTACACACACACACACACACACACACACACACACACACACACACACACACACACACACACACACACACACACACACACTGTCCCGCGCTTCTGTCCTCTCCTTTTCTCCAAGATAATATTATTTTTGTTTTAAAATGTTTGTTTATGTGCTTTTCGTGTTTTTTGTTTGTATGTATCGATGTTTTCTTTCGTTTCCTTGTGTGTGGAGTTTATTTTCCATCCTGACCATCTTGTGTAGAGCGCGCCACATGTCCGTGCATGATTTATCAGTAAAGAGAGGGGGAAGAACTCCTGTTTTGGGGGTGGATGAAAAGAGAAGAGGAGGAAAAGAGAGGGGGTGGGGTGGAATCTGGATTATGATCGTTAAAAAAATGGGTATTTTATGCAAAAATGATGCCAGATTTCTGAAATGCTAGCTTCCCAAGACCACCAATAACAACAACAACAACGACGACGACGATGACAACAATAACAACAACAAAAAACCCCATCGAGCTCCAGATAACAGCTAACAAAGTGCCACAAAAAAGGGGAAAAAATGAATAATAAATGAAATAGAAATGGTAATATTTAAATACAAACGAGGCATTAATATCAAAAACGAAAATGCCACGAAGAAGCTTGACCAGGTCACAAAAACAGGCAAAACCAAAGAGATTATAAACTCCGAAAGAAACAGACACATTTCGAATGAAGTTCATGATCTTCTTCTGCGAAATGATCGGTCACGTTGCGTCCAGCGTGTAAACACACACACCGGCTGAATAGAAACACGCATACACACACAGAGAGAGAGAGAGAGAGAGAGAGAGAGAGAGAGAGAGAGAGAGAGAGAGAGAGAGAGAGAGAGAGAGAGAAACGTTTCAACGACATGAAGACAAACGAACGTTAACACGCACACACGCTAATGCGCATCGTCTGAGCTCACCCCACCCCATCCTACCCTCTCTTTCTTCTTCTTCTTCTTCTTCTCTGTTCACTAACTGAGCGCGTGTGACTTCCGTTTCGAACTTAGATACGTCTTTAACTGTCTCTGTCCTGGTCTGTTAAACCTTTGTCGAGACTGTATGTCGAGGTTCCTCGTCTGCGAGAGAATCTTCTGTGTTGTTTTTCAGTGGGTGGTGGTGGTGGTGGTGTTTGGTGTGTCTGACTCATGAACTGCATAGATGACAGCAAGGTCAAGGGGGGTATAAATAGGTATAACTGCGCACTGGATGATGCGACTCCGACGCTTTGAATTTCTGGCCCTCGTTCTTCAAGGCGGTGACTTGTTCTTCTCGGCACAGATCGGTGAAAAAGCTAATACTAATTAAGAGACAAAATGGAGGATCGATGTTTCTCTAGATCTGTGTTTCTGCTTTGATAGCGCTAGGAATGAGTGTTGCATGTCAGGTATTCAAACTGTCTTCTTTGTATTGATTGTGTCTTTTGGATCCCTCCTCCCAGGAATGAAATGACATCGAGTCTCTCGTTCTTCTGTTCTGTTCTCTCTCTCTCTCTCTCTCTCTCTCTCTCTCTCTCTCTCTCTCTCTCTCTCTCTCTCCCTCCCTCCTCCCTGCCCCCTTCCCTCCCCACTCGGAACAAAATCTGAAACAAAATCTTCAATGGAGCAGGAAGACGCAAACAGTAAAGAACAAACAAGAACGGTAACTTCAGCTGGCATGATGAGACCAATACACACCCATAACTCCCAACGAATGCAGCTTACGGCCCCCAAAGTTAACCAGCAAGAATGCAAACACCAGGCTCACCGGACGAACAAGGGAAACATCTCAACAGGCAAGGGCCATTGAAATAATGACCTGAAAAGTGTTGAGAAGATCAGTTCATTACGTCTGCTTTCGCGTAACTCTGTCTGTATTGTTGACTTTCTGTTTGCCTGCCTACGTGTCTCTCTCAGTTTATGGGTCTCTGACTCTCCTTCTGTGCCTCTATCTCTCTGTCTTTTTGTCTTTCATCCCTCGCACTATCGCTGTTTCTTACAGCTGTCTCTGCCTTTCATACTCCTGTCTTTTTCTGTCTTTGTCTATCTCTGTCTGTCTGTCTGTCTGTCTGTCTGTCTGTCTCTCTCTCTGTCTCTCTCTCTCTCTCTCTCTCTCTCTCTGTCTGCTGGCCTGTCTCTGTCTCTCCGTCTCCACTCAATCCCTTTTCTTGCTCGGTGTCTGTCTTTTGCTCCTTCTGTCTGTTCTAAGTTCCAGACTTGTTTGCTTTTGATTGGTGCCGTCTTTTTTTCATGGAAATGGTGCAGGAGGTAGGTAGGTGTGTCTGCATCACGGTTTCTGTGTGGCGGAAAGCAAGAGGCTCACTGGGCCTCCCCTTCTCTTGTAAGCATTTCTGGTTTAAACAAAAAAAAAAGGGGGGGGGGGGGGGGATTTGAAATGGATGTGCACTTGCGTAACTAAATACTTGAGCACACAAATCGTTTTTTTCCTTCTTCTATCACTGCTGGGTGTCTGTGACTGTCTCTCTCTCTCTCTCTCTCACTCTCTCTCTCTCTCCTTCTCTCTCTCTCTCTCTCTCACACACACACACCCACACACACACACACACACCCACACACACTACACGCACGCACGCACGCACGCACGCACGCACGCACGCACACACACACACACACACACACCCACGCACAACGCGCGCGCGCACGCACGCACGCACGCACACACACACACACACACACCACACACACACACACACACACACACACCACACACCCCCACCGTCTTTCCCCACATCCTTCTCTTTATCTCTCTCTCTCTCTGCCTCTATATGTTTATTTATCTCTCTCTCTCTCCTCTTTGTCTGTCTGTCTGCCTCCCCCCCCCCCAACCCCCCCCCCCCCCCCCCCCCCCCCCCCCCCCGATCCGTTTGTTGTCTGCCTGCAGATGTGACTCTGTCTCAAACTATTCGAGAAGTACTTTTTAATGTCGTTTTTTTTTTTTTTTCGCGCCGATTTTTTTGTTTTCTTTGAGCTTTGTCTATGCGTTGCTTTTACGCTGGATTTGGGTGTTGATGTTGTCCTTTGAGATTTTCCTTCCCCCCTGCCTAATTTCTGGATTTGCTGGTCGTGTTTGTGTACGCTCTCTTCTTCATGGGGGATTAGAGCCGAATGAGTAACGAAACACGTATGGGAATTATTTCACCTTCCCTCATCCTGTCTTTGTATTTGTCTCCTTCTGTTCCTGCATCCATTTCTCTCTCTCTCTCTCTCTCTCTCTCTCCTCTCTCTCCTCTCTCTCTCTCTGTGTGTGTGTGTGTGTGTGTGTGTGTGTGTGTGTGTGTGTGTGTGTGTGTGTGTGTGTGAGTCTGTCTTCAACATCTTCTTCCTCTTCTCCCTCTTCTCTCAATCCATCTCTCCCTTAAGATGAAATTTGAAATAGAGCAGAAAGACGCAAATAGTCAAGAGCAAACACGAACGATAACTTTGGCTGGCGTGGGGAGCCAAGTACAACACCCTAACTCCAAACGAATGCAGCCCACGCTCAGTTGTTTTGGATCTGGGGGGTTCTGTCCTGTTTATCTTTGTGACTGGTTTGTCGTTGGTACTGTCTCCTTTGTGTGTCTCCTTATTTCGTCTGTTTTTCTCTATTGTGTTTCCCTGTATCTCTCTATCACATCCCACTATTTTGCTGTCTGTTTACGGTTTGTCTTTCTTTTCTGTGGCTTTGTTTTTTCTTTCTTCTTTGTGCCGTACGCAGGCTGACCTACTGCCTGCGGACATGCCTGTATAGACAGCAGTGGAGTTTTGTGTGTAGACCGTTTTTTTTTTTTTATCCCGCCATTCAGGTTCTGTCGAGGCCAAGTTGCCTATTCCTGTATTTTTGGAGAGCATGTCCATCGTTTTTGGTGATGACCTTTGAAGATTGTTTATGTTGTCTATTTGTTGTGAGGAATCGTTCTTCGTGCCTTTAGTAACCACCTCTGGTTTCTATGTGTTTCATATTATCCGTCCTGGTGTGTGGGTGGGTTTGAGTGGGTGGTATTCGTAAGCATTTCTCTTTGGGGTCGAAGACGCGCGTGGCTGTGGGACTGGAGATATACTTGTTGTGAAGAAGCTTTGGGGGAGTATATGGAGTTGCTTTGCTTGTGGGTACGGGAGGGACGTTTTGGTTTATGGTGGGTGGGGGAGTGTGAGGAGGTTGTGACTGCGGAGTGGTGGTGGGGTTGGTGTGTGTTGTGGGTGTTGTGTGGGTGTTGTGCGTCTGTGCCTTTCGCTTACTTCGACCCGCTCTCGCTCTCGCCCCTCTTCCGCCACTTCATGTTTCTGAGTTGACTTCGTTTTTGTTTATTTCTCTCGCTCTCCTCTCGCGGTGTGTGTTGTTGTGTGTGTGGTGTTGTGTGGTTGGGGGTGTGGGTGTAGGGTGTTGTGTGCCCACCTCCAGATGCGATTCTAAATTCTAACTATATCCAAAAGTAATAGCCAGAACTAGTGTTTGGCTCGCACCATATTTTGTGTTGTGTTTTCTTCCCCCTTGCTGCTTTGTCTTGTAATGGTCCCACAGAACTCTGTGCGCTATCCCTGGCAACACTGTCCTCCGTTTCTGTTTCTCCGTTCTTACTCCCCCTCGTCACTGCCTGTGTCTGGTCTCTGACACTCCATTCGTGCCGGTCTATTTTCTCTTGTCGGCGCGGGCAGGGGTTGACCCTGGGTAGGGGGGGTCTGTGAAAAATGTATGACTCCGAAGCAGAGGTGGGAAGTACCCGTGGGGGGGGAGGGGGGAGGGGGGAGGGAGTGGACGAGGGAGGCGGGAGGGCTAGACGGAGGGGGAGAGGGGGCGGCCGTGGCAGGAAAGCCTCTCTCCGAGCTTTCTTTCTTTTCCATGATCTGCTGTTTGGTCTCGGTGGTGTCTATCGATGACCCTGTCCACGATCCTCTCTCTCTCGATGCCGCCTATCCTCGAGACACCATTCTGATGTGCCAAGCATGCTTTGGTCTCTGTCAATCGCCATGCTTAATCGCGTCGAAGTATCCATAATTGCTTGGACCGTTTGACTGGGTCCGTTTCCCTTATATATCAGGAAGGAGTATCCTGCTTGAATGTTTCTCACACTTTGACTAAAGGACCTTGATTTTGTTTGGCTGGATGCCGTTTATGTAAGAGCCCGGGTCCCGTTTCTCTTTCTTTA
>JADBJO010002441.1:161546-171546 GCA_016801955.1 Conus betulinus
CTCTCTCTCCTCGCTCTCCTCTGTGTGTGTGTGTGTGTGTGTGTGTGTGTTGTGTGTGTGTGTGTGTGTGTGTGTGTGTGTGTGTGTGTATGTGTTTGTCCTGTGTCTCTACCTGTCTGTTCTCCCCCCACTTCTCCTCTCTCTCTCTGTCTCTCTGCCCCTATCTGTCTGTCTGTCTGTCTGTCTGTCTGTCTGTCTGTTCTCTCTCTCTCTCGTCTCTCTCTCTCTCTGTGTGTGTGTGTGTGTGTGTGTGTGTGTGTGTGTGTCTTTCCCACATCCAGACTTGATTTGTAAAAAAAAATATTCGAGGACCAGTGTTTTTAATGTTTTTTGTTTGCCCGTTTCCGATCTCTCTCGCTTTGTTTATGCCTTGCCTTAGGGGAGATTTTGCTGCGGATGTCGTCCTTTGAGATATGTCCTTCTAATTTCTGGATTTGCTGCATGTGTGTTTATCTGCCTACCTGCTTCATGGGAGATTTACAGCTCAGTGAACAGGGATGCCCATATGGCAGGTTCTCTCACCTCCTGTAATTCTCCTCTCTGCTTTATCTCCCCTCTGTCCCTGCATTTCTCTCGCTCTCTCTCTCAATTCTCTCTCTGCCTCTCCGTCTCCCCTCCTGTCTCCTCTCTCTCTTCTCCTGTCCTCTCTCTCTCCTCTCTCGCTCTCTCGGTCCCCCTCTCGTGCTCGCACGTCTCTCTCTCTCGTCTCCTCTCTCTCTCTCTTGCCTTGAGATGAAATCTTAAATAAAGTAGGAAGACGCAAATAGTAAAGAACGAACATGAAACGATAACTTTTAGCTGGCATGGTGAGCCAAGTACACGCCCAACCGCTCCAAGCGAATGCAGCTTAGGGCCTCAATTCACCCAGCAAGACCGGAGACACAACAAGGCTCACAGGAAGAAACAACAACAAAAAAACACAGGAAAACATCTTGGCAGCTAAGAGCCATTGAAAATAATGAGCTAGGAAAATTTTTCAGAGATAAATCCGTTTGTTGTTCTGTTCCGCATCACACGGTCTCAATCGTTGTTTAGGTCTCTGTCTGTCGTGTCTGCTTCTCTCTCTGTCTCTCTCTGTCTCTGTTTATCTGTCTGTCCTGTCTGTCTGCCTCTCTCCCCTCTCTCTCTCCTCCCTCTCTCTCTCTCTCTCTCGTCTCTCCTCTCGTCATCTCTCGTCTCATCTCTCCTCCTTCTTAACCTTCTTCTTCTTCTTCTTCTCTTCTTCTTCTTCTCGTCTTCTTCTTCTCTGTATTTCTACGTCCGCTCCTTGTTCTTGTCTCTTTAATACCTACCACTTCCCGTGTGTCTTTCTCTTCCACTGAGGGTATTCACAAAATGATAGTTGTCAATTCTGTCTCCTATAATGTTCTGTCTTTTCCTTTCATTTCTCTTGCCAACGGCCATTCCACGTTGAAAACACTGGTTCTCATCTGATCACCAAAGCTAAGCAACGTCGGGCCTGGTTAATACTTGGATGGCTGACCGCCTGGGAACACCAGGTGTTGCTGGCACTTTCTGTCTGACCAGCGCGTTCAGCTGATGTACAGGTCAGGTGTCTGCAGAGTCTTATCCATGAGACACTCGTCTTAAATCATCTCACCCTGCTCATTCACTCAGTTACCCATCAGCTGCAAATCATGGGCAGTGCGGTCACAAAACGTAGCAGATGTGGTGTAGCGTGTATGGACTAGTCCGTACACAGTGGCCTCTCCTTGAAACTGAAACTGTCTCTTTGTCAGCGTGTCTGTGCGTCTCCTTCTATCTGTTTGCCAGTCTCTGTATACTCCCCACCCCATCTCTCTCTCTCTCTCTCTCTCTCTCTCTCTCTCTCTCTCTCTCTCTCTCTCTCTTCACCGCTCCTTCTTCCCTTCCTGCTTCCTCCCCCCTCTCTGTCTATTCCAAACTCCATAATTCCGTTACCATTGAATGCTGCTGTCTTTCGAAGATATGGAAAAGAGGAACGTCTGTCTGCTGAACAGTCCTCAGACTTTGCACAGAATGTAGGCAGAAGGCTCACAGGACAAGCACGGAAACATCTAGACAGCTAGCAGTCATTGAGGTAATGAGCTGGGAGATGTTGAGGAGGCCAGTGTTTGTCCATCTGTCACTGTCTGGGTCTGGCTCCGACGCTCTTTCTTTCTTTCTTTCTTTCTGCGTACGCAGGCTGATACTCCTGCGGACACTGCCTGTATAGACAGGCAGTGGAGTTTTGTGTTGTGTGTGACCGTTTTTTTTTAATCCTGCCATTAAGGCAGCCATACTCCATCTTCGGGGAAGGTGCATGCTATGTGTAACGTGGCCATCCATACCAACGGCCCAAACTGGCCTTCTCTTCCGAAAGTTGGTGATATGATTTTTTTTTTACGTGTGTGCAAGATGCTGTGCGTGCGTTCACACACGGAACCTCGGTTTGTAGTCTCTTTCGAAGGACTGTATGGGAATGGAGTCAGAACCAATGTTAACTCCGAGGGGAAAATCCCCTTCTCTTCCGAAAGTTGGTGATGGGATTTCACTTGTGTGCAAGATGTTATGCGTGTGTTCACACACGGAACCTCGGTTTATAGTCTCATTCGAAGGACTGTATGGGGAATGGAGTCCGAACCACTGTTAACTCCGAGGGAAAAAATCCCCCTGTACCGAAGTTCGAACCCGCAACCCCAGGATGACGAGTCCGGCGCTCTACAGACTGAGCTATTCCGTCTTTCGTAGAAATTGTGAAAAGGAATGTCTGCGCGCTGAATGTTTCTCATCCTTAATACATGTCTTGCTTTTATGTGGATGAGAGCAATTAGGTCACCTGTGGCTTTCCATATCACGAAAGAATTTCTGGTGAAACTGATTTTTTGCAATGGAGGTATACATGCATGATTAATGTTGGAGCCATACAAATAGTTACTTGTTTCTTTCTTTACCTTCTAGTGTGTCTGTCAGTCAGTCAGTCTGTGTGGCTGTCTGTGTGGCTGTCTGATTCTCTCTGTCTCTCTCTCTCTCTGTCTCTATTCTCTCTCTCCTCCTCTCTCTCTCTATCTCTCTCTCTTACATTACTGTCTCTCTCATTTCTTTTCTCCGTCCCAGTCTCTGTCTATCTCTGTCTTTGTGTCTATCCCTGTCTCTGTCCGTCTGTCTGTCTGTCTGTCTTTTTTGTCTGTCTAATGTTTTAGCATATCTATAGAACGTACATGTTGCTGTGTCCAGTTGTTTCTGACATGGTACCTTTTAACCTTTTTCTTCAGTGTGAATATTATTGAGTGTCACCAGTCAAAATATATATTGTTTAATGCATTTTCTGTAATTTGTGCCCCGCTACTGAAGGGCCTTGGCTGAAACTGATTAATTAAACGCTTCCATTCGAGTTCCCGTTCTCATCAACACTCGCATTCTCTCTCTCTCTCTCTCTCTCTCTCTCTCTCCTCTCTCTCTCTCTCTCTCTCTCTCTCTCTCACTCACTCACTGCTCTCTCTCTCTCTCTGTGCCAATTCTCTGTCTGTCTGTCTGTCGTTTGTCTGTCTGTCCTGTCTGGTGTCTGTCTGTCCTCTCTCTCTCTCTGCTCTCTCTCTCTCTCTCTCTCTCTCTTCTCTGTGCGCGCGCGCGCAACGTGTCTGCCTTTCTCTTCCTCTATCGATCGGTCTGTCTGTCTCTCTCTGTCTCTGTCTGTCCGCCTCTCTCTCTCTCTCTCTCCTCTCTCTCTCTCTCTCTAATTCCGTCTAAAAATTCAACGGAACTAGTTTTAATGTCGTTTCCTCGCCGTCTCTGTTTTCTTGCTTTGGTTACGTGCTGTTTTTATGCTCGGGGTTTGTTGTGGTTTGGTGTTGTCGATTCTTTGTCGGGTTTTCCTTCCTAATTTCTGGATTTACTGCCTGTGTTTCTGTCTCTCGACTTTCTCACGGGCGGGATTACGCGCCCATGAAGGAATGCGAGTATGGCAATTCTCCCACCTTTGTTCTATTCGTGTTCTGTCGGCACCCTACCTCTGTCCCTGCACGCACCCTAATTCCTTTCTCTCCTCTTTCTCTTCCCTCCCGCCTACGTCCCCCCTCCCCTCCCTCCCTTTCTCTCTTTCTTTCCCTAACCCCCCTCCCGCCCTAAGTCCCTACGCCCTCCCCTCCCTCCTCCCCTCTCTCTCTCGCTCTCTCTCTCTCTTCTTTCCGCCCCTCCCCTTTCCTCTCCCTCCCTCCACCAACGTCCATCCCCTCTCTCTCACTCCCTACCACCCACCTCCATCCCCCCCTACCCCCCCCCGTCCCGCTCCCCCTCCCCTCACCCCTCCCTCCCTTTCTCCTCTCCCCTCCCTCCCCACAACCCCCAGTCCCACCACCACCTCCCCTTCTCTCTCCCACACCCTCACCCCCCCCCCCCCCCCCCCCACCCCCCCCCCCCCCCCCCCACCCCCCCCCCCCCCCTCCCCACCCACCCCACCCCCACCCCCCCCCCCCCCCCCCCCCCCACCCACCACCCCACCCCCCCCCGGCACATTCTGCTCAACACACCATCTCTCTTATTCTCTTCCTCATCTTTCAGCAGTGACTTTTTTATCTTTCCCTCACCCTATTCTCCACCCCTCCTCCATCCCTCTCCCTTTCGTTCTCCTCTCCCTCCCCCCTCTTCCTCTTTATTATATTTCTTCTATTTATCCTCCACCTCCTCCTCCTCCTCCTTTTCCTCCTGTCCTTACTACTTCTTCTTCTACTTATGCCTCCTCCCCATTCTTCCTCCTTCCTCCTTCTCCGGCTGTCCCCCCCCTCCTAGTCTTTCTCTTCTCTCGTCCTCCTGCTTCTCTCTTTCTTTCTTTCTTCTTTCATCAATCGTCTTCTCCTTCTTTCTTCTTCTTCTGCTTGACATCACTAAATTCTCTTTCTTTCTTTCTTTCCCTCCCACTTCCACGGGCTAAGTTCGTTGTTGTCTTTCTTTATTCCATCACTCAGTATGCCCTTCTATTTTTGTGTGTGCTGCCATAATCGGCAGGTGTGAGAGACATTGGAGTGCAGGAGTGATGAGCGCTGGCGAGCCAGCCGAGGAGGAAAAATCACGTCCTGCTGCACCCCTCCCCCCCCTCCACCCCCCCCCCACCCCCCCAATCCCAAACCGTTTCTCTCTCTACCCCCCCTCTCTCACTCTCTCTTCTCTTCTATCCTTACATATATAGGTACTATTCTCTCGTGTCTGTATGTCTGTCTGTCTGTCTCTCTCTCTAATCTATATACACATGTATGTACACACAACACACACACACACACACACACACACACAACACATATATATATATATATATTCTCTTTGTCTTTGTGGGCTGTCCTCTGTCCCCTGTCTGTCTGTATCTCTGGTCTGTTGGCCTCTCTGATCTTTTTCTCTATTTCTGTCAGTTGGCCCCTCTGTGTGTATGTGTGTGTGTGTGGTGTGTGTCTGTGTGTGTGTGTGTGCGTGCGTTGCGTGCGTGCGTGCGTGCGTGCGTGCGTGCGTGCGTGTTCGTGTGCGTGTGTCTGTGTGCTGTCTGTCTGTCTGTCTCTTTTCTCTCCTTCTCTCTGTGTATGCTGTTCATTGTCTCTGCCTGTCTGTCTGTCTGGCAGTGGTGCCTGTCTGTCTGTCTGTCTCTCTGTCTGTCGTTTCTTTTTCTTTCTCCATGTCAGTCTCTGTCTGCCTCATTTGACTCCCTCTCTGTCTATCTGTCTTCTGCTGACTCTCTCTCTCTCTCTCCTCTGTCTCTGTCTTTTTCTCTATCTGTCTCTCTGTTCGTTCTGTCTGTCAGTGTGCCTGCCTGCCTGCCCTGTCTGTCTGTCACTTCTCTGTCTTCTGTCTGTCTGTCTGTTTCTCTTTTCCTTGTCTTCTTACTCTCCTTTCTGCCTGTCTTTCTATCTGACTCCCTCTCTGTCTGTGTCTGTTCTTCTGTGTGCTGGTCGTCTATCTGTGTGTGCGTGTCTGTCTGTCTGTCTGTCTCTGTCTGTCATTCATCGAGGATTATAACCTAACGAATAAAGAATCGCTTATGGCAATTCTCCCATTTTCCCTTTCTCTCTGCTTCCTTCCGTCGTAAATATAACTTTCTCCTCTCTCTCTCTCTCTCTCTCTATCTATCTCTCTCTCTCTCTCTCTCTCTCTCTCTCCCTCCCTCTCTCTCTCTTTCTCTCTCTTTCTTTCTCTCCCTGTCTTTGTCACTCTCTCCCGCACACTGTCTCTCTTTTCTTCCACTTTCTGACCCTTTTTCTCTCCCCCTTCTCTCCTCTCTCTTTCATCCCCCACCCCCCCTCCCTCTTTCTTTTTATTCTGTTTTTCGTTCCTCTTTCTTTCTCCTCCCCTCCTCTTCCTCTTCTCTTCTTTTTTTTTCGTCGTCTTCTCTTCTTCCTCCCCTTTATTCTCTTTCCTCCCCTCCTCCTGCTCCTGCTCCTCCTCCTCCTCCTCCTCCTCCTCCTCCTCTTTCTTCTTAGAACGAAACACAACTGTGCTGTGATTCATAGATAACTAGCTATTGTACTCGCTGTCCCCATCCTCCGTAGTCCTGTCTCCTTCCTCTTACATATGCACAGTCATACATGCACACCTTACTTTGCCGTAGATCCGCTTGGAATCCCGACATCGCTTCGCTTCGTGATGTTGTCTCCTTAAGAACGCAGTTGTCTCTGACATACTGGTGAGCTGACCCGTATGCTAATGATTCATTGTACTCGATCTGGAGAAGGTCAAAGGAAATGACGGATTTGTATTAATTAGGAGCAAGAACACGGACACACGGAACGCATTTTATGGAACAGGCATAAGCATTTCATTGCGCTCTTGATGGAGACGTTGTTCTGATATGTTCCAACCGTTGTCTGTGTTATATATTCATCTCGTCGTCTGTGCTGCAGTCTGTGACGTGAAAAGTTGGTTTGTTTCTAGATCATTTTTCATTCGTCCTGCTGTCTCATCTAACGTACTGTTTCAGTAGTAATGTCTTCCCCTCCCCCCCCCCCCCCCCCCACGCTGGTCATTCCGGCCCTCCCCCATATCCACCCACACCCTGTCCTGCTCTTTTGCTGTACTAGCGTCAGGGATTCCATAGGGAACCAACAGTATGAGGTCGCTATGAGACCACCCACCAGAGGAGACGTTCTGCTGTTGCTGAATCACTTCGGTGGAGGTCAGTGGTGACGGTGCCGATCCATCACACCCCAGTGGATGACAGTCATTGTTCTGTCCTGGCGCCAGGTAAGTGAGCATCGCTCACGGGGTGTGCCAGCACGTCCATCACACGGGTCTTCCCCATCAACCTGTCGATACTGACGGAGTTTGAAATGGACGTTGGAACTGAGTCACCATTAGATCTGGGCATTAAGGACCACGGATTCCGAAAAACTGCTTTGATGATGATGATGATGATGATGATGATGATGACTGGTGATGATGATGATGATGATGATGATGATGATGATGATGATGATGATGACTGGTGATGAGGATTATACAGTTGGTACTACGGAGTTTCACTTTGGTGTGAGACATTTGTCACTACGTTACTGCATGCTTCCTACCCGTGTATTTTCCAGGCGTCAGCCAAGCCCAGGAGAAACAGACACTTGGGGTGTTGATCATTTGAACGACAATTTCGTAGACACATCGATGAAGTGGGTGAAGTTTGATTGCCTTTGTGGCAGTCTTCTCACTGTAGTCTCCCTGACACTCCCAGCCCAGCCGACCGGCGATGAATGATGTCACTGTGAAATGTCTCTGACAGGATTCGAACCCACAGCCTCCCATCCTGCATCCTGCGACTGACACCGCTGCACCACGACGGCTGGGAACGTGAGAGAGACTGTGACAGGAACTCACCACAGAGCTGAACGTGAAAAGGAGTGATGTGTCGACAAGTTGCGTGTTGCAACGGAATGGGTGATGCATCAGCCGGAAGGAATAAAACTCTGCTAGCATGGAATGTGCAGTGTGGACAGCACCACCTCTTCCCTTTGTCTTGCAGCCTTTCATTGCGGAACCGTTGTCTGTAACCTTGGACCCTGGAGGGTGGATGGTAGTGTCTTTGCAAGTGCTAGCAAGGTTTCAAATTTCTTGTAGAAATGTCTCCATGAGGGTGTTGGAAGCTTTTTTCCCAGTCTACATTGTGTTTCCATCTCCTGGAAATTCTGTGGTGGAAATTTCCATTTTTCTACCACCTTCTTTAATTTTAATTCTATTTCACTTTTGTTCTTCCTTTACAGCTTTTCTTACCATTCGTGGCCCGTTCACAGGTCCGCTGTTCGACATGTATCTGTGTTTACCGTCTACATCGTATCAGCTGAGCTGTTGCACTTTGGCGACTCGCTGGTTAAGATGTGTCATCAGCCTGTAGTTTTTGGTTACATGTTTTCTTGGCACTAATATAATCTCTTCACAGATTCTTATTGCTTTATCACCCTTCATGCCTGCCACTCCATCTCCTATCTCCCGCCACCCCCCTTTCCACCGGCAATCATCCGATCATCCGGCTCCTCCTAACATGCATACTTAAACTCGGGTTTGTGCCAGTGCCGGTAGTCTGGTGGAAACAACTATGAGACAACCCACCAGAGGAGATACAGCTCTGCTGGCGGACGAGTCACTTCAGTGGGTTTCAGTGGTACCTTTTAGCGTGCAACATTGGCAGGATATCACCTTCTATGCCCCATACTGACAGACAATAATTGCATTGTCACGGAGCCAGTGGAAGTGAGCGTCTCCCTTTGGAGGACGCGACCACATCCTTCCAACAACATGTGCCTGTGAGCTTGTCGATACTGTTGACTTTGACGAGCTCATCAGTATCATGGACATGCTGATACTACTGCGGACACTGCCTGTATAAACAGGCAGTGGAGTTTTGTGTGTATGACCGTTTTTTTTTTTTATCCCGCCATTAAGGCAGCCATACTCCAGCTTCGGGGATTTTACGTGTGTGCAAGATGTCATGCGTGCGCTCGCACACGGAACCTCGGTTTTATAGTCTCATTCGAAGTCCGGCGCTCTACCAACTGACCTATTCCGGCCCCCGTATCATGGACATGAGAGGAGGGAACAGAGTTTGAAGTCATCACGAAGGGGCACCGAATTTGGGAATTTTTGTGTACTGACTGTTAGCGAGAAAGAGGATGATGAAGATGATGCTACGAATTCTCGTCAGAGACTGCATGATAGGACTGTACTCTACGCTTTCTTTTATTGTAAGTCCCAGCGTCAACCAGGCCCGAGAAATACATAAACCTGCAGTGTTGGTCCAGGGATGTAAGCGACACTGTCAGAGACGAATCCATAAAGCAGATGAAAGAGGTGCCTGCTGAGCGCCCGCCCCCCCCCCCCCCCCCCCCCCCCCCCCCCCCCCCCCACCACCCCATAAAACACACAGAAACACCTCTGATGAGAATCGAACGTCCGGCCTCCCACACGGAACTGTTCTGCAGCGCTAATCACTCCAGCAGGGCAGGTGGTTTCGTTGGATTTCAGCAGGATGTGGGGAGTCACACTAAGTGGCTGACACACCACCAAGCGGAGGTCCAGTCTCTTCCTCAAGCATGTCAACTGCTACGTTTCCAGTGGTTCAGTGCTGATGTGGTTATTTTTACGTTGTCTGATTCCGCGACAGAACTCAACCTTTTGCCCTTTTCTTTTTTTTTTGTTGTTGTTGTTGTTGTTGTTGATGATGCGCCTTTGGTCACGTGACGCTCGGCCCGACTCCAAGCAACAGTGACCAAGAGGCCAGGAATGCGCTGACTTTGTTTCCTGAAGCAAACCAGACTTACACAGAACATCGATGTCAACGGGCAGATTAAAACGGCGGGAGAGAGCGTGAGAGACGAACAGAGGGAAGACGGGGGTGGGGTAAGACGGGGGAATGGATGGTGGTGGTGGTGGTGGGTGAGGGGGGGGGGGAGGGTCAGATCTGGTCGCTCCGTTGGAGGTCTGATGTCACATGTCCGGTTTGCCATCCTCTTCCTCTTCCTAATGCAGCAGCAGCAGCAGCAGCAGCAGGGGTGCAGGAGGTAATCCCACTCGTTGTCCCCCC
>JADBJO010002441.1:176546-179046 GCA_016801955.1 Conus betulinus
ACGGCCAAACTGGCCTTCTCTTCCGAAAGTTGGTGATGGGATTTGACGTGTGTGCAAGGTGTTATGCGTGCGTTCACACACGGAACCTCGTTTATAGTCTCTTCGAAGGACTGTATGGGAAATGGAGTTAGAACCAATGTTAACTCCGAGGGAAGAATCCCCCTTTACCGAAACGGCCCGGCGGAGATTCGAACCAGCAACCCCTTGATCACCAAGATTACGAGTCCGGCGCTCTACCAGTTGAGCTATTCCGGCCCTGGCGCATTTCGTGGCACTGGACATCTGCGCAACTATTTGAACGAGTTTAAGAATCTGAGATTTGAAAAAAAAAAATTAAACAGCTTGATCTGTGGTTCAGATTCGCGCTCCTTTTAGTCCCCACTCTATCTTCGATACAAAAAGGAAGCAGAGGAGCTAGGAGTGGTGTCTAAGCCTTTTCGCAAGTTGGAATCACATTGCGCAAATTCGAACTCCGAACGAACGCGACATACTACACCGATCTGTTTGTCTGCCTGTCTGTCTGCTGTCTGTCTTTCTGTCTGTCTGTTTGCCTTTCTGTCTGTCTGTCTGTCTTTCTGTCTGTCTGTCTTTCTCTCTGTCTGTCTGTCTGTCTGTCTGTACATTCTCATATCAGGATCAGGATCAGTACGTTGCTGTAACCTTCCTAGCATCTCTCTCTCTCTCTCTCTCTCTCTCTCTCTCTCTCTCTCTCTCTCTCTCTCTCTCTCTCTCTCTCTCTCTCTCTCTCTTACTTTGGAACCAGTTAACCAGTTGTTATCATTTATGAACTGTCTCTGGGACAATAAAGTACAGATTTGTTCCATGTACTACTCAAACATGAGAGGAAACCTAAAAGATAAAATATACACACACATGATCAGTGAATCACAGCGTGCTTGTGTTTGATCTGACGGCCGCGGGCACGTGATTACAGTGACGATAAAAGCGTTACACGGAAAGACGCTCAATTAAAAACTAGATTGCCCGAACTTCCTCTCTCTCTCTCTCTCTCTCTCTCTCTCTCTCTCTCTCCTCCTCTCTCTCTCTGAGCTCATCTTGTGTGTGTGTGTGTGTGTGTGTGTGTGTGTGTGTGTGTGTGTGTGTGTGTGTGTGTGTGTGTGTGTGTGTGTGTGTTGTGTGTGTGTGTGTGTGTGTGTGTGTGTGTGTGTGTGTGTGCACGCGCGCGCGCGCGTGCGTGCGCGTGAGTGTGTATGAGTGTGTGTGTGTGTGTGTGTGTGTGTGTGTGTGTGTGTGTGTGTGCGCGCGCGCGCGCCCATTTTCTTTAATTCTCTTTCAAATATCAGTAGAACATCGTGTGTGTGTGTGTGTGTGTGTGTGTGTGTGTGTGTGTGTGTGTGTGTGTGAGTGTGTGTGTGTGTGTGTGTGTGTGTGTGTGTGTGTGTGTGTGTGTGTGTGTGTTCTCTTTCAAATATCAGTAGAACATCGTGTGTGTGTGTGTGTGTGTGTGTGTGTGTGTGTGTGTGTGTGTGTGTGTGTGTGTGTGTGCGCGCGCGCGCGCGCGTGCGTTTTTGTTCTCTTTCAAATATCAATAGTAAAATTCAGTGGTGGTCCGTGATTTGCCCACTGTTGTAGACTTCCCTACAATTGGGTCCTAACGTCTGTACCGCACTCCAGTCAGCAGGAACGGCCAGCTTCTCATAATTCACTGTCCTGCAAGCTAGTGCTACGCAACTTTTCATTATCAACCAAGGCTTGTTGTGTACACGCTGAGAATGGGAGAGGGAGAGGAAAGGGTGGAGAGGAATTGGGGGGGGGGGGGGGGAAAGGGTCTGATTGAAAGGATGGAAAGGGGGGGGGGGGGGGCGAACCGGAAGAACCGAAGTGCCAGAAACCAAAGAGCGGTGGCAACTTCCTTATTTGTTGGCCACGACCCCTTGTCTTCAGCTGATGGATTGATGAGGCGTCTGCGTGCATTCCTGGAGACCCTACAATGTTTGCGGAAGTCTGTTGTCTTGTTTCTATCTACGTGTGAGCGTTGCACTCACAACGGGCGATTGTACACACGCACGCACGCAACACGCACACAAACACTCTCACATACACACACATATACACAGATACACACACACACACGCATACACACACACACACACACACGCATGCGCGCGCGCCCACACACACACGCACGCACACACACACACACACACACAAAGCACAGATGCACACACACGCACACACACACCACACACACGCACGCACACACACACACATGCACACACACATACCACACACACACACACACACACACACACACACACACACACACACACACACACACACACACACACACACACACACACACACACACACACACACACACACACACACACACACAACACAGAGTACAGATGCACATACACAAGTAGACGCATGCATATATACGAGTGCGTGAGAGAGACAGAGACAGACAGAGAGAGAGAGACAGAGACAGACAGAGAGAACGTGCATACACATATTCAGAGCGAGGAAGGGACACTCT
>JADBJO010002441.1:184046-186546 GCA_016801955.1 Conus betulinus
TTCGCTGTGAATTACGTATATAACGAAGGGAACCATTGAATATCTCTTGCTTAGATCAAGTGGACAGTTCCCACCTCCTTCCTTCCCCTAACACCTGCCCCACAGTTCTTGTTGTGGTACGTTCTTGTTCATTCTTTCGTTCCTTCCTTCTTTTCCCTTGGTCTGTCTTTCTGTGTTTTCTATGCTTTTCCCTTCATTCGATTGTTTCTTTCTTCTTTTGTGTGTTCCCTCCTTCCGTTCTTTCTTTCATGCTTTGCCGCTTCTTCCCTCCCTCCTTCACTTGTCGTGACCTCACTTTTCTTTCTTCTTTTCCACCTTCCTTCCTTCGTTTCTTCTTTCCATCCTTTCCTTTGGTCATCAAGATATTGATAACCGGTCAAACCACTGAACCACGGAATAGTGCCATGGAGATGGTGCTGCAAACGGCAGTACATACATCATGAGTAAGGTGCGTTCGTTTTACCTTTCTTCTTTTAAACTTTCCCCCACTTTTTCTTTCCTCTTCTTTCATAATCCTTGTGTTTCCTACTAACACCCCCCCCCCCCCCCCCCCCCACACTTCTGCCCACCTTCACTTACCCATGTGTTTCCTGCTTTTCTACCCTTCTTTTTCTTTGTATTACTTGCTTGTTTTTTTCCTTTTGTTTCTACTTATCCCCTCTCCCCTTCCTTTCCTTCATTTCATTGTTGTTGTTGTTTCCTACTTTTCCCCTACCTCTCATTTATTACTTTAACTTCAATCCTCACTTTCGTTTCCTGTCTTTTTCCCTCATTTTTGTTGTTGTTGTTGTTTCCTACTTGTACCCTTGTTTTCCTTTGGCCGCTCTCTCTGTCTGTCTGTCTGTCTGTCTGTCTGTCTGTCTGTGTCTCTCTGTCTCTGTCTCTCTCTGTCTGTCTCTCTCTCTCTGTCTGTGTGTCTCTCTGTCTCTCTCTCTCTGTCTCTCTCTCTCTCTCTCTCTCTCTCTCTCTCTCTCTCTCTCTCTCTCTCTGTCACTCTGCGTGCATGCGTGCGTGCAGGTTAACGTACGTGTCACCATCATTTATTATTTTTTTCTCGAATGATGTATTCGTGTCTTCACCTTTTCGGCCACTAGGTTTTTATGCATATTTCATGCATGTTCATTACGTAAAGTGTATTCGTACATGTGCGCGTGGGCGCTTGCGCGCGCTCACCAATGTGACCACCCCCAAACACCTTTCTTTCTGGCTAAAAACGTTATCCTGTCTGACCGCATCTCTGTACACCGCCGGCTTCACGCAAATGGCCCTTCCCCCATGACATTCATTGCAGAGGAAGTAAGGGCGATTATCCTCACATAATTATTCACCATCCGGGGCGAAGGGAACCATGGAGACGTCTTCATGAGTTCCTTCTTTTTTTTTTCTTTTCTTTTTTTTCTTTTTTTTTCCTGATCGTCTTGGTCAGACTGGGGGTCGGTGTGGTCGCGCGGAGGTTTATGAGAGTGACTTCCCTTTGGTGACCGTGGAAATAATTCCCCTTTTTGGTGATTACGTCCGAGCATGAGCAGGCAGTGGGCTTTGCCAGTATGTGTGTGTGTGTGTGTGTGTGTGTGTGTGTGTGTGTGTGTGTGTGTGTATCCATCCTGATAAAGTTTTCAGAAGTGGACAGAATTGCGCGTAGGAAGCCCCTCCCATCCCCATCTCTCCTCCACAAAAACAAATGTTCGGGCTCGCACGCAAGCACACGCATGCACAGACAGACAGACAGACAGACAGACAGACACACACACACACACACACACACACACACACACACACACACACACACACACACACACACACAGACAGACAGACAGACAGACAGAGAGAGAGAGAGAGAGATTCATACACACCCCTTCCATGGTAGATGTGACAAAGATTCACTTCCTGTATGTATCCATAGATGCTACAAAGACTTGTAATTCTTTTGTGTATCCTCTGCAGACAAGATTACTTCCACTCGCTCCGTCTGCTCTGATTCTGCACTCCATTGCTGCAGAGAGTTCAGCCACTCGGCAGCAGGTATTATCTTCAAAGCGCGGAACTGCGGGCCTGCTATTCCACTTATGGCGAGACTTCATTGGATCCCCGTCTCAGACAGAATCGATTACAAAGCCGCATGCATATTTTTTTTTTTGAAATACCATTACTGGCTCTGCACCCAGTTCCATGTCTGCTCTGCTTTTCAGTGTAACTCCTTCTCGCTCTTTGAATTCGGGCCGACGGCGAGAGGAACATTTCCGGCAGGCTGTTCCTTTTGCTCCGTAGGCGACATTGTTGTGTTAAGAGTGGAGTGAAAAAATGGCTGATTATGATTTTTTCTTTACCTGTAGCCCCGTCAGAGACATATTCATCTTTGTTTTGAAGGTGAAGTGGATTTAAGACGGAAAAAAAGCAAAGCTGAATTAGAAACTAGATGAATTTACACCTCGCATTTATCTGCCTTTTTTTAAATTTATGAATATTAACAGACATAGGTCGAGCTACATGATTTGTCAAA
>JADBJO010002441.1:206546-211546 GCA_016801955.1 Conus betulinus
CTTTCCCCAATCTCTCTCTCTCTCTCTCTCTCTCTCTCTCTCTCTCTCTCTCTCTCTCTCTTAGCATTCACTTTTTATGCTGTGTCTTTAGTTTGTATTCACATGATTTCTCGGTAGATTTGCCATGTAAGGACATGCAATACATACATAAGATTTAGTGATTTTTTTTTGCAATATTCTTCCTTCCCTGAAAGTTTTGGGTGGGATATTAGGTGTGCAAAAGCTGTTATGCGTACGTTTCACACTCGGAACCTCCATTCACAGCTCTCATTCCAAAGACTTTTCAGAAAAATCGAGCCAGAACGATCGTTGATTCCGAGTGGGGAAGAAAAAAAATCACCCTGTACCAAAAAACGCCCCAGCAGAGATCCGAACCCGCAACTCCCAAGATCACCAGGATTACCAGTCTGGTGGTCTAGCAGCTGAGGTATTCTGGGTCCTGGCAGTTTCGATTCCAGAACTGTCAGAAGACAGGGAATTGGCGTTGTGCTGAAACTGTTCTGAAACCCATGCTGCTGCAGCGGCAGGACTCCCGAGGCGCTGGCTGACTCCGGCCTCGTTAGATGTAGATACACCCACGTTGATGCTGTCGCTCCCAAGGTGGGGAAGTACTGATACGGGCATGGAGGGAGAGAGAGGAGGACATCAGACACTGAACCTTCCACGATCTCACAGCCACGAAAGCCCACCGAATTTGAAAGTGTGTTTTTGTTTTTTTTTTTTTTTTTTTTTTCGTTTTTGTTCTGTTTCTTTTCTTGTATTTTTTTTTTTTTTGGTTGGGTGGGTGGGGATGAGGGGGTGGGGTGGAGGAGGGGAAGACTTTGAGTGTTGGGGGAAGGGGACACACAAAAAGGAAGGTTCATGTGATGACATCCAGTTCCCTTGTGGTCTAAAACTTCATGAACAGACTCTGCACATCGTTTCCCCTGAGAATTTTTGTACACACACACACACACACACACACACACTTGTATATATATATATATATATATATATATATATATGTGTGTGTGTGTGTGTGTGTGTGTGTGTGTGTGTGGTGTGTGTGTGTGTGTAACACGTATGTGTATATATTTGTGTGTACATACATATCTGTGTATCTATCTATCTACCTATGTATGTATCTATCTATCTATCTATCTATGTATCGATATCTATATATATATATATATATATATATACATGCATATACATACATATCTATATATCTATACTATCTATCTATCTATATATATATATATATATATATATATATATATATATATATATATGAAATAATGCTCTCTCGATGTTGTGAGGTCCACACCTTGTAAAAGAAACTGTAGTGAAAACCGGAGATGGTAAAATACAAGAAAAGAAGAGCAGTCTTTTTCACGTCTTCAGACTTATATTCTTCACAAATTTTTGCTGGTAACCAGTTTCGTCAGATCTTCACATCAAGTAAAAATGGCTTAACATTTTTACACCCACGATGCATAAATACATACGTCTCTCTCTCTCTCTCTCTCTCTCTCTCTCTCTCTCTCTCTCTCTCTCTCTCTCTCTCTCTCTCTCATACAATGTATATTATATGTATATGTATGTATGTATGTATGTATGTATGTATATATATATATATATATATATATATATATATCTATATATATATATGTGTGTGTGTGTGTGTGTGTGTGTGTACACATATATGTACATATATATCAACACTGCAGGTATATGTATATCTCGGGTCCGGTTGGCATCGCTAATATAATAAACATATGAATAAAGAAACAAACAAACAAATAAGTAAATAGATAAATGAACAAATAAACAAATACACACACACACACACACATACACACACACACACATATATATATATATATATATATATATATATATATATATATATATATATATTCATTATTTTTCTTATTTATTCATCCCGATGTCGGCCAGGCCCGAGATACGCATATACTTGCAGCGTTGAACCGTTGTTAGTAAGCACCATCAGACACCCTGTGACGTGACGCTTGACACACACCATCCCATCAGTCCCACTAAAACACCAAACCAAAGAATACATTTCAAAAATCTATGCCCACTCCCCCCTCTCCCCCAACCCCCCCTCCCACCACCCCCCCCCCCCCCCCCCCCCCCTTTCTTGCTTTGGATGGTGCGAGGCCCGACTGACACGATCTATGACACAGGAAAAAAATTGCGTCACGGTAAATACGTGCCGCCTTTCGTTCTTATCGGCAGCCTACCTCCCCCCTTCCCCCTCTCCACCCTCCCTCCCCATGCTGTGCGATACTAGGCGGCGTGGGATGTGCGTTCTAACAATAGCCCGTCTCACCCCCCCCCCCCCCCCCCCCCCCCCCACCTCTATCCCGCGACACACAAAGCATGTTGCCGCGCTCTCCACCACCACCACCACCACCAACTTCACTGACCCCTCAGGACTGCCTGTAGTCAAGAGCAGAGGAAGACAAAGGGACAGAGAAGGCCTAGTCCAAACTCTTGGTAAACTCTTTGATCTCAAGTCATTCACTGTTCATTCCCAGGAAAAGTGAGTTGGAACTCTGTTTTACATTTTTGAATCTATGTATTGATTTTATGTATGCTGTGTGTGTTAACATTGTAACTTTGTACAAATGCTTAGCAACATTTATCAAACTGATGAATGATTATTTTTGTGTAGTAGTTTGCTTGCCATCATAGGGCAAAAGCTCTCTCCCAGTGGTTATGATTCTTTGTTAACAATCTGACCACTGCATCTTTGTGTTCACCCTGACTTTTGTCAGTATGCAACTCTGTCTGTTAAGATAATAATTCAATGATTAATTTTGATCAGGAAAACAGTATGCCTGTGCTAGGTAAAAAAAACTGCTACTCTGATTATAAATACTGGTGATTATTGGAATGATTTGTAGTGTATGACTTTAAGTCTACACCACATGTGTACTTGGACTAAGCATAGCCCAAGTCAGTGTGATTTAATTCATATGAAACATGGAAGAGTTGTTTAACTAAAACTGTAACATTGTATTACTGTCTCCTACCCTTTTGTAAGCTTAACTTAGCCTTTAAACAAAAGTGGAGGTTAATAGTTATATAGCAGAAACTCTACCATAGAGAAAACTTTGCTGGCTGAGTCTCACACCCTCTCTGAAAGAAAGAGGAAAAGGGTAAATGTGTGCACTCGACAAGCCAGCCATCAGATTCTCATCTACAGATCAAGTTCTCTTTATCGCAGAACTGGGATCCTGGTCACGCTACACATTGCGGTTGAACCAGAAGCTGGGACTTCGCCAGAAACCAGGGCGACACCAGACACACAACCAATCTACACCAGTGGGGCAGTCACCAGCCACAGGAGAGATCAACTATTCTCTCCGAAGCAAAGCTAAGTTTGCTTACCACCTGGACTCAAACCCATCAGACCCTTACCCTCACTTTATGATGAAACAGTGAGAACCTGTCTATGAGTACCACTCTGGCTACAATACTGGGTATTCGCAAGCAGGGTGGATGTATAATAACCATATACATTCAGTGTAACTTAGACAGAACCCCTGTATGCCAACTTAAGCTTGCTGCACAGAGTGCAAGCGAGTAAAGTAGGAGTGAGGAAGGGCCCCTCATTGTGGTAGTCCAATGAGAACTGAAACACAGTCTATGGAAGTGACATGCCATTTCTTATCTATGTGTAAGTAATAAAAGTTGATGTGTGAAAGTGCACTTAACTTGTGTCAGTTCCCTGTTTTCAATTCTGTATCTCGGAGCTATAAGTACTTTTAATTAAGAGTACAGGCCTAAGGAAAATTATCTCAGAGCCATTCTCTTCCGTATTTTATCAATACCCGGAACAAATAAAAATTTCTTTGATGACTAGTACCGGAAAGTTGCTCCTTCCACCACTAGTAAGAGAGAGGGTGTAGGTGAAATGTAAGATAATTCTCATCGAGAAATTATTCTAAGTCAAGTCTTTCTTCTGTAAACTCTTACATCGGATGAAAAATAGTGACAACTTTGAGGAAATCAAACAATTATGTCTGGTGGAACATCTCTTAACAAGGTTTCCATGGAGTCTGCTGTAAAGTGATTATGTCTGGCATCACATCATCCGATCTGAAAGGCGGCTGAACTACATCCCTCAGTGATAATTCAGTGATTACTGTTCATGCAGAGAGAGACGACCACTTCGTTATTACCCTAGCAGCGGTTTGAAAACACCTCATTAAGCTGTGTGTGTGTGTGTGTGCGTGCGTGCGTGCGTGCGTGCGTGCGTGCGAGCGCGCGCGCTTATGTTCGCACGCGCACGCATGTGTATGCATGTGCGTGCGTGCGTGCGTGTGTGTGTGTGTGTGTGTGTGTGTGTATGTGTGTGTGTGCTCGCCCCGCGCGCGCGTGTGTGTATGTGTGTGTGCGTGCGTAAATGCATGATTGTGCGTGCGCGCGCGTGTGCGTGTGCGTGTGTGTGTGTGTGCGTGTGTGTATGTGTGTGTGTGTGTGTGTGCGTGTGTGTGTGTGTGTGTGTGTGTGTGTGTGTGTGTTTTGACCTTTGAGTGGGCGATGGAAGATGTTTACTTTTAATTTCTATGAAGAAAGGAAATGATTATTTTTCGCTATCGCAACGGTTTTAAATTTTTCCTCCCCTTACCATCTTCCTCCACCCCCTCCCTCCCTCCCCTCCCCACCTCATCCCCATCCATCTCCCTTCTGCTCCCTGTCTGTCTGTTTGTCCGTCTGTATGCCTGTCTGTCTGTCTGTCTGTCTGTCTCACCCCCCCTAACCCCCCCCCCCCCCCCCCCCCCCCCCCTCTCTATCCCCACCCTTCTCTCTGTGATTCTGTCTTTATCTTTCTCTTTCTGTCTGTCTGTCTGTCCGTCCTTCCGTCTGTCTGTCTGGCTGTCTCTCTCTCTCTCCCTCTCTCTGTCTGTCTGTCTGTCTGTCTGTCTGTCTCTCTCACACATACACTTTTGACTTTAGCCATGTATATCTATAAAGCAAATAAGAGA
>JADBJO010002441.1:224046-244046 GCA_016801955.1 Conus betulinus
GTATGCACACACACACACACACACACACACGCACACGCGCACGCACGCACGCACGCAGGCACACATACAGTTACACAGAGTCACACACACACACACACACACACACACAAGATGGCGCTTGCAGACAACAACCGATAGTTTAGTGCTGCGGATACTGGTGTGTTTCGTCCAAAACAAACAAAAGGAAACCAAACCAGGATCCAGAAAAGCTGCATATCAGTACTGTATGCAAAAGGATGCACCGAGGATGTGACAGCAAAGCACGGTAACGATGAGGAGACAAATGGTAATTCGGAGTTGAGGAGGCCGTTCAGTCTGACCGTTGTGAAGGAGGGGCCGGAGTCTAGGCCTAGAAACCACAACAACGCTCCTACAGACATCATCAGCTCCAACTACGTGAGTACCACACAGAACTTCGCTAAGATCGCAGGCACAGTCACCTCTCTGTGTGATATAGTAGCGAGTCTGGAAGAGCAAATAAGATCTCTGCGTGCCAAGATTGACAGATCTAGAGAGGACTCAGCCAACATTGCAACACAGACAGTGCCCGTCCCCTACCTCTCCTATGCAGAAATGGCTAGGGTCTCAAAGCAAACAAACCAGAAAAGAAGCAGAACAGAAATGTAGGCCTACAGGAAAGTGATAAAAACAAAACAATAGAACAAAATGATAACGCAAACAAAAATTATATCAAAGCTTCTTTGCGTCATAAGCCAAAGTATAAGGAGCAGTGCAAGAAAAATGACAACAATAACTTTAAGGTCGAGTCCACAGACAAACAAAACGTCAATGACTTAAAGGTCAAGTCCAGAGAGAAACAAAAACGTCAATGACTTAAAGGCCAAGTATGGAGACAAACCAAATCCAACTTTAAAGGGGGTGTGTGTGTGTGTGTGTGTGAATGATCCTGTCATAAAGAAAGTCAACACAGACTAGAGAAATCCTACTGATGTAAGGTGCATCAGAGTAGTACAAGAAAAATAAAAGGACATCATGCCAGCAGCAAAACAAGTGCATCTGTCAAGACACCTCCTGATGCTTTACTCTTACATGTTGGATCGAAGGACCTAGAAACAGACTAAGCAGCCACATGTTCCGGAAGAATGGCAAAGTGCGTGAGAAGTATCAAAGAAGACAACCCTGATCTGGCCACGATAATCAGTAAGGTGGCTTCTACATCAGACCCCGAACTCAATATCAAAGGGGAGTTGTACAACGCACTTTTGATGTCAGAGCTGAATGATGACAAAAACATCACCTTCATCACTCACTCCAACCTACAAGCCGCCCGCGCTTCAACCTCCGTGATGGGCTACATCCCACTGCTAGAGGAGCTAGCATCCTAGCGGGGAATATTGGCCGACGTCTGAGGAACCTCTTCTGAGAACGGCCCCGGAAGACAGCGCGACGTCCCCGGTACCTGCGCCCCACTCCCTCCCTGAGGATTCCTTCTACGGCTCTACCTGTCCAATAGGTTCAGTGTCTAATACAGCTGGTGACATTTTTAGTTTTTGTTCGGAACGAATGTAGCATACCAGCATACATCTGTGTGTAGCTAAGCTCCAATTGTATTAAAGCAACATATTCTTATTTGTTTAGTTATCTATTTTTTCAAACACATGAAATTTAACAACAATATAGAAATCTGCAATGGAACTGCCGCTGTCTCTATTCTAATATTCACTGCTTACGTCAATTTTAGTGTCATCTGTCTACCACGTTATCTTATTCCAGTCTGTTAGTATCAGTAAGAAACAAACTACCAAGATTGGAACGGGTACTTCTATCCACCAGTAGTAGATACAGGTAAAAATGGTGATAGAGTACATTGTGCTATCTATATTCACACTGGAATACAGTATTGTGACAAACAATCACCTGTGCCTAGTGGATTACATTGAATTTTTTTCATGTGCTGTAACTGTCAAGTTTTCGGACTCCTTAAAAGTAAACTGTGCTTCTCTATATTTTACCTAAGGGTCCAGATGAAGCTAATACTGATGGATAAAAAATATCAAGATGATGATGGCAAATGGTTGGTAGGAGGGGATTTTAATGCCCATTCTCCTTTCGGGGAAAAAGAGTGCACACAGGTCAGTAGAAGCAGGTTTGTGGAAAATGTAAATTCAACTTTATGTTTACTCAATGATGGTTCTTATACCAGAGTTCCTGATGTATCTACACAAACTGCTGCTATTGATTTAACTTTGGTTTTATATCTAAAATGGCTTTGTCGTGTGCATGGGAAACTTACTGTGAAATTCTTGGGAGTGATCACATACCAGTCATCATTACAATAATCAGTCCCCTAATTTTGAAGACACAAAACCTGATGATACAATCCCAAGATTTGATTATAAATTGCCAAACGGTCTCAATTTTACACATCACACTTGAAGAGATAGACATAAACTTGTCCCCCCAGGTGATGATATTGTTACAGTGTATGACATGTTTTGTACTTCTGTTCTAAAAGTGTCTGGTTTATGTATTCCTAAATTGAAGAATCAGGGATTTAAAGGGGTAAATATCTCGGTAATGTTTGGTGGACTGCAGATTGCGATAAGGCAGTTAATAAGAAAAAAAACGGTTATTCAGGAATATGCGCACACTAAAAAAAGTCAAGATAAGAAAACGGTGGATGGAAAATTCAAGAAAATGAAACAAGCAAATATACATAGTGATAGAGTTATGGAACAAGCCAAAAAGGATTATTCGGATATTTTTTTTTTTTGCAAAAGAAACACCTTCGATCATAAAGATAGTAGAATGGTATGGAAAGAGATAAAAACGATGAAAAAATTAAATCAAACTCCTAGAATATCCTATCATTGTTGATAATAACAAGTTACCATTATCCACAGACAAAGCAGAAGCATTTGTCGACCAGTTTGCTAAAATGAGCACTACGCAGGTAAGATGGGTTGTCTGAAAACCAAAGAAAAGTCAGAGAGGATAAAGAATTTACCATATCTTTAATGATGTATCTGACAACGACACAAGCAACATCAACGCCCCAATTACATTACAAGAGGTGAAAGACGCCATAGATTCTCTCCCAAACAAGCAAACAACAAAACACACATAAAAACAGCCTTTGGGATTGACGCCATTTCTGATGAAATGATTAAACATTTTCCAGACAAATGGATAAGCATTTTACTTAGCATATTTTTAAAATGCTGGAGCTCAGGTCATTTGCCACAACTATGGAAAGAATCAGTAACAGTACCCAATTCACAAGGAAGTTAAACTGAAAGAAAGTATAGATAGTTACAGACCTATTTCATTAACTTCTCATGTCTGTAAACTTTATGAAACAATTGTTTTTAAAAGACTAACTACTTTTGTGAAAAGAACAAAGTTTATCCCAACAAACCAAGCAGGTTTTCGAAAGGGTAGAAGTGCTATTGAACACTTGGTCAAACTTACCACTCAAATCTACTTTACTGGCAACTTTTTCTGATATCTAAAGCTTACGATCAAGTATCGAACTCTTGTTTGCTTGATAAGCTTAAAGAGATTGGATTATCGGAAACATTTATGATTTTCATAAAGACTTCTTAGAGAATAGATATATTAGAACAAAGGTAGGGAACTCCTATTCTGCAAGAAGAAAATTTACACATGGGCATTCCTCAGGGGTCTGTTATTGCTCCTTTACTTCTTAGTATTCTGATGTACGATTTATCCACAAAAATTACTGATGATATAGAACTAGCCCAATATGCAGATGACATATGCATATGGATGAAATTGACATTAAAAAAAATATACATCTATCGGATCACACAAACTATAGTAAAAAGCTATATCAAAAAGAATTAATACCTTTTCTGCTTACATGACTGAAAATGGTTTGCAAATATCAACTGAAAAAGCACACATGATGTATTTAATACTGGATCTGATCCAGTTAATATGCCTATTTCAAGTCAACAGCATACCCATCAAATATACAAAAATAGTTAAATTCCTTGGAGTAAATTTAACATCAAAGTTGTCATGGAATTTTCATATAGAACATATTCTAACAAAAAGCTCGAAAAACTTTTAAATCCATTAAAGATTATTAGCAAGCATGCTTGGGCTCAGGACACAGTTACTCTTTTGCACCTTTCTACTGCACTGGTTAGATCAAAATTAACGTATGCACAAGAGGTGTTCTTCAGTGCACCCAATTACTTAATGAAAAAAAAAATCAAAGTATTGATTCCAAAGCATATGAGGTAGCCATGGGACTACCGGTCCATGCCTCTTGTAAAAAAAAAAAGCATACAGTGCTGCTAGGATCTTACCACTGGAAGAATATAGGAATCTTGCATGCACCAAATGTGTTATAAGGAGTTCTATTATAGACAACGATATTAGCCCTGAAATAAATATTAAATCGGACACTGATTTTCCTAAAAGGGCTAAAGATATATCATCTCAAACGATTCTAAGAGCATATACTTTCTCAATTTTAGAATTTTCAGGAATTACACTAACATCTATTGATAAAAGATCTATTGTGTCTCCTATCCTTTCCTGGAAACTAATACGACACATTTTGATATTGAGCATACAGATTTAACAAAGGCTGAAAATACTAATTTGTTATTGTCCAATATCAATATGCATTTGCACGATCACTATTCCAACCATTTTAAGATATACACTGATGGATCATTAATCAATGAACATACAGGTGCAGCATACATTATTCCAGGCCTTAACAAAGTCTTATTATCTTGGAAAAAAAAAAAACAAAGCTATTCACTGCTGAGTTAATTGCTGTAACTATGGCTTTAAACATTGTTGTTGATTGCCGTCAAAATCTATTTAAAGTTGTTTTATGTGTAGATTCCAAGTCAGTTTCTTACTGTAATGAAGAATTTCAAATTAAAAGTTCGACCTGAGATGATCACTGAAATGAATGATTTAGTACATTTCCTCTCAGTCAGAGACACTGAAATAACATTTTTGGGTGCCCTCATATCATATCATAATGAAAAGGTTGATGTTCTAGCAAAGGGAGGAGCAAAAAACGATCATCAGATTCGCATTTTTTAGTTTCTCTATGTCGGTGCAAGAGCGCTATACTTTGGCAGAAAAAGTGCAATTTTCTCATTTTCATTTGATTGAAAGAGAAACTGGGTGTTTTGGTTTACACGATGAAATGAAAAATATTATTGAAAAGTTAAGTAAGTACGATCAAAACATTTATCGTAGACGACAGATATGTTTCTTGATCTGTAGATGGAAGTTGGATTGCTGTAAAACAAAGTATGTCAATAATATACATTGTATATGTAGTCATAGCATATCAACTGATCACATTCTTTTGTGTAACTTATGGAAAAAAAAAAAAAATCATTTCAAATACGTCTGTACAGCCTAATCAAAATGTTTTCCTGTCAGCATGTGAAACATTTCTTTTTGCACTTAGCTGAAAGTCCAGTTGGCAAATACGTATGGTAGATAACAGTCAGTGATGAGATGAGACAGAAGAGCTATATGTTTTTTGTTGTTGTTGTTGTTGTTGTTTTTTGTGTTTTTTGTTTTTTTTAAATCTTTCGTTAAGTGGATTTTCTACTTTTGTGCTATAAGTGTAGATAAGTTAATTCTTTTGACTCGTTGTGTTCATCTTTTTTTCCCCGGCCCCGATGTTTTTTTTTCGTGTTTTTTTTTTTCGTCTAATATCACGTAATGCGAAAAGACGTAAAACAAAAACAACAACAACAACAACACACACACACACACACACACACACACACACACACACACACACACACACACACACACACTTTTTTTTTTCACGCATTGGACCACACAAATAACTGACTAGTGCACATTTGTTTTAAAGAGACAGACAGACAGGCAGACAAAGCATTACGAAAACAAAGCAAGAGACAACGACAGAGAGAACCGTCAAAGCTGTAATTTTCAACCGGCAGAACGTAAAACGAAACCATTGTTCAACAACAAGAACAGAGACAGAAGAGGAGGCAAGAACGAACGAACGAACCCTTGTAAAAGCGAAATGATGAGGTGAACGGGATGAGGGCGAGGGAAGGGAGGGGAGAAGGGAGGGGGGGGGGGGGCGGGGATAGTGCTGGACAGAAGTTGACGGGAGGGACCGCAGGGAAGAGGCGGGGGCAGGGGAGGTGTGGAAGAGGGAGAGCAGGTGAGGGGGGAGAAAGCAACAGTGACAAATACAACTGAAAGAGAATTTGGGAGAGCGCAGACTCCGTCTCTATTTTGAACAAACACTACTACATCCGTGCTACGGAGTGGCACCAGTATTTCACGAATTCGCCGTTTGGCTACATTTAATCTGTTCGTCAATTTTCATTCAAAATCGGTCCCGCAGTTCTGTTCCATTCGCAGTTTTGCCGAACGGCTTGTTCATCCGTCTTTGGACCAGGATTTCCAGTGGTAGGTAGGCACTCAGGGTCTGACCAGCGCTTTGGGCTAATGCGTAGGTCAGACATCCGCTGAGTCGTAGCCACGAGACCCTCTTCTTCAATTATCTCGTCTCTGTTGTTAATTCATTTATCCATCAGCTTCAAATCATGCGTAGTGTGGTCTCAAAACTTAGCGGATATGGTGTAGCGTATATGGACTAGTCCGCACGCAGTGACGCCTCCTTGATGAAACTGAAACTGAAACTGTATGGGGTAGTATAGTATTGAGGTCACGTTGCACGAACCTTTTTTCTTTCTGTGAAACTTTGTCAAAATGTGGTTGGCGGATTTTAGTTTGCTTGTTTTTTTATTTGTTTGTTTGTTTGTTTGCATCATCTTGCTGAACATCATGCATCATGCCTCCCCCTTGGATATGGATCCGTCGCAGCAATCCATACCAAAGTTAAACACTTCGTCCGTGGGCCACATTCCACCGTTCCACCCAAATTTGGTTGAAATCGGTTTGATCGTTTTTTTTGCGTAGTACACGGTGTTCGGAGATAGGTCACCTCTGTTAGAGCCCGCGTGCAGCGAAAGTGACCCAGCCATGCTCAAGAGACAGGTGCCCTTGGTAGGCACACCTGAAGCAATTGTGCCCCATTAGTCAGTTCAACTGGAGAGAGAAAATGCAAAAACCACGGGTATAAAACGGTGCACCTGCAAAGCAGACAGTCGGTGTCGCCAAGGCTATCCAGCTGTGCTCTTCAAATCAAGTACATGGCTTTCTAGACCTATGTGCTTGACTCTTACACTGAGAAAAGGGTAACTCTCTTTTCAACGGAAAGATAGGCGTTGTCTGTTAAAAATAGGATGGTAAAAGGAAGTTTTAACATCGACAGGTCTGTTTCGAGCTCTGGCTCTCCTCAGGATGGTTTTGGGTTGTCGAAACAACCAGAGACAACCCAAAACCATCCTGAGGAGAGCCAGCGCTCGAAACAGACCTGTCGATTTTAAAACTTCCTTTTACCATCCTATTTTTAATATATATATATATATATATATATATATATATATAATGAAACAATAAATTCCAAGGATAAGTACCGAGCACCACTCCAGCAACCCACAGAGCAGCCAGGTGCCGCAATGACTGCAAGAAATATTGAATTATAAACAAAGCTTGCTCTTATGTCTCAGATTGTAGAAATAGATGGGGGGTGGTGGTGGTGGTGGTGGTGGTGGTGGTAAGCCTTCATATCTGCAGTGGCAGATGATTCTGCCTAACTGACAGTATGTGCTTGAGTGGGTGAATGGGGAATAATAAATGCTTCTCAAAATGAACCTTCAGCAAGCTTATAGTCTCCAAAGAGGGAAACCGTCTCCAATGGGGAGAAAGCTCACTAACATATAACTCCTGGTCAGATACCGGTATTTCGAAACCTGATTGTTTTCTCCTCAGTGACCGCGGAAAATGGTAAATTTAACTCCTCTGCCTTTTCGGTTTTAAGAAGAATGCTATACCAGAAAAAGGCTGGTGTGCAATACCATAGTATGCTTGTTGAGTTTTCAAAAAACTAACTAAAGGTGCCACCTAAGAAGCAAAAGAAAATCATGAAAGAGCAAAACAAGCTACATTTTCTTGTGAAAAGTAGAAAATATAAAAAGATAACCTCTTAAGACACAAGTGCTGAGGGCCAGTTCTTGGAATGAATCCGCAAGGGACTAAATTACAATGAAACAATAAATTCCAAGGATAAGTACCGAGCACCGCTCCCAACCCACAGAGCAGCCAGGTGCCGCAATGACTGCAAGAAATATTGAATTATAAACCCTTGCGGATTCATTCCAAGAACTGGCCCTCAGCACTTGTGTCTTAAGAGGTTATCTTTTTATATTTTTCTACTTTTTTTCACAAAAATGTAGCTTGTTTTGCTCTTTTCATGATTTTCTTTTGCTTCTTAGGTGGCACCTTTAGTTAGTTTTTTTGAAAACTCAACAAGCATACTATGGTATTGCACACCAGCCTTTTTCTGGTATAGCATTCTTCTTAAAACCGAAAAGGCAGAGGAGTTAAATTACCATTTTCCGCGGTCACTGAGGAGAAACAATCAGGTTTCGAAATACCGGTATCTGACCAGGAGTTATATGTTAGTGAGCTTTCTCCCCATTGGAGACGGTTTCCCTCTTTGGAGACTATAAGCTTGCTGAAGGTTCATTTTGAGAAGCATTTATTTATTCCCCATTCACCCACTCAAGCACATACTGTCAGTTAGGAAGAATCATCTGCCACTGCAGATATGAAGGCTTACCACCACCACCACCACCACCACCACCACCCCCCATCTATTTCTACAATCTGAGACATAAGAGCAAGCTTTGTTTATAATTCAATATTTCTTGCAGTCATTGCGGCACCTGGCTGCTCTGTGGGTTGCTGGAGCGGTGCTCGGTACTTATCCTTGGAATTTATTGTTTCATTGTAATTTAGTCCCTTGCGGATTCATTCCAAGAACTGGCCCTCAGCACTTGTGTCTTAAGAGGTTATCTTTTTATATTTTCTACTTTTCACAAGAAAATGTAGCTTGTTTTGCTCTTTCATGATTTTCTTTTTTGCTTCTTAGGTGGCACCTTTAGTTAGTTTTTTGAAAACTCAACAAGCATACTATGGTATTGCACACCAGCCTTTTTCGGTATAGCATTCTTCTTAAAACCGAAAAGGCAGAGGAGAGTTAAATTACCATTTTCCGCGGTCACTGAGGAGAAACAATCAGGTTTCGAAATACCGGTATCTGACCAGGAGTTATATGTTAGTGAGCTTTCTCCCCATTGGAGACGGTTTCCCTCTTTGGAGACTATAAGCTTGCTGAAGGTTCATTTTGAGAAGCATTTATTTATTCCCCATTCACCCACTCAAGCACATACTGTCAGTTAGGCAGAATCATCTGCCACTGCAGATATGAAGGCTTACCACCACCACCACCACCACCACCACCACCACCCCCCATCTATTTCTACAATCTGAGACATAAGAGCAAGCTTTTGTTTATAATTCATATATATATATATATATATTGGTAAAAAATACTGTTTAAAAATGGAGCATAAAAATCGACAAGATCGTTTCGAGCCTCTTTCCTCTTGCTCTGATGATGAGAGCAGAGGAAAGAGGCTCGAAACAAGCTTGTCGATGTTTATGCTCCATTTTTAAAACAGTATTTTTAACAGAGATGTTGCTCCCTGGCTGGTCGAGCGCCTTTAGATTTTTTAAGGACATTTTTATATTGTTCGTGAGATAAAATGTAAGATTCGGTCTTTGGTCATATTCAATATTGTGTTGATCTTTGGTTAAAGCAGGTCAGTTAGTTTTTGTGTATACCCGCCAACCGAGAAAGCAGACTAACCTCTATCAGACGAGGGTGACGGAATATCCTTGGCAAAACTGATTAGAGTAAATTGATACTTCCCCTAACCTATCCAACAACACGCGAGTATCCCCCCCCCCCCCCCCCCCATCCTTCTCTCTGTCCTTGCTCCCTCCAAACCCTTCTTTTCACCTGTCCGTCTTCTCGTGCACACACACACACACACACACACACACACACACACACACACACACACACACACACACACACACACACACACACATGTACTCACGCACACACACAAACACACGTACACGCAAACACACACACACACACACACACACACACACACACACACACACACACACACACACACACACACACACACACACACACACACACACACGCACACACACACACACACACACACACACACACACACACACACACACACGACCGCGGCCACATCCGTTCACTAATGGACAAGCACGTACATACATAGAGAGAGAGAGAGAGAGAGAGAGAGAGAGAGAGAGAGAGAGAGAGAGACGCAGACACGTCCACACGTCCACAGAGAGAGAGAGAGAGAGAGATGCAGACAGAGGGTGGGAGGGGGGGGGGGGGGGGGTAGGGAAAGCTGTAGAGACATACAGACAGAAATAGGAAGAGGGGAGGGGATTGGGGGGGCCCGTCAGATTTCAAGTGAAACCGTCAAAACAAGCCAAGAAATGGCCAACGACGGTTTCAGGTCCGCTATCAATGACCAGAATTTGATGAGAACAAGCGGAGATGACGACAAACAGAGCCGACAGCATCGGGCTCTGACTGACGTCCTCTCTCCTTTCCTTTACTCTCGTTTTACCTTTCTCCTGCAAGGTTTGATTTCTACCCCGTCTGTTGTTTCCTTGTGTGTGTGTGTGTCTGTCTTGTCAGCGAGATCAGGCTAAAAGGGATGTACTGTTGAAAAGAAAATTTGGCGCGGATCTGGGAGATAGTATTGAAAGATAGAAGATGGCTCCAGGACGAAGGCGTTGAACTTTGGTGAGGCTCCTGTGTGCGGAACCAAAAGATGGGAAATGATCCCAGGACAAAGCCTTTGAATTTTTGGTTCTGATCCAAGATGCGGAACCTAATGATGGAAAATGGTTCCAGACTGAACCTGTTGAATGCGGATGCAGGGAAGGGGGGGGGGGGGGGGGGGGGGGGGGGGGGGGGGGGGGGGGGAGGCGAAACTGGATGGAAAATGAATGAAGAATCTGTTTACCAAAAGTGCGCCAAAAATGAAGAAAACCTATGGAACCGAGTTCACAACAAAAGGTTGCAGACAGATGGAAGACGGCCTCAGAACCAACCTATTAATTTTTTGAGTGGATCCAGCAAGCAGACTGCATTAAAGGATGGATCATCAATGCATTCATCGAGAACATGCAAAGAGAACGAACCCAGTTTCGATAAAACTTGGTAGAAAAACGGAATGTGGTATGAAGAATAGAGCCATTAGATTTTGGTTTCGGATCTGTAGCGTGGTGCAACACAGATGATGGAAAAGAAAAAAAACATCAAACACTGTGATTGACCATTGATGATGGTTTAGAATGGTCGGAGGATACCTAACTTGATCAAATACTCTTTCGAGGAAACGAGACACTTCTGAATGCGTGTAATCCCCCCCCCCCCCCCCCCCCCCCGCCCCTTCCCCTCCTCCTCCTCCCCCCATCCCATCATCCCCACAACATCCCACCCCTCCCCCCCCATCCCATCGCCCCTTCTTCTCTTCCCTGTCTCTACTCCCCTGCATCCTCTCCATGTATTTTAACTATGTGTCCTCCTTCTCCCTTGTCCCCACCCTCTGCTCTTTTATTTAACACAGGCGTTTTTTTTTTTCTTACCGCTACATACAAAAACGGACCCCAGTCTGGGTCTGGCATTCCAAACAAAAAAGACTACCACCCAGCCCAGACCACCGCCATGGTGAAGATGAAGTTAACGTCTCGTTACCCACAGGCTGTTAAGGGCACGTAGTTCTCAGATTGGAATGAGAGAGAGAGAGAGAGAGAGAGAGAGAGAGAGAGAGAGAGAGAGAGAGAGAGAGAGACAGACAGACAGACAGACAGACAGACAGGCAGGCAGACAACAGGCAGGCAGACAGACGGGGAAAGTGGTAGATGGGAGGCAAGACGGTAGTGTTCATACAGACAGAAATAGAAAGAGGAGGGGTGAGGTGGGGGCGTCAGATTTCAAATGAAACCGTCAAAACAAGAGAAGGAAATGGCCAGCAACGGTTTCAGGTCCACCCGCGACGCTCAGAATTTGATGAAAACAACCGGAGATGACAAACAGAACTGACAACATTGTGCTCTAGCTGACGTCTTCTTTCTTTTCTCTCTTTTTACCTCTCGCCCAGGAGGTTTGTTTTCTGCCCCATCTGTTGCTTTCCTTCTCCGTCTGTCTGTCTGTCTGTCTGTCTGTCTGACTGTCAGTCAGCAGAATCAGTCAGAAAGTGGTGAAAGGCTGAATTTTTGTGTTTATTTTCATCACACTCTGAATACTTATATAGCGCCTATCCTCAGCGAGAGACCAAGCTCTAAGCGCTTTACAATCCACTGTCGTTTACACGTCGGGCTGCCTACCTGGGTAGTAACGACTTAAAAGCTGCCAGCTGGCGCTTCATTTAGTCGTTTCCCGTGTCATCCAGTCAGTATCGTTCAATATCGTTCTTCAATTTCCTTGCTTCCTTCATTCTTTCCATTTCTCACGCAGGGTGCATGCTATGTGTAACGTGTCATCCATACCAACGGCCAAACTGGCCATCTCTTCCGAAAGTTCGTGATGGGATTTTACGTGTGTGCAAGATATGCGTGCGTTCAGACACGGAACCTCGGTTTATAGTCTCATTCGAAGGACTGTGTGTGCAGATTCTGGGTGCCAGATCGAGAGGAATAAAAATGGTTCCAGGATGAACCCGTTATTAAAGTTTGGTGTGGATCCGTGTGGCAGAACCAAAAGATGGCAGATAATCCTAAGACGAATCCATTAGATTTTGGTGGGGATTCATTGTGGAACCGAAAAATCGGTCCTAGGAAAAAAAAACCTCTTAACTTTTGGTTCGGATCCGGTAAGAGGATGTGGTGGGGGAAACACAATGAAAGGGCGAATGAAAAAATGAATTTGGCCAGAGCTGTCGTAAAAACAAAAAGAAGAGAAAATCCACTGAATCACCTTAGCAAGAAAAGACGGCCGTAAGATAAAACCGTTCATGTTCAATGTGGATCTGTGAGGCAGATCCAGATCAGAGGGCGGATGCAGAATCTGTTGAGCAAGAACACGCAAAAAAAAAAAAAAAAAAAAAAAAAAAAAAAAAAACGCCTGTTTTGACAAAACTGGGTGGAAAGATGGAATGTGTCGCAAGGACGGAGCCATGACATTCTGCTGTCGGATCCGTGGCGTGGTGCAACACAGATGGCGGAAAGATCTAGAACATCAGACCCAGTGACCCCTAATGATGTTCAGACTGGTGGGAGGACACCCCAGCTGGTCAAATCCTCTGCCAGGAAACGAACACTCTTGAATGTAACTGCTCCCGCCCCCTCCCTGCTTTCATCCCGTCGCCACAAAACCCTCCCTCCCCCTCTCCCCCTCTTCAACTCAGCCACTCTTTCCAATGTCCCTCATTCACCCTGCCCTCAGCTTTTTTTTTATTGACCCGGGCTCTTCTCCCGGCTGCTACATAATAAGAAAACGGACCCACGTCTGGGTCTAGCATATCAAGTGGTAGACTGCCACCCCAGCCCAGCCCATCTGCATAGTAAAGGGAAAGTTAACGTCTTGTTAACCACGGGTCGTGAAGGACGTGTCGTTCTCTATGGAGTGGACGAAGAGAGAGACAGAGACAGACAGACAGATAGACAGAGACAAAGACAGAAGGGCTTAAGTAAGCAAAAAAAAAAAAAAAAGAGAGAGAGAGGCTGAGAAAGGGGGAGGGAGGACAGACAATCAGACAGACAGCGGAAAGGGATAGGGGAGGGGGAACTGCAGACACATACAGACAGAAATAGGAAGAGGAGAGGGGGTGGAGCCAGTGTCAGATTTCAAGTGAAACGGTCAAAAACGAGGGAAAGAAAATGTCCAACAACGGTTTCAGGTCCGCATACGACGCCCAGAATTGGATGAAAACAACCCAGAGATGACAAACAGAGCCGACAACATCGTGCTCTGGCTGACGTTCTTCTCATTTCTTTTCGCTCGTTTACCTCTCGCCAAGAAGATTTTATTTTTCATACCAATCTATTGCTTCCTTTGTCTGTCTGTCTGACTGTTTGCAGGGTGTGGCAAAAAGTGGTGAAATGTTACAATGTTGGAGCGAATCGTGGATGCAGATTTGAAAGAGGGAAGACGGCCCAAAGACAAGACACTACATTTCACTGTGCATTCATTGCAGAACTGCAAAATGGTCCTAGGACAAAACCCTTAAACTCTGGAGCAAATTTAGGAGGTTTTCGTATGGCGGCCATTTTGATCTTGCGCCGAATATGAGAAGACAAGTGGTTTCTCGTTCTTCGTTTTCACTGTCCTAAATGTGATTTGCTTTTGCCTGAAGAAGACCCAAGAGGTCGATGTGCATGTGTTTTGTCTTGTACTTTGTGCATGCCCTTGGCGGTAACTAACCCCCTCTCTTTCTAAATTTTGCTTCATTTTCCGCCCTCAGTCACTTCGTTTTGAAACTAACCTTAAACATTGGTTCAAGATCCAAGATGTGGAACTGAAAGATGGCAAATGGTCACAAGAGAAAGCTGTTAAATTCTGGTGCAGTATGGATCTTATGAAAGGTTGGGTGGGGGTGGGGGGGAGAGGGGCTGGAGGAGCGGAACAGAATGAAAGTGTGGGCAAAGAATCTGTTCAGCAAGAGTTCGCAAAAAAAAAAAAAAAAGGAAAGAAAAGAAAACCTACCGAATCAATTTTAGCGACACTAAGTAGCCAGATGGATGATGACCTTCAGAAGAACCTGTTACTTTTGGATGGGGATCCGGAATGCAGAACCAGACCAAAGGGCGAATCCTGAATCCATTTAGCAAACGCACACGCGCACGCACACACACACACACACGCACGCACACACACACACACACACACACACACACACACACACACACACACACACACACACACACACACAAATAAGATAATATTATAACGTACCCGGTTTTGATAGAATGGGGTGGAAAGATGGAACTTGGCCCAAGGACAGAGCCATGACATTGTGGTGTCTGATCTGTGGTGTGGGGCAGCACAGATGACGGAAAGATCTAGAACATCAGACCCGGTAACTCCTAACGATGTTTAGACTAGTGGGAGGACACCCCAGTTGATCAAATCCTCTCCCAGGAAACGACACACTCTTGAACGCGTGTAACCGCGCCCCACCCCCAACCTCCCTCCCCGCATTCATCCCATCGCCACACCCCCCCCCCCCCCCCTCCCCCATCCCCCTTCTCAACTCCTCCACCTCTTTTTCCAATGCCCCCCATCTCCGCTGCTCTCAGCTCTTTTATTATCGGCCAGGATGTTTTCTCCTAGCTCTGCACACAGACAACAGACCCACGTTTGGGTCTAGCATTTCGAGCGGAAGACTACCACCCAGCCCACACCACCGCCATGGTACAGGTGAGATTAACGTCTTGTTAGCCACAGGCCGCGAAGGACACGTCATTCTCAGATTGGGAATCTCTATGGAGGGAGAGAGAAAGAGAGAGAGAGGGGAGGGGGGGGGGGATTAAGTAAGACAAAAAAGAGAGGGGGAAAGGGAGGAGAGAGAGACAGGGGAGGCTCAAGCGAGCCAAAAATTGAGAGAGAGACAGAGAGAGAGAGAGGGGGGGGGGGGCTTAGATAAACTAATGGAGAGAGAGGGGAAGGGAGGTGAGAGAGAGAAAGAGGGTAGGGGCTTAAGACAGCAAAAATAAACGGAGAATGGGCAGAGAGAGAGAGAGAGAGAGAGAGAGAGAGAGAGAAGCATAAGTAAGCCGAAAGAGAGAGAGAGAGAGAGAGAGAGAGAGAGAGAGAGAGAGAGAGAGAGAGAGAGAGAGAGAGAGTTCAGACATCTGATCTTCCCGTGTCGTGTCAAAGTATTCAGTTCGTTTGCCCAGATCCCCTGCTTTATCTCCCCCTTTTTTTCTCCTCTCTGTTCCGCGTCCTTTGATTCCTTCTCCATCCTTCTTTACCCTTCCTCCCTCATCCATAGGATTTCTGTCATTTCATTCATACAATTTAGCTGTCTTCGTTGTTTCACACGTTGAAAATTCTCTCTGATTTACTGTTTTCATATATCGTCATCATCATTTTTCTTCTTCTTCTTCTTCTCATTATTATTATTATTACTATCATCATCATTATCATATTTATTATATCTCTTCATCATTGTAATTATTTTCATGATTTTTGTTATCATTATTATTGATATTGTCACTACTATTACTTACTCATTATTATTATTATTATTATCTATTACATGATAATGATAACAATCATTGTTATTCTATTCTATATATTTGCCCCAAGAAAGACTGAAAACTCATTTACATTTCTGTGTTCATTTATGTTTGTATGTTCTCATCCTGTCTCCCCTTTCTTCGTTTTACTACCAATTATTTTCATGCCTTTATTCATGGGCGTATGTATTTGTTTTTATTTTTTTCTTCTTTCCATTGCCTGTTTGCACCTAATGTTCTCATCCGATCTGTTCTTTTTCTCGTTTTATCTCTACCGCCCACTTACCCCTCTCTCTCTCTCTCTCTCTCTCTCTCTCTCCTCTCTCTCTCTCTCTCTCTCTCTCTCTCTCTTATTTCCTTGAGAAGAGCTTGATGAAATCCCTTTGCGAAAAAAATAACTACGGTATTTCACTTACTTTTTAAGCCTCAACTCCAACAGAAAGATCATTCTCCAATAAATTTGCGTTTGTTGCATTGATATCTCTGCACCTGAGAGATGCACATGGGAGAAAGTTTGAAACAAACAACAACGTCCCCCTCTACAACTCCTCTCCAGCCCACAAATTCAACTAGAAGGATAATTATACAACAAACTTTTTTGTTTGTTGATACTTGTGTCTGCACCTGACAGATGTAGAAGAAAAAATGATTAAAACAAGTAAACAAACACCCCCCAAAAAACCAAACAAACAAACAAACAACAAACAACAAACAGACAAGCATCTCCTTCTTCCCGTTTTGGAATGGGCACTGCTGACCAATGGATGAGTTACAGAAGCAGAACAGGGTCAGACGTGCTATCCTCCCCCCCCCCCCCCCCCCCTAACCATCCCCACTCCTTCAAGCACTTCCTCCAGTCTCCCCCTCCTTCCCCCACAGCCCCCTTCTCTCGCCTCCGCTCCACCCCCACCCCACCCCACTCCCTGCAAAGAGACAGAAAGCTTCGTTTCGTTCATGAATAAAAATGAGGCTAAACCAAGATGGAATCGCTGGGCAAGATGTCGCTTACTGCGTTTTTACACACCATGAGCAACGATGCAGCTGGTATGAATTATGACAAATGGCATGCTAGTTCCTCCCCGCCTTTGTCCTCTGTATGCATGTTAAACATTGATGAACTCTTGACACAGTTTCCAGCCAGTGTGGCGTCCTGATTGATGCGCGTGGTCATAACCATACAGCATTTTTTTTTTTTTTTTTTATCGTGGTCGTAAAACGTGGTTATAGAAAGAGGCAAATTGCGAAGCTGCCTCTCACACACACACACACACACACACACACACACACACACACACACACACACACACACACACACATATATATATATATATATATATATATATATATATATATATATATATATATATACAAGGTAAAACAAGTTCCACCTTTTCCTCCACACAAGGCTAAAATTAAACATTAAAAACTCGAGCTTTCGCCCACAGGCTTCATCAGGATATTGTGATCAGCTAACAAACAGAGTCAAGGAAAAAACAGTTCAGTGTTGAGCATTGCAAAGAAAGAACACAAACTCAAAGCAGAAGAGAGAAAGGGGCGGGGAGGGAGGGGGGGAGGGGGGGGGGGGGGAGGGGCCGGCGGTGGTGGTGGTCGCGGAACAACTGGCAGAACAAATAATGAAAGGATGAGAAACCGGAGGGAGGGGGGAGGCGGGTGTGGTCTAGGGATGGGGGTAGATGAATGGATGGAAGGAAGAAGAAAAGAGAGAGAGAGGGTGGGGGTGGGGCGACTGAGAGAGAGAGAGAGAGAAAAAGGACTAGAGAGTGAGGGAGAGAGAAACACAAAGGCAAAGACAAGAACACAGGAAGAAAAAGAGAAAGAGAAAGAGAGAGAGAAAGAGAGAAAGTCACAAAAAAGAACAGAGACAGAGAGAAAGGGGGAGAAAAGGGGGGAAGGAGAAAAGAGAGAGAGAGAGGGAAAGAAAGGGGGGGGGGGGGGGAGGGGCCGGCGGTGGTGGTCGCGGAACAACTGCAGTACAAATAATGAAAGGATGGGAAACCGGATGGTACACACACACACACCACACACACACACACACACACACACACACATACGCAGGCACGCACATACGCAGGCACGCACACACGCATGCATGCGCGCGCGCGCGCACGCACACACGTATATACACACTACACACACATAGAAACACAGACACACAGACACACACACACACACACACACACACACACACACACACACACACACACACACACACACACACGTACAAACACATACACACATACACACACACACACACACACACGCACACACACACAAGCGCGCGCGCGCGCGCGCGCGCGTACACACACACATACACCACACACACACACACACACACACACACACACACACACACACACACCACGCCACACCCACACCACAACACACCACAACACACGCGTGCGTGCGCGCGCGCGCGTGCGTGCACAGAGAGAGAGGGAGGAGAGAGAGAGGAGAGAAGAGAGAGAGAGAGAGAGAGAGAGAGAGAGAGAGAGAGAGAGAGAGAGAGAGAGAGAGACACGTCCACACACATACAGAGAGAGAGACGCAGACCCATCCACACACATACAGAGAGAGAGAGAGAGAGGCAGACAGACAGAGGGTGGAGGGGGGGGGGGGGGTAGGGGCAGCTGTAGAGACATACAGACAGAAATAGGAAGAGGGGAAGGGGACGGGGGCCAGTGTCAGATTTCTGTCGTTGAAAGAGAAAATCAGGATAATTCTACTTAACGCTGGTAGCAATCAAAGTCATACAGCTTTTTTTTTCAAATCACACAGGAAAGGATTAATACATAGACATTGTCAAATTTTAGTATTCACTTGAAATACCTTGAAGGCAAGGGACGTTTAAACTTCCTCTAAATCATTAATAGACCACTATGGTTCATGGCCGTCTCTCTCCTTCTATTGTCCATCCAAACTTTCCAGTGGGCAACAAGTATTTCTTTTTTTGCATCTGTATGTTTACTGAAAAAAAGATTCGAACCACAGACCATAAGACTACAAAACTTTGGTTGATGCGCCAGCCCATAATTCAAAAAGAGAAATACAGTCGCCGGTATTTTACCACGTAATGATTTTTTTGTTTTTTTGTTCTAAAATTAGCTACATCAAAAGTTTGAAGAAGAAATAACTGAAAGCTACAGAGATTCCTTTTATATAAAATAGAACTGAGAAACCGCTTACGTGTTTAAAAAAGGAAAATATATTTTATTACGATGACAAATGCAGCTTATATAATTATCAGAAGTATTCAGGAATCCTAGCTGAAACTGAAAGAAATCGCGTTGAATCCACGCTTAACATCTGCTCTCATTTGGAAACTGCTGAAAGCGTCAACTATCGCCAACTATACCAACATGGAAAAACAAAAACCATATATTAACCTGCGAGGCAAAATGTCATATCCATCACAAATAATGTAATCATCATCAAAGTTCTATAAATGGATCAGTTCTAGACAGCTCAAATAATGCTGAACATTTTGTAATCCCCCCCCCAAAAAAACTTCGACTTAATTTCTTGGAAAACGACTGTCGGTATTTTACCGGTGAGCAGACTGCAATTTCATGCATTGAATTTTGCCATTAACCTTTCCAAATGGATCTTCTGCTTTTATAGGTTTTGTTTTTGTACTGTTTCTTTTTTTTGATTCAAAACCTGTTTTGGACGCTCACGCCTGCGATCATTTCATATGGGCTCCAGACATGATATATTCATTGAAGTCAGTCATCTCTTCATTGGTTAAG
>JADBJO010002441.1:259046-264046 GCA_016801955.1 Conus betulinus
CCTCTCTCTCTCTCTCTTTGTCTCTCCCTCTCTCTCTTTCTCTCTCTTTCTCTTCCGTTCATTTCTCCTCTCTCTCTCCGTCCCTCTCTCTCCTGTCTCTCTCCGGTCTCTCCGTCTCTCTCTCTCTCTCTCTCTCCTCTCCTCTCTCTCTCTCTCTCTCTCTTTTTCCCTCCTTTCCCTCCTTCCCCCTCTCCCCCCCCTCTCTCTCTCTCTCTCTGTTTCTCTCCCCCTTCTCTCTCTCTCTCTCCTCTCCCTTCTCTCTCGCTTCTCCTCTCTCCTCCCTCTCTCTCTCTTCGTCTGTTTCTTCTCCTCCCTCTCTCTCTCTCTCTCCTCTCTCGCCTCTCTCTCCTCTCTCTCTCCGTCTCTCCTCGTCTCCCTCCTCATCTCTGTGTCCTGAATCGCTTCCCCCACGTCATAGGCACCCTCCACAATCCTGTCGCAGATGTGTGATTAGTGCCACTCGCCTTGGTAGGTTTCCTTCAGGCTTTGAATTACACGGAGTGACTTTTCTCCCTCTGCAACTGTCCAGGGCTGCTGATGGTATCGTCAGTGATGCTGACACATTAGTGTGATTAATACCCAAAACCCTGCGTGATTGCGAAACATCTTTTACCGGAAAACAACCCAACAACAAAGACCTGATCCGTGTGTTTGGGGTGATCTGGGAGAAAAGGCTTTTTTTTTTTTTTTTTTTTTTTTCGGATTTCTTCAACGTGTTTTCAGGATTTTTTTCTTCTTCGTGTGTGATCGAATGGAGGGTTGTCGGCTTTTTCATTGACAGCTGTTGTGACTGGGGAGGGAGAGGAAACATTACCTCTGCCTTTTGTGTTCCTTCAGAGTTGGCGTGGTCCACGGAGTACTCTGGCCCCAAATGGTGTTTTGAGTGTAGTGCGTGCTCCGAGTCATCTGGTAACCTTTTCGACTTTCTTTCATTAAGTGGTCGGTTGTGTCGGTTGTGACTTATTATTTTCTTTTTTTTTTTTAATCTAGTTGCTCTGTTTACGCAGCGAAAGCCAGCATTTCTGATGGTTGTTGAAGAGTGATAGTTTTAGCACCACTATTTTGTGACTTACTGCGTATCATCTTTACACACGAGGGGAAAAACCCAGCCTTAGGGGAGACGAGTGCGTGAAAATGCATACAGTTAAAAACAGCTGATACTGTGTTTGGCTTCCTGTGCGTCGATGTTCCCGAATCTCCATTGAGCCTCATACCCGTAGAGGAGCTCAACGACAAGACGGTGTAAAGATATTTTGTAATATTCTAAGTCTAACAGCAGAAGACGGGCCTTGTTCTTCGACCATATCAAATTTCTGTCTCGGCACGTCTGCCTACAAGACAAAGACCAGGGAAACTCGGACGCCTTCGCCTGCGCTTTGAAATGATAGGTGTATGCGCGCGCTGCGGATTACAGAGGTATCAGCTTTACCAGTGGCGCGAAATCTTTGCGTTTGAGCGCTCTGATCAAAGAGCGCACTGTTACACGCGCTTTTAAGCTATCGGATCACTGCGTGTGGGCTTGCATCTTGGAAAAGACAAGGACAAGGAGGAAGAGGATGAGGAGGATTAACAGAAGAGACTAAAGAGTTCCAGAAGATTTTTCATTGGCTGGTGACATACGAGCCGTTAAAATGATATCCAGTGACAAACAAAACTAAGCTGGTTTACTCTGTTGTGTGATCATTTGCGTACAACAATAGCAGAGAAAAAAGGAAGCGGAAGAAGAACGAGAAGGAAAAGAATAACAGGAGAGGAAGAAGAATAAGGAAAACAATAACAGGAAGAACAAATAGGCTAACAACAACAAGAACAAGAAAACGAGTTAGAGAGAGAGACAGCAGAAGAAGAAGAAGAAGTAGAAGAAGAAGAAGGAGCAGAAAACAGAAAACAACAGAAAAAGTTCTAAGAAGACGAGAAAGAGTAGTTGGGAATAACAAAAAAAGGAAGAAGAGGAAAAAAGAAAAAAACAAAAAAAGAAGGGGAAGAAGAGAAGAGGAACGAAAAAGGAGAAGAAAGACAGAAAGAAAGAAGAAAGAAAGAAAGAAAGAAGAGATAGAGAGAGAAAGGAAGGCAGAGGAAAATAGATAGAGAAGAGGGAAGAAGAAAGAGAAGAAAGAAAGAAAGTGAGAGGGAAAGAAAAAGAGAAAAAGGAGGAGGAAAAGGAGGAAGAGGAGGCGAAGTAGTAGTTGTAGTAGAAGAAGAAGAAGGAGAAGAAGTCCCCACGAAACAAACGAACCAAACCAACAGACTCGGGAAAATTTTGACAACAGAAAAAGATGGAGAGCACAGACAGCTCCGGGACCATCACCCTCACCTCCTCCTCCTCCCCCTTCTACCCCAACTTCACCGACAGCAACAACGGCACAGCCCCGACCACCCTCACCATCACCAACACCATCCTTACCGACACCACCAGCCACGGCGGCGACGACGACCCCGACTACTACAACCCGTACGATGACTACGACGCCTCTAAGCCCATGGCCACGCTGGTCTTCAGCTGGGTCTTCATCGTCCTCTTCGTCGTCGTCTTCATCGTCGGCCTGGGCGGCAACTGCCTCGTCTGCTTCGCCGTCTGGCGGAACCCGCGCATGCGCAGTGTGACCAACATCTTCCTGGTGAACCCTGGCGGTGGCGGACCTGCTGGTGGTGCTTATCTGCCTGCCGCCCACGGCGGCGGAGGACTTCTTCGGCTACTGGCACCTGGGGCTGGAGATGTGCAAGATCGTCAAGTACGTGCAGGTGAGTTCTTCTTCTGTTGTCGTCGTTGTCGTTGTCGTTGTCGTTGTCGAGAAGTCTTTGTTGTTGCTAGTCGTCTTATTCTCGTTCTTCTTGATCTTGTTCTTCTTGTTCTTGTTCTTCTTCTGGTTTGCCATGTTCTTCTCCATCTTCTTGCCCTTGTCGTCTTGTTGTTGTTGTTGTTGTTGTGTTGTTGTTTGTTCTTCTCTCTTCTTCTTCTTCTTCTTCTTCTTCTTCCTCTTCTTTCCCACATTCTTCTTTTACACCTTCTTGTCCTTGTTCTTCTTCTTTTGTTCTTGTTCTTTTTTTCTTGTGTTTTGTTTCTCTCATCTTTGTCCTGTTCTTCTTCTGTGTTCTTCTTCTTCTTCTTCTTCTTCTTCTTCTACTTCTTCTTCTTCTTCTTCTCTCTCTCTCTTTTTACTCGTTCTCCTCCTCTCCTCTCCTCCTCCTCTTCGTCCTCCTTCTTGTTCTTCTTCTAGTTTGTCCTGTTTCTTCTGTGTTCGTTCTTCTTCTTCTTCTTCTTCTTCTTCTTCTACTTCTTTCTTCTCTTCTTCTTCTTCTTCTCTTCTTTTTACTCGTTCTCCTCCTCTCCTCTCCTCCTCCTGTCGTCGTCCTTCTTGTTCGGCTTCTTCTTCTTGTTGTACGTTGTCTCTGCGTTGTTTGTGCTACTTTTACTGCTGTTGTAGGCAGTGGTGGTGAGGTTATTGTCGGAGACGATCGCGCTGTGGGCATCCAAAAGTTCGTCAGAGTGCAACTGTCTGTCCAGGTCTGTACGTTTGTCTGACCCTCTCCTACTCTCTCTCTCTCTCTCTCTCTCTCTCTCTCTCTCTCTCTCTCTCTCTCTCTCTCTCTCTCTCTTTCTCCTTCTCCTCCTCCTCCTCTCTCTCTCTCCCTCTCTCTCTCTCTGTCTCTCTCCCTCTCTCCCTCTCTCTCTCTCTCTCTCTCTCTCTCTCTCTCTCTCTCTCTCTCTCTCTCTCTCTCTCTCTCTCTCTCTGTTTTCCATCCACTATGTCTTTCGTTGACATCCCTCCCTCTCTCTTCCCTTCTTGTGTTCTGTGTTTCTGTGCGTCTCCCTCCATTCCTTCTCATTCTCTCTATCTGTCTGTCTGTCTGTCAGTCCATGTGTATGTATATATGTGTATAGGTTTGTCTCTGTTTCAGTCTCTCTGTCAGTCTGTCTTTCTGCTTATCGCTGTGTTTTACTATCTCTGTCTGTCTGTCTGTCTGTCTGTTTGTCCGTCTGTCTGCCTCTCTTTTTTTTTTTTTTACAGATGCTCTTTTTTCACGTAAACTTTATGGAATTCGAGTTAATCTCTCTCTCTCTCTCTCTCTCTCTCTCTCTCTCTCTCTCTCTCTCTCTCTCTCTCTCTCTCTCTCTCTCTCTCGCTCGCTCGCTCGCTCGTTCGCTCTTGATAATTCAAACAGACCATTTCATGGTGCATATTGATTTTTAGATCTGGACAGACTCATTTGGTACGTTCTAACAAGGAGACTAGTGGGGGGGGGGGGGGGGGCGATCATAAATGTACACCGTTTCCAGTGGCTTCAGGAAAAAGTGAATGCAAATAAGTTTAAATGCTTTTTCTGTATCTTTGCCATAGACCGTTTTGTGATGCACGTAAGTTTTTTTTTTCTCTATCTTTAATGATTTGAGACACGGTTTTTTTTTCCTTTCGGACTTTCATACTAATCCCGGTCTTTACTGTTAGGGTGACACAACGCGAAATTGTTAAAAATCATCCTGTACTCTACCAAAATCAATTGACTCCATCCAAAATATTGTGGTAATCACAATAATCTGAAATTATATTTCTTATATTACTAAGCTTCACGAAACTTAGCGATCGTTAGAAATCTTGTTTTATATCTTTGTTAAACCTTCAGTAGAGTGAATCTGCTCTATATTGAACCATCCAAAGCATTTATTTTCTTGAATGTGATTCAGTGAATTGATACTGTTAATACACTGATATGAATTAGTTTCTTGTCCATGTAAGTTTCTTTGTAAGCAGGTAGAGCGTTGTCCATACCTATGGTGGAATTACACTATCATACATTTTTGTATAGTATGTGTACCATCCTATTTCACGCCATTTCAAACGTTGGGCTGGCCGTTTTGAATGTAATTCTGTATTCTGTGTCTTTGTCTCTATCTCTCTGTGTCTCTTTCTCTGTCTCTCTCTTTCACTCTCCTTTTCTCTTTGTCTATCCCTCTCTGTCTCTGTCTCTGTTTCTCTGTCTGTCTGTCTGTCTGTCTGTCT
>JADBJO010002441.1:276546-279046 GCA_016801955.1 Conus betulinus
AAAATAAAAGTTACTGAGAATTTTTTAATTGAATCTATATTTATCATAATTATTAGTATCGTGATTTTAGTTAGAAGCAGCGGCCATGCATACTCAGAAGTTCCCGTTATAACTTTGAGAGGAAAAAAAAAGACATATGTTGTAAAAAAAAAAAAAAAAAAATGATCGAAGGAAAGGCAATGAAATACAAGAAAAAAAAATCACTTTTTAAACATCTGAACTATATAAAAAGAAATTATATACAAACATTTCTTACAGAAATTCAAAAAAAAATGTCATAAAACTTTCAGTAAACCAAGTCATGCCATCTTAAAAACCATTTAGTATCTATCTAAAACTTTGCACACGATTGCCATAGTAAGAACTGTCAACCCGATAGATAGTATGCTGTATTATGTTTTCAGTAAAGCACTTTATTTGTATCTCATAAACTATGCCATGGTTTGGTTGAGAATTAAGTTAATACAGCATCTGATTCTTATGTATATACATACACGCATACACACACATCTGCGCGTGCACAGAGAGAGAGAGAGAGAGAGAGAGAGAGAGAGAGAGAGGAGAGTGTCGAGAGAGAGAGAGAGATGAGAGAGTTGAGAAGAGAGAGAGAGAGAGAGAGTTGAGTGTCGTCTACAAATGAGTCGTTGAAAATTAAGTGACTTCCCACAGGTGCATGTGGGGGCTTCATGTACATAAGAAACAGGAGAGGACCCAGAACTGAGCCTTCGGGTAAACTTCAGGTTGTCTACTTAGTAGTGCACTTTCAACTATCTACTTTTAATGTGTTTAAAGTGCCAGTATATCTAAGCTTATGAATGTTGTCTTATTTGTGATTTTACCGTTTTATATTGTTTTACTTTTGCCTTTACACTTTTTATGAATTTTACATGACGCTTTTAGTTTTTACACTGAAGTGAGCATATACATATTTGCACGTATTTATTGCTTCACTGTATTTTATTTCACTTACACACCATGCCAACTTTTTGTTGCAATCTGCAGTGAAGCTGCTCATAGATGTGTCATGCTAGGCAAGCCCCATATTATTGTGTCATAGACGTTAACGGAAAACGATAAACAAGAAAGACAGATTCAGCAGTCATAGAGAAACAGTGACTCCCCACATAACTCAAAGCACGTGCTGCTGGTGACACTCTTTCACCAACAACACCACATGCAAGCCAGGGGAAACCAGAACAAAGAAACTTCCCGTGGAAGGAAAACCTCAAGTTTGCCTGAATAACAAGAGCTGATAAATGCATGCAGCAACCAGTGCAAAGGAAAACGGACAAACACAAACCAGCGTTGACTGAAAACTAAGCATGAACACGCACAGCACACCGATGAACAGAAACCAACACATGTAGCCTTGGTATGGTCAATAGTAAAGGAATTCGTAACTCAAAGACGAGACTTTTGCTTCCAGGCTGTAACACTCACAAGCACATGATTCCATATCAACACTGATTGCGGTACTTAATCACCTTGCACACACACACACAGGAAATAGCACGCATAACATCTCTTCCTTGGTATGGTCAATAGTAAAGGAATTCGTAACTCAAAGACGAGACTTTTGCTTCCAGGCTGTAACACTCACAAGCACATGATTCCATATCAAACACTGATTGCGATACTTAATCACCTTGCACACACACACAGGAAATAGCACGCATAACATCTTTTCCTTGGTATGGTCAATAGTAAAGGAATTCGTAACTCAAAGACGAGACTTTTGCTTCCATGTCACAAGCACATAATTCCATATCCACACTGATTGCGGTACTTAATCACCTTGCACACATGCAGGAAATAGCACGCATAACTTCTCTTCCAAGTTGTGCATGGGGAGTGTTGTCGAATAGACATGGCGGTGCCCTAAGTGTTAGAGAACATAGTGGTGTCTCTGGAGCAAGATTTTTTTTTTCTGTTCCAACCTCTGCGCCACCTCAGAGGCAGTGCACCCACGCCGCCCATTCCGACACCCCCGTCCACAGCCACAGCCCGGCCAGCCCCGCCGCAGCCCCGGCACCGACTATCCACAGGAAGCAGTCAATGTCAAGTCGTCAAAGGGCAACCCACTGGAGGAGACACTGCACTGCTGCCGAGTCACTTCGGTGGTGTTCAGTGGCGTCTGTTCTGATCTAACATACGCAGGACACCACCTACTAAGCCCCCTACTGACGACAATAATTGCTTAGTCGCGGAGCCGGCGTGAGTGAGCTCTCCCTCCGGAGGGCGCCACCACGTCCGTCCAACGACAGCCCCCATGGACTCGCCGATACCGGTGACCACGACGGAACCAAACCAAAGCCACAGACGTGGAGAGGACACCGAAACTGAGGTCACCATGAGAGCAGGGCAAGAAGGTCCACAGAATTTAAGACTTTTTTTAATGCTGATTGATGAGGATGAGGATGATTAAGATGGTGCTACGGATTTCCATTTCGTTCTTAGACTGCATGACAGGGCTGTACTCTACGCTTCCTTTCATAACATA
>JADBJO010002441.1:284046-286546 GCA_016801955.1 Conus betulinus
TCTGTTCTCTCTCTCTCTCGATCTCTCTTCTCATCTCTCCTCTCTTCCCTCTCTCTCTCTGGTTTTCCCGCTCTCACTCTCTGCATGATCTCTCCATCCCCTCTCTCTCATCCCCCACTCATCTCCCCCTCGCTCCCCTCTCGCTCAATCTCCTCATCTCTCCTCCTCCCTCCCTCGTCACTCTCTCTCTCCTCCTCTCTCCCTCCTCTTTTCTCTTTCCTGACATATCTCGATCTCTCATCTGGTCCTCCCTCTTTCACTCTCTATGTCCCCCCCTCTCGTCTCCCTCCCTTCATCCTATCCCTCTCCTCCTCCCCCTCTCCCTCCCTATGTCCCTCTCCGGTCCCTCTCCTGTCCCTGGATCTGTCCCTCTCCTCTCTCACTCTCCTCTCTCTCCCATCTCCCCTCTTCCTGCCCCCTCTCTCACTCCATCTCCCGTCGGCTCCTCTATCTCTCTCTCTCCTCCTCTCTCTCCCTCCCGACAACCCACACACCCCCACACACCCCACAATACACCACAACACCACACCCCACACACACACATCACAAAACGCGCGCGTGCGCGCTGTTTCCCTGCTGCATCTCTCCGCTGTCCGGTTTTTTTCGTTCCCTTTCCGTCTACATCTTTTTCCTGGCTCCCCCTCCCCCTCTCTCTCTCGCTCGTCTCTCTCTCTCTCTCCCTCGTCTTCCCCTCTCTCGTCGGTCTCTCTCTTCTCCGCCCTCTTCTTCTCTCTCTCTCTCTCTCGCCCTCTCCTCCCCCTTCGATCATGTTCCTCCCTCTGTCTTCCTGTCCTTACCCTACGACGTCTTCCATGCCCTGTTTTCCAGATCGTGTTGGGTGAGTGTGCATAACAATTCAGTAGGGACCCCAGCGGGAATGCGTTGGGGACTTCCATTTTAGACACAGAGAACCCTCTGATCGTTTCCTCTTTGGTTCTCTTTGTTTGTCTTTTCGTCCCGTCCATCCCCATCGTCGACTTCTTTCATTTCCAGGGAGCGCTGTGACCTGCACCTACCAGGCCACCCCTCCGCACTGCCTCGGGCGCCCCCTCAAGTTTTAGAGCATTGCGTAAATACCCGGGAAACCTCCTTGATTTAACCAAAACAAAAAAAAATGTTTTGCAATGTCTCGGTTTCTGTGAAGTGAATCAGGATCTTTATATAAACAAGTTGCCTCTTTTTGTTTTGTTTTGTTTCTACAAAAATGAGTCAACTGGCCACTTGGGGCCCAACCTTTTTTTATCGTATTTTTTATTTTATTTATTTTACATCTATAGCTTTTATATTATTTATATTATTTTTTTTATTTTCATTATCTACCACCGTCAAAAATGTTTAGAATTTAATTCCAACAAAAAAAGGTTCCCTTCTGCCACACATCTGCACCGTGATTGCTTTTGTTTCAAATCCTCTGCGACTGGCCTTGCTTCCAGGCATTCCTGCCAATGTGTTATTCACATCAACACTTCTCACTAAACGGTGTGCTAAGCTTGGCATTTCCCGTGGCTGACATTCTCCTTAAACGGCCGCGACTCCTCAATAGTTGAAGCGTTGTCAGAACTACGACCTTCTGTAGAAGAACTGAGACTGTTCGCTGTTTGTTCATCTTCACGTAGAATGGTTCTGTTCTTTATATTTTCTTTCCGTCATCATTTGGCTTTGTTACGAGAGTCGCTGGAATTTGGGGGCGCCAGCCGCCTCCTGAGCGCTTTTCTCCTTTTCGTCACAAATGAAAGTGGTGAAGGTTTAAAGTATATACCGGGAAAGGCCGTGCTTCATCCGGGTTTTTTTTTTTTTTTTTTTTTTTTTTTTTTTTTTTTTTTTTTTTGTTTTTTTTTTTTTTGTTTTTTTTTTTTTTTTTGGGATTTGGGTTTGGGTTTTTTTTTTTTTGTTTTTTGTTTTTTGTTTTCGTTTTTTGTTTGGGGGATCCATTGAAATGTGGCCGGAATTGCAGCGNTGAAAATAATGCTTTAACAACTAGCTGGTGTGAAAAACAAAGCCATAGAGACTGGAGTGAAGGCATGCCTTGCATCACTCGTGCAGTGCATTGTGTTTCATCTACAGACAACTGCCCCAAGAGACACACCTTGCTACAGATAGTGTGGGTGGCCCATCCGATGGTCCCCAGTTCTCCCAGGTTTACTGATGCATGCGGTTCTCTCGTCCCTTTGCTGGAGCCAGAGCCAGAACTACAAAGTCCACAATTCCAGATAGAGTCTCGGGAAGATGATGTCCCTTATGGACGTTTGAAAAGAATGTTTGAACTCACAGACAATCTGAAAAAAAAAAAACGAGAGCGAAAGAAATGTGACGTACATTTCTTTGTTTAAAGGAAAGAAGTACCAACGTGTTTTACTACATTTGACGAAATGAATTATTTTATATATAAGCCTTTCTGTGGATGTGTTGAAAGAATAATTCATGGAATTTAAAGCAGTTTCAGCGGTTTCTTCAGACACTCGTTCTTTACGGCCTGAAAAAAAATGCTCATGAAGAAACA
>JADBJO010002441.1:291546-309046 GCA_016801955.1 Conus betulinus
GAGGGAAGGGGGGGGGGGGGGGTAGGTGAGATCCTCTCGTTACCAAATCTTGAATGTGATAAACAAAATATTAAGACAAAGATACGGGCGATTTTTTTTTCTGACGAACAGGGATTCGGCTGTTCAGTAATCAGACAAAGTGACCTTCCTGTCAACGTCGAAAAATAGTATGACACATTTTACTCTGTCTCTGGGGAGCAACAAATTGAACGGGATCTTTAAAGGGTCTTTCCCATAAAGACTGTAAAAAGCACTTGCCCAAAATAGCGTGGAGCAGGCGGAGACCACTCTCCATTTAAAAAGAGTCAGGAATGACCGTGCATGCTGTCTGCTGCTTCTCCATTTCCCTCACAAAAAAGGGGTAATGAAAAGAGCACTTTCCTTGGTTACCCGGTATCAGCGCCACAAGAGACAGTGACTAAAAGCATGTAAGTGATGGTCCTGTATGCGTTAAAGTACTGGGTTAATGGCAGTTGAAGGACAGCAAAGACTGATACATGTGTAGGTGAGAGAGAGAGAGAGAGAGAGAGAGAGAGAGAGAGAGAGAGAGAGAGAGAGAGAGAATTGGTTTAAGTAAAGGAAAGGGAAACGATGACAATCAGAACTACCATAGATTCGTCTTTTATCCACATTTTTTTTTAAACTTATCTACAATCTAGTTTTTTCTGTTTTAATAGGATTTACAGCCTTATGTTGCATGTGTGGTCGACTGAGCCATAACAGCAAGAACTAAAACCAGCTACAGTGGCAAAGTGGTAAGCGTCGCAGACTCCCGGCTGGGCGGTCGTGGGTTCGATTCCCATCAGAGCCATTTCTTTGTGGGATTTTTCTTGCTGGATTTTTCTGCTCCACCAGCTTCTACTCGGAGCCGTGTGTGCTATGGGCTCAGCTGGGGAGACTGTGACCACACAGCCCAGCTTCATTCACTCAATGGATGCCGTCTGTAACTGTGTTGCTGAAAGTTCTCAACTGACACTGCAGGTGTCTGCATCTCCTGCCCTTGTTGATGCTGGGATATGTTGTACAAGCACAGCCCTGTCATGCAGTCTCAGGTCAGAACTGAAATCCGCAACATCATGTTTAATCATAGACATCTTCACTGTTTAGCATGAACGAAATTCTGTGGCACTTCATGTCCTGCTTTCAGGGTGATCTCAGTTTCAATTTTCTCTCTACATCTATGCCCTTGATGAGGTTCTGTCGGGATCACGGTGTTGGAAAAGTCATGGAGATTGTCGTTGACTTAATGTGGTGGTACTCTTTGAAAGGGGATGCCCACTCTCAACTTCTCCACGACTGACCAACGATTGTCATCAGGAGGGAGCGAAGTAGGTGATGTCCTGCCTGCACTGGATTAGAGCAGGCATGATTGAACACCACCAGCAGTGCAGTGTCCCCTCTTGTGGGTTGCCTCATGGTGACTTGACATTGACTGCTTCCTGTGGATTGCCAGTGCTGGGGCTGTCAGTTATTTGGAGTTTATTGGGATAAAAGTTGTCAAATAGCACTATTTGAAGAAATGGGTAAAAACACACTTTAATCTAAAATGATCTAGCAAGGAAACAAGTTTTTGTTTCATATGATACAACCGAGAGAAGACTGTGATGTTAAACGTCTGGACAATGAGATCATTAGAAAAAAAAAACCTTAGCAGCTAGTGTCAGTTAACTTTATTCTGATACTTTGAATTACAACACATTCGGAAAAAATAGTCAACATTCAATGTTTGTAAATTGTGGTATGTCGTCGTCATAGATAAGCTACACTATGCATACGTTTTGTTCTGGAAGAAAAGGGAAATTTTGGAGGGAAAAAAGTTTCTTAACGAAGGTACCGAGGCCTATAAAACTGAACCTTGTCAGTTAAATTAAAGATATGCATTCAAGTTGAAATACGCACTGTCATCATCTTGAAATAAATGAACTCATAATTTCCTGTCAAGAAGAAAAATAAATGTAATGCAAGATAAAAACTCCAATGAAAGAAAAAGAAATGCGTTTAAAATGCAGAAAAAACTGAAGATTTCACTTTGAGATATCTACATTACATGCAAATAACTTAGATGATGCATTCCTTCAAGAAATTCAACATATGTGTTCCTTCACGTAAACTGTTATGAAACCAAGTAACGACATCGTTGAAATAAAGTATAGCTTTCCTTAGAGTTCAATGGAAGTGCTAAATATGTGCTCCACATGCGAATCTGTGCAAATATTCACACATGTTCCTGTACTTGTGAGAGAAAGGGAGGGGACAAATTGAAAAGCTTTTAATTTTTTGATGAGAAAGAAATTAGGGGAGACAGGAAGACGAATCTGATCTGATTTTCTTGCCATGAGGACTGGCCTCACTGCTAGACAGCTCATTTTTCAATGCACGTCTTTAGGCATTCCACAGGTAGAGCACTGCCATGGTGTGGCCGATACAGAACAAAAAAGCACAGACTAAAGTTTTGATGCTGCTATTGTAAGGTGGTGAGGGATGATATATGATGAAGCTTTGCTTGGAAAGATCTGCAGATTTGAATTGAATGCATATCCACAGACGTTAACAGAGATGATGAATCCTAGGTGGCATGCAGAGGGAGAGAATGCATGCAGTTCCAAAGTTTCTAACATGGATAATGGACGGGTTTGGGGCAGTTATGAAAGGATCTAGCGGAGTGGATTACAGGGACTAAGTTTCTCATCATTCAGTTTCAGTTTTATGCTCGGTCATTGAAGACTTAACTTGCAGCTTGGCTTCTTTTCAATGGTGCAATCCATTTCCACTGAATGGCAAAACTTTTTAAAAAGTTAGATGTCGTCTGCAAATGACTGGTTAAAGGTGAATTGACTTTCAACGAACACATTTAGAGGTTTAGTGTACATAATGAATGGGACAGGACTCGACAATGGGCCCTGGGGTACACCTAGGTTGTCTTTTTTCAGTGCAACGTTTGAACGTGTGATTTCATGATGTGTCTTTGTACCACTCTTTCTAACCTTATATATGTTTACACACACACACACACACACACACACACACACACACACACACACACACACACACACACACACACACATTTCTGTTATTTTTCGACGTTTCACCGACTTTTTTATGGATGGCTTGATGTAAAAAAAAAAAAAAGATTTATTGCTTATTCAGTTCCATCTGAAAATAAAAATTTGACTTTCACACACACACACACACACACACACACACACACACACACACACACACATATATATATATATATATATATATATATGTGTGTGTGTGTGTGTATGTGTGTGTGTGTGTGTGTGTGTGTGTGTGTGTGTGTGTGTGTGTGTGTGTTGAATGGATATAGTGGTGTCCTCAATTTTGAATGGATATAGTGGTGCCCTCAATGTTGAATGGATATAGTGGTGCCCTCAATGTTGAATGGATATAGTGACGCCGTCAATGTTGAATGGATACAGTGGTGCCGTCAATGTTGAATGGATATAGTGGCGCCCTCAATGTTGAATGGATACAGTGGTGCCCTCAATGTTGAATGGATACAGTGGCGCCATCAATGTTGAATGGATATAGTGGCGCCGTCAATGTTGAATGGATATAGTGGTGCCCTCAATATTGAATGAATACCTTTCCTTAACCTTAAATCTCTCTGTGCCAGGAGGCACACAAGGCTTGGATGTCTCTCCTCCATTGTGTTCGGTCTGCAGCTGCATGGCGTGCAAACACTCCATGTTTTCCAGCCTGCGCCATTTCTCCTTCTTCTCCACTGGCGCCCTTAATTGTGGATGGATGTACTGGCACCCTCGATGTTGGATGGATACAGTGGCGCCCTCAGTGGTGGATGGATACAGTGGCGCCCTCAATGGTAGATGGATACAGTGGCGCCCCTAATGGTAGATGGATACAGTGGCGCCCTTAATGGTAGATGGATACAGTGGCGCCTTCAATGGTAGATGGATACAGTGGCGCCTTCAATGGTAGATGGATACAGTGGCGCCCTTAATGGTAGATGGATAGAGTGGCGCCCTTAATGGTAGATGGATACAGTGGCACCCTCAATGGTAGATGGATATACAATGGCACTCTCATTGTAGGATGGATACAGTGGCGCCCTCAATGTTAAATGGATATAGCGGTGCCCTAATGTTGAAAGTTTATAGTGGTGCCCTCAATGTAAATGGATATACAGACGCTGTCAATGTTAAATGGATATAGTGGCGCCATCAATGTTAAATGGATAAAGTGGTGCCCTCAATGTAGGATGGATACAGTGGCGCCCTCAATGTTGAATGGATATAGTGAGGCCCTCAATGTTGAATGGATATAGTGGTGCCCTCAATGTTAATGGATATAGTGGCGCCATCAATGTTGAATGGATACAGTGGCGCCATCAATGTTGAATGGATACAGTGGCACCCTCAATGTAGGATGGATACAGTGGCGCCCTCAATGTTATATAGATGTAGTGGTGCCCTCAATGTTAATGGATATAGTGGCACCGTCAATGTTGAATGGATACAGTGGCACCCTCAATGTAGGATGGATACAGTGGCGCCCTTAATGTTGAATGGGTATAATGGTGCCCTCAATGTTAATGGATATAGTGGCGCTGTCAGTGTTGAATGGATATGGTGGTACCCTCAATGTAGGATGGGTACAGTGGCGCCTTTAATGGTGGATGGATACAGTGGCACCCTCAATGTTGAATGGATACAGTGGCACCCTCAATGTAGGATGGATACAGTGGCGCCCTTAATGTTGAATGGGTATAATGGTGCCCTCAATGTTAATGGATATAGTGGCGCTGTCAGTGTTGAATGGATATGGTGGTACCCTCAATGTAGGATGGGTACAGTGGCGCCTTTAATGGTGGATGGATACAGTGGCACCCTCAATGTTGAATGGATATAGTGGTGCTCTTAATGTTGAAAGTTTATAGTGGTGCCCTCAATGTTAAATGGGTATACTGACGCTGTCAGTGTTGAGTGGATATAGTGGTGCCCTCAATGTTGAATGGATACAGTGGTGCCCTCAATGTTGAATGGATATAGTGGTGCCCTCAATGTTGAATGGATATAGTGGTGCCCTCAATGTTAATGGATATGGTGGTGCCCGCAATGTTGGATGGATATACTGGCGCTGCCCAGTGTCAGATTGATATGGTAGAGCTATCATCGCTGGTTGGATATGGTGGTGCCCTCAGTGACTGATGGATATTATGGTTTCCCATAGAGAAAGATGCTCTCCCACTCAATTTCTATGACTGACGCGATTATTGTCATCAGGAGAGGCCTTTAGTAAGAGGTTCCTCTGTTTGTTGAATCAGAACAAGCACGACTGAACGCTACAGAAATAACACAGTGACAGTGCAATGTCTCCTGATGTGATTTTCATTTGTCCCTGTGGAGTTCCCGTGCACAAAGCTGCGACAGAACAAAGACTAAGTGCAGTTGTGTGTGGAGAGGAGCCGGTATAAGCAGCGTGGCAGGAATGCCTTTGGGACAGCACAGAAGATGGAACTGCAAAGACAAATAAAGGAATGTTTCAAGGAGAGAAAATACAATGAGGAACGAAAAAGAATGAAGCAGAGAGAGGAATCCTGTTACGGACTGATGAAAGCAAATTAGGCCTATGAATTGAGGTGGAGAAGAGGCAACAAAGGTTTATGAATGAGGGAGAGAGACATACACAGAGATGGAAAGAGACAGAGAGAGGAAAACACACTAAAAACACACGCACATACGCACGCACACACACGCACACACACACACACACACACACACAGAGTCAGAGAGAAACAGAAGAGACATACAGAGAAGAGAGGGATTCAATAATATAGAGATCAGCTCAGTGATACAAACACCAAAACACAAACAGGAAGCAGATCATCATGATAGCAATCAATTCATGCTTTCCACGACAACTGTGTCTCGAAGTGCTCCCTTAAATACTGTATCCCCAAGAGAACGTCTGACTAATACTGTGGACCGTGTACAAATATTTGATCTTGCTTCGTTCCGCCACGCACTGGTAGATTCAGTCCACTTTCGTTGGTTTTTTTCTTTTTTCTTTCTTTTTTTTGTTTTTCTTGCCATATACTGGTACATTCACTCTGCTTTAGGCGTTTTTTTTTTTTCAATTAGCGAGTGATGTGATGCAAATTGAGACACGTTCAATGATTTATCCATGGCTACATTTCAACAAAAAGGTGACACATGTACCAACACATTGTACATTCATTTGTATATTATATATGCATGCATACATACATGCAAACACACATTGACAAAGGGGTGGTAGATATAGTAGCTAAAGGCATTGCCTCCTCAGCTAACAGAAAATAACTTTCTCTTGTAGCATTGAAGCGTTTGTATCTTTACCCCAAACAATTACAAGGATTGTATTTTCTGGTGTGCAAAACGATTACATTGTGTAAGGATGGCAACAATTTTCTCGTCACCGTAAGGATAAATTCAGCCAAGAGGGAGCTCATTCTAAAAGCAGAAAAGGGGGGGGGGGGGGGGGGGGGGGGGGGGGGGGGGGGGGGGGGGGGGGGGGGGGGGGGGGGGGGGGGAAGGTTGGGGGAGAATGGGGACAGAAGTTTGTCCGGCACTGGGAACAAACCACAAAAGCAATTACCTTGAGTGCCAAGACACGTCCCGTTTTATCACTGACCGTCCAACCACTGATCAGTTGATTCTCCACACAGGTTGGACAACGTGGGCAAGCGGTTTATCACGCCCTGGGGGAGTTTACACCGCCGCTTCAGCGAACTAACGCGTCAAACAATCACCTGCGGCTGTGTGTCAATCATCTAACAAATTTGGCGACTGCCCAAATCGCGGTGATTCCAGAACGAGAGTTCTTCAGAAATAGAGTGGATAAGGGATCTAGGTCAGAAAGGGAGGCAAGTTGTAGAGAACGAGAGTTCTGCAGAGAATGAGTGGATAAGGTATCTAGGTCAGAAAGGGAGGCAAGTTGTTTTCCTATGGTGAATAATTTGTTAAGAGACAGACATACACTTTAATCCTTGAACAGTCATGGATTTCTTTCGTTTTTTGTTGGCAGTAGAAGGGCAACTGGAAGTCATGACCTGGAAGCAGCCTGGCCCCTTTAGAGTGTAAGGAGTTCAGGGCTGAAGCACTTGTCTGAGGCGGGGTTCTTCTCTGAAGACCTTCTGCTGTCAACTCTCCCTAGAGTGTCTTCCTACTGTCTTTTTCTGTCCTCTTAATACCTTAAAGCAGGGCCTCCCCATTCTGGCTAACCTTTCCACACACCATGGCTTCGATTCATTTGATTGCATCCCAAGGACCAACATCCTGCCGAAAGGTGGGGGGGGGGGGGGGGGGGGGGAGAATCCAGCAACTCAGTAGGTTGCAGCTCACAAGGGGGGACACGACACTGCTGCTGAGCCTCTTATGAGCTCTCTGTCTCTCTGTCTCTGTCTCTGTCTCTCTCTCTCTCTCTCTCTCTCTCTCTCTCTCTCTGTACATGTGTGTGTGTGTGTGTGTGTGTGTGTGTGTGTGTGTGTGTGTGTGTGTTTCTCTGTCTGTGTGTGTGTGTGTGTGTGTGTGCGTGTGTGTGTGTGTGTGTGTGTGTGTGTGTGTGTGTGCGCGCGCGCGCGTGTATTTGTGTGTGTGTGTGTATGCGCGCGCGTGCGCGCGCGCGCGCGTGTGTGTGTATGTGTGTGTGTGTGTGTGTGTTGCCTACTCAGGTCCAACATACACCAGACACGATATCCTAATCCCACTGCGTACTACGATCATAGCGTTCCCGTCTTGAGGTTGACATCACGTCTCTCAAAACAAAACAAAAAGACTCTCCATTAAAATTCTTTGGCATGAAGTCATGATGGGTGTGGGTGTGCAGTAAAGATTCAGGGTATCTCTTTCTTAGCAGAGATCTGCATGCAGGTAGCTATTTTACTTCGGATTCTTACATTCTAAATGGAGGGATGCTGTCTGACAGGTTCATGTGGGTTTTTTTTTTCACAGAACAGGAGATGCTTCAGACTTTTAATGATGCAATTGAGAATACACTGGTCGTGATTTTGGCAGAAGATGAAAGATAGGGGTGGAGGGGATCTTTGTTTCCAAACCTGATGGTGATAAAACAAATCACACACACACACACACACACACACACACACACACACACACACACACCATAACACATATAACTAACACACACACACACACACACACACACACACACACACACACGCACACAAACACGCGCGCGCGCGCGCGCACACACACACACACACACACACACACACACACACACACACACACACACACACACACACACACACACGCTCGCGCGCGCGCTCACGCATGCACACACACACACACGCGCGCGCGCGCGCGCGCGCGCGCGCGCACACACACATACACCCACACACACACACACACATACCCGAAACAGTGTAATTACATATAGTCACTTCGTTCACGCATGAGTCAATAGATGATTGAACAAAATGAAAGAACTTTTCGGTGCTGTAAACTGCAGAGCATAGGTTCATTACTTGTGGAGGCTTTTATAATGTGTAGCGCTTAGGTCAATCAGAATAAGAGGAAACAAACACACCGACAGTCAGTCTGTGGTGTTGGAAAGGATTAATTTACACAGATTGAGTTCTGTTCAAGATTTTTTTTTTTTTTTTTGTCAAGACCTGTTCGACGTCTGTTCAGTCTGGGTGATATCAGGCCATTATAAAAAAAAAGAAGATCGTATTGCTGTGTGTGTGTGTGTGTGTGTGTGCGTGTGTGTGTGTGTGTTTAGGAGTAAAAGATGCGAAAGAGGATATGAGGAAGTGGGACAGGTGGAATAATAAAAAAGGAAGCAATTTGATAAGAACTGCACGTCAAATTGGTATTCCTGGCAAAGTATGTATGAATATCTTCTAATTTCAGAACTTGAAATGACTTTTTTTTTTTTTTGCCCGATGTACAGTTTCTGGTTTATGTGCAATTGTTTTTAACAGACTTTCTGTACTCTTGCGTTACGTTCCATACATGAAAGATTAAATGAGGCTTTGAAAGAGACACATAATCACAAGACATCGGAAACATGCAAGCGCTCCGACTATTTTAGAATATCAAGTTTCCATAAATTGGATTAACGTTTGCATATGAAACTTTACTCATATTTCGGGCATTCGAGGTTTACATGTTTCAGCTTCACACAAAACAGAAAGAGAACTTTCCTCGTATAACTACCAAGATTTTCTTGACATAAAGGGACTGCAATGCTATTAAAAGGTATCATCGCTTGTCTTGCCAGCAGATGAGGATGTAAAATGGGAGAGGGGGGGGGGGGGGATATGGGAAGTGAGGTTGTTGGCAGAGAAGAGCATAAACATGAAGTAAAATCACTTTGTTGTTAACCACTGGGCAAATCATCAAACATGATAACTTGATTGTCAAAATCATGAAGACAAACAAACAAACAAACAAACAAAAAAAAACTTTTCTGCTAATACTGAACAAATCACGATGCGAACTTCGAACACATCAGTAAAACAAAATAACTTTACCGTCAACTCTTTGAACATATTAAGAAGCGACGCAACTTAACTGTCAACAATTTGAATATGTTCAGGAACAATATAATAGTTTCACCGACAACATTTCGAACACACCAAGACGCAAAATAACTTCACCGTCAACGCTTGGAAGAATGAAAAAATAAAAATTATTTGATTCTCAACACTTTGAACAAATGACAACGGAACATATCCTGACTCCCAACAGAGCACCTTATTTCACTTGACGACGAACACAGCAGCTCAGTTTTTGTGGTTATGCTGAAGTGCTGGCGCATCCCAGTTTCCACCTACTGTGCCTTTCGTGACGTTCTGCGGAGTTTTGACCAGTATGTGCGTTCATAGGTTGTTTTTTTTTTTCAGCGTCAGAAGTAGTATCCATCAAAATGACATAATCGTCCGTTCAGAAATGCGCTTTAACTATTGCTCTAACTTTCATATGTACGTAGGATCTTCTTTTGAACTGCATTCTGATTTTCTGATCTCTCTCTCTCTCTCTGCATCTTCTCTCTCTCTCTCTCTCTCTCTCTCTCTCTCTCTCTCTCTCTCCTCTCTCCTCTCTTGCGCTCTCATGATCTCTCTGTGTCTGTGTGTCTCTCTGTGTGGTCTCTCTCTCTCTGTGTGTGTGCGCGTGCGTGCTTGCACGCGCATGCGTGGTGTGTGTGTGTGTGTGTGTGTGTGTGTGTGTGTGTGTGGTTTTGTGTGTGTGTGTGTTTGTGTGTCGCGTGTGTGCGCGTGTGCGTGCGTGTGCATGTTCTCCTCTTCTCTTTTCTCTTCTTCTCTTCTTCTTCTCTTTCTTTCCTTCTCTTCTTCTTCTTCTTCTTCTTCTTCTTCTTCCCTCTTCCTTCTTTCTTCTCTTTCTCTTTCTTTCTTGTTCTTCTTCTTTTCTTCTTCTTCTTTCTGTCTGTCTCGGTCTCTTCTTCTTCTTCCTTTCCTCTCTCTTCTTCTTCTGCTGCTTGCCTCTGCTCTTTCTCTCTCCCTTTCTCCCTTTTCCCCTCACTTCCTTCCCTTATTCTATCTCTGTCTCTGTCTCCTCTGTTTGATGTTGTCTGTCTTTCTGTCTGTCTCGGTCTGTCTCCGTCTCTCGGTCTGTCTGTCTGTCTCTCTCTGTCTCTCTCTCCCGCCTTCCCTCTCCTCCCCTCTCCCCCCCCCCTCTCCCCCCCCCCCACCCCCCCTCCCCCTCTCTCTCTCCGTCTCTCTCTCTCTCTCTCTCACCGACTATACGAGTCCCACCCGGCAATCAACTCTTTTTGTAAGCATGTCTTTCTTCCATTGCTGGGTGTGTCAACACCATTTCACAGGCAGGTCCCTCCACCCCATGGAGTGGACGTTGCTACCACTCTGGGTTATTGTTATTGTCAGGAAAAGGCCATCAGAACGGCTGTCTCTGGACTTGCTGTGGAACTGCTGGTTCATTTTCGCCTCCTCGCCTCTCTCCTCTCTCCTCTCCTCTCTCCTCTCTCTCTCTCTCTCCTCTCTCTCTCTCCTCTCTCTCTCTCTCTCTTCTCTCTCTCTCTGTGTCAGACTAAACTGTTCGTCGCAGACGTTATTGTTTCGTGGTTTTGTTGTCGTTGTCGCTGTTGTTTTTCTTATTGTTGTTTGTTGTTGTGTTTGTGTTTCCGTGGCTGGGTTTTTTTGTTGTTTTTTTTTTGCTATTGTTGCTGTGGATGTTGTTTTTTTTTTGTTGTTGTTTTCAATTTGCTTTTACTGTCTTCTTGGTGTTTTTTCATGCTGCTGTGGTTACTGTTAAATCGTGGGTTGCTGTTGTTGTTACGTCTGTTTGTTGTTTTTTTTTTTTGCTGTTGTTTTTTTGTTGTTCCCATTGTTCTTGTTGTTGTTTGCTGTCTCTGTGTTGTTATTGCTGTTGTTGTTGGTGGTGGTGGTGGTGGTGGTGGTGGTGGTGTTTGTTCTTTTGCTGCAGTTATGATGTTTGTTTGCTTATTTGGTTTTTGTTTGTTTGTTTGTTTGTTTTGCTGTTGTTGGTGGTGGGGATTTTCTTTGCTTTTGCTGCTGCCTTTTTCTCGCTGCTATTCTTGTTGCTGCTGTTGGTTTTGTTGTTGCTGTTGCTTTGCTGCTGTTGCTGCGATTGCTTTTGTTTTCAACGCTCTTGATGTTGGTTCTGCCGCTTTTTTTCCCCAGCATTTTTTTTTAATTCACCATGTACGACAGACGAGTGCTAAATGTGTCTGACCCACAATCTGAGGGGTTGGAGGAGTTCCCTGAGAGGTGAACTGTGATGTGGGAATGGTTCCATTTCCCAGGCCACGTGCAGACCCGGTATTTGGCTAAAGCCTCCTTATGTGCACGTGCCAGACCGGATACACCAGTGAAAGATCCTGTGCAGCTCATCTCAAAGTTCCGGGTGTTACGGAAACACGACAATTCTCAAGCAGAGCCCGCCCCATCTGGTTCTTGTCCAGTGACAACTGTTGGGCGAGTCCGGTGCAGAAATGATTTCCCTACAGCTCAGAAACTACTACTGCTGTATGCCGGCACATGTGGTGTTGCCTTGTAGACAAATCAAAGCTATACCTCCTTCAAATCTTTGATAGGGTACTCGGGGAAAAAAAAAAGTATGTAGGTGCTAAAGATCGTAAAGGAGTCGTAGGGTTAGATTTTAAAAGTGACACGTAAATTAAATAATTTAGAAGATGTGGTAGAAGATTGGAATCTTTTTCTACCTGAAACAAAAAAGAAAGAATCAGTCTTTTTATTCTCAGTATCTGCTTTGTCAGTACCAGACAAAAAAAAGAAAAAAAACATGTCTCACTTTTTTAGTCCAATAATTAATACTAGAGACACTAGAGCTTATCAGATTGATCTAGTGATAATCTCTAAATAGATAGATAGATAGATAGATAAAGAGAAAGAGAGAACAAAACTTTGATAGAAAAATAGACAGATAGATAGACAGCTACAAATATCTATATGATTGTTGCAATAGAAAACAGCAAAGTCAAAATTAAAAATGCATTTCAAACTACACACTCTTCCACAGGTTACAGGTTCATAGTTCTAATTTTCTTTTATCGTATATAGTGTGCATCAAGGCTTCGTGTCGTTTAAAAAAGTAAAAGGAAAAAAAAAAACTCCCAGCTTGGATTTCTCTTCAAGCTTCACAAAAGGGATGTGATGATGTACTTTAGGACTGTGGCAGGAAATTGTATCCGGAAATGGACACACACCATACAGGAAATAGAGGGCGCTAACAGCTCTCACTTTCCCAAAAGGAAAACCGAGTGTTTGGACGTTGGAGAGAGCAAAGTCTGTGGAAAGCAGGTCAGCCATAGCGAAATCTCCTTTTCACTGCAGTTCTCCTCTGCTTTCTGCTCGCTCGTTTCACCCGTCCTCTACACCATCCCTCCACCATCCTCCACAGCAATCAAGTGCGTTAGCTGAACTGTACATCCAGACCAATTCCGGGCGAGTCATCCCCAGGCTAAAAGCTCTGACGTGGTGTCTGACACGTCCATCAAATCAACGGGATCAGGTTCTGGCTGATTGGTAAAGTGCGGCTGGATTTTTCAGCCAGCGAGGTTCCCAGATTCTCGTTAGGCTGGGAGTGGGGTGGCTGCAGTTGGGAGGTAGAGCAGAATGATGGCACACAAGCGATATGCTTCGGTGACTTTAGACCTTAGACTGGCGAAGCTAAAAAATGGGACAGACAAGGCAAGAAATGTACATCACTTTGCGGCGGTGAAGTGGTTAGTGTTGCTGACTTGCAGAGTCGGGGATGGTGGGTGGTTGGGTTGAGTTCTATCAGAGGCTTTAATATGGAGCTTTTTTTTTTTACTCCATTTCGGCTGTTTCCCAGCGTTGAGTGTGCTGTAGTTTCAAATAGGAATACTGGGATCACAGAATCGAGTTTCATTCCCTCTATATTGCATCTTGGAGACTTGCTCAAATTCCTGACCAGCGCTGCATGTGTCATGGCTGATGTCATGATGTGTTGTTTGGAGTAGGCAGGTTGGTATAGTATAACACTGTGAGCTGTAGTCTCAGTCCAAAATGGAATCCTATAGCACCAGTCCCCCTCGTCAGCTTCCCTATTCTCCGGATCCTCTCTCCTCTCTCTCTCTCTCGCGTACCTCCTCTCTCTCTCTCTCTCGCCTCGCCCTCCTCATCTCTCTCTCTCTCTCTCTCTCTCTCTCCTCCTGCTCTTCTTCCTCTCTGTCTTGTCTCTCTTCTCCTTTACTCTCTGTCTCTGCCTCCCTCTCTCCTCTCTCCCTCCTTGCCTCAACTCCCTCCCTCTCTCGGCTCATCCTCTTAGGCCCGGCGCTCTGTCTCTTCCCTCTGCTTCTCTCCTCTGCTCTGCTCTCTTTCCTCTCCCCCCTCCCTCCCCCTCACTCTCACTCCACTATCTCACTGAACTGACGAGTCTCACCCGCAATTAAACCTTTTTTCCAGTGTCGTTCCTTCTTTGCCATGCATGCCAATACCATTTCACTGGCAGGCCTCTCCATCATGTATAGAGTGGACGTTGCTACCACTCGGCATTACTGCCATCAGAACGGCTGTGTCTGAGGACTTGTTTTTAGCTGAGTTTCGTTGTCGGCTCTCCTCATGTCAGGTTGCTCTGCTTGTCGCATATGTTGTTGTGTTGTTTTTATCATTGTTGTAGTAGTTTTTGTTGTTGTTGTTTTTATTGTTGTGGTTGTAATTGTTGTTTTTAAGTTGTGGTTTGTGGTTGTTTTTGTTATCGTTGTTGTTTTCAAGATTTGCTGTTGTTGCTGTCTTGTTGTTTTTTTGTTGTTTCGTTTCTTGCTGTTGTTGGTACCGTCAGTTTGTCTTGGTTATTGTTATTACTGCTGATTGTTGTTTTGTTTTTGCGGCTGTTTTCATAGTTCCGTTAATGTTGTTTACCATCACTGTTATTATTGCTGTTGTTGCTGCTGTTGGTGGTGGTGGTGGTTTTGTTGTTTTTGATGCCATTATTATGTTTTTTCTTTCTTTTTTTTTTCTGTTGTTGGTGATGGGATATTGTCTTTTTTGTTGTAGCCTTTTTCTTGCTGCTATTCTTATTGCTGCTGTTGGCGTTGTTGTTGTTGCCGTTATTTTGCTGCCGTTACTGCGATTGCTCTTGTTTTCATTGCTCTTGATGTTGGTGCTGTCGTTTTCTTTTTTTTTTCCCAACATTTTCTTTTATTCAACCTGTACGACAGAGGAGTGTTATTTCATGCATTTGACCCTCAATCTGAGGAGTTGGAGTTCCCTGAAGGGTGAAATGTGAAGCGGGAATGGCCCTATCTCCCAAGTCAAGTGCAGACTTGGGATTGGCTGAAACGTCCTCGTGTGCACATGCTAGACTGGATACACCACTGAAAGATCCTGCATTGCTCATCTCACAGCTCCGGGTGTCATGGAAACACAGCAGTTCTCAAGCTGAGCCTGTCCGTTTCCTCTGATTCAAGTCTGGTGATAACTGTCAGGGAAATCTGTGGCGGAAAATTATTTCCCTGAAGTTCAAAAACTACTGCTGTCTGCCAACAAATGTGGTGTTACCTTAGAGCTAAATCAAACACATACCTTCTTCAGATCTTTGAAAAGGTACTACTCGGAAGAAGCAGGGTAGCTGCCAAAGATCGTAGAGGAATCTTTCGTTGGATTTTGAATGATATAAGTACGTTGGCGGTTTAAAAAGATCTACTAAGACACTGGAACCTTTTTTTCTACCTGAAAAAAAAAACGAATAACGGGTGTTTTTATCGTCAGTGTCAGTTTTGTTAGTACCCCACAGATGAAACATGTCTCAATACTTTTAAACACAATAGTCGCACTAGGTTTATCAGATTGATATAGTAATCCTATCTATCTCTCTATCCCTGTTTCTGTCTATCTGCCATTCCATCCATCCATCCATCTATTATCTATCTATCTGTCTGTCTGTCTGTCTGTCTGTCTGTCTGATTGTTTCAACGGAAAAAAGCAATGCAAAGAGAACATAGAAATGCATTTTGCACGACACACTCTTCCACATGTTACGGTCATAGTTCTAATTTTTGTCATCGTGTGTAGGTGTCTGTCAAGTCTTCATGTCGTTGAAGACAATAAAAGACAGTTCCAGCTCCAACTTGTCTCCGAGCTTCATGGAAGGAATGCGATGATGTACATTAGGACTGTGGCAGGAAATTGTAACTGGGATGAACACACGCCGAACAGGAAATAGAGGGCGCTAACAACTCTCAATTTCCCGAAAGGAAAACCGAGTGTTTGGACGTTGGAGAGAGCAAATGTCTGTGGAAAGCAGTCAGCCATAGTGAAATCTTCTTTTCACTGCAGTTCCCCTCTGCTTCTGCTCGCTCGTTTCACTGTCCTCCACCATTCTCCACCATCCTCCACAGCAATCAAGTGCGTTAGCTGAACTGTACATCCAGACCAATTCCGAGCGAGTCATCCCCGGGCTAAAAGCTCTGACGTGGTGTCTGACACGTCCATCAAATCAAACGGGATCAGGTTCTGGCTGATTGGTAAAGTGCGGCTGGATTTTTCTGCCAGCGAGGTTCCCAAATTGTCGTTAGGCTGGGAGCAGCGTGGCCGCAGTTGGGAGGTGGAGCAAATTGATGGCACACAAGTAATGCGCTTCAACGACTTAGATCTTAGACAGGCGAAACTAACCATGGGACGGTCAAGACAAGAAGTGTGCATCACTTGCCATGGTGCGTTGGTTAGCATTGCTGATTGCAGGGTGGGGGCTTTGGGTTTGAGTCCTGTCAGGGGCCTTTAAAATGGATTTTTTTTGCCCCATATTGGCTAATGTCCAGTGTTCAGTGTGCCATGGATTCAAATGGGAAGGCTGGGACCACAATGTCGAGTTTCCGTCTCTTATGTGGCGCGTCGCTGAGAGTGTTGCTGAAATTCCTGACCAACACCACATGTGTCTGTATCTACCAGTCCTGGTTGATGTCACGATGTGTCGTTGGATGAAGCGCACAGTACAGCACTGTCATGATGTGTCAGTCCAGAACGGAACGCCATAGTCACAGATGTCGTATTCTCTATTCCCGTTGATCGTCAAACACACACACACGCAACACACACACACGCACACACGCACGACGCACACACAAACAAGCACGCACGCACGCACGCACCGCACGCACGCGCACACACACCACACCACACACACACACACACACACCACACACACACACCACACACACACACACACACACACACAGAGTCTCAAACACCGTTGCCCTTCATGCTCTGCCCTCATAGTGGCTAATTTCCGTTTACTATCCACGTCCGTATCCACTGGGAAAGTAAAAGATATCGGTAAGTTTATGGGGTACTATCGATGGATTGGGAAGCTTATTTGCGCTGGCTCCACGACTATGCAATCAGTAGGGAGCTTAGTAGGTGGTGATGTGCGCATACTGGAAAAAAAATAAAAGATAAAAGGTAGCGCTAGACATCAGTGAGCGACTGAGCAGCACTGCGGTGCCATCTTTGGTGGCTTGCTCCATGACCATTGCTATTGACTGCTTTCTGTAAACTGCTGACGCTAGGGTGGCGACGGCACAGACCTGGTTCCTGATTTGCTCAGGAGAACCAAAAACGAGCTTTCTGGTAGTAATGCCACAAAGGCAGGGGAGAGTAGGAAGGGAGACGGAGGACGAAACAGCGAGATTAATGCATAAATAGATGGATAAATGAATAGATAAATAAAATGAATGAATGAATGAATAAATAGATGAAGGATAAGTAAATAAGTAAGGAATACATACATACATACATACATACATGCATGCATGCATGCATACATACATACATACACATACATACATACATAAGTACATAAATAAAAGGAAAAAGGTTCTTGAATGGATCGATATGTACTCTGTGTGTGTGCGTATGTGTGCGAATATGTATTGGGGGGGGGGGGGGGAGGTGTCTTTTTATTCTTTTTAATTCTGTGTGTGTGTGTGTGTGTGTGTGTGTGTGTGTGTGTCCCAATCATTAGTCGAA
>JADBJO010002442.1:0-12500 GCA_016801955.1 Conus betulinus
GTTCTTAGTCCCCGTCCCATCGTTTTCCCGAGTTCATTGAGATCGGTTTTATAGTTTATTGTGCGAAAATGCTCTAGACCGGAACGTGGATCCATCTCCTGTGGTCCGGATCCTCTCTGTGGTCCGGATCCTCTCCAAGGGTCCGGATACCTCTCTGGTCGCGCATCCTTTCCTTGTTTGTTTTGTTTTCTGGATCCACTCTGTAGCTGGATCCTCTCGTAGTCCCGGATCTTCCTCTCTGTCGGGTCGGGATCCTCTCTATGGACCGGATCCCTCTGTGTCCCGGATATTGTGGTCCGGATCCTCTTTGTGCGTAAACGTCCCTCTGTTGTCCGGATCCGCCTCTTGTGTTCGATTCTCTCTACGACTCAATTCCACATTGAATGGGTGCGTCCAGGCCCCCGACCTTACCATCTTTACGGTCAAGTTCGATCGCCTCGGTCGTATTTTGTTTATCGTTGTGACAGAGAACAACACCAACAAACACCGTTGCAACCAGATCCCTGCTGGCAGTAGTAGAAAGAAAAATGGTCTCTGTGGTTTTGGTGTGTTCTTATTTTCCTTCGTTTTCCTTCCTTCCCTCCGTCCTTCCTTCCTTCCTGCGCTCCTTCCTTTCCTGTCCTTCCTTCACTTCTCTTCCTTCCTTCGCTTCCTTCGATCCTTCCTTCCTTCGCCTTCCTTCCTTAGCAAAAAAAACTTTTCTTGACGGCTTCTCCCTTCCTATTCCTTCCTTCCTTTCCTTCCCTTCTCTCCTTCCGATCCTTCCCTCCTTTCCTCCTTCACTTCTCTCGGTCCTTCTTTCGATTCTTCCTCTCCCTGCCTTCCTCCTTCCTTCCTTCAGTTCGCTATCTTTTCGATTCTTCCTTCCCTCTTTCCTTTTCCTGTCCTTCCTTCTTTTCGATTCTTCCTTCCTTCCTCCTTCCTGTCCTTCCCTCCTTTCTTTTTCGATTCTTTCTTCTTCCTTCTTCCTCTTTCGCCCTTCCTTTTCCTTCCTTCGTTCCTTCCTTTTCGTTATTCTTCCTTCCTTCCCTCCTTCCTTCCCTCTTCCTTCGTTCGTTCTTTCCTTCCCCTCCTTCCTTCCTTCCTTCCTTCCTTCTTTCCTTCCTTCCTTCTTTTTTCCTTCCTTTTCAATTCCTTCCTTCTCTTCCTTCCCTCTATCCTTCCTTCCTCCTTTCCTTCCTTCCTTTGTTCCTTCCTCTCGATTCTCTTCCTTCCTTCCTTCCGTCTCACTGTCTCCTTCCTTCCGTTCCCTTCCTTTCGGTTCGCTTCCTTCCCCCCTCCTTCCCTTCCTTTGTTTCCTTCCTTCCTTCCTTTGTTCCTTTCCTCCTTCCCTCCTGGCTTCCTTCCTTCCTTCCTTTCTTTCGATTCTTCCTTCCTTCTTCCTTTCCTTCTGATTCTTCTTCCCTCATTCCTTCCTTCCTTCCCTCCTTCCCTTCCTTCCTTCCTTCCTTCCCTTCCTTTCTTTTCCTTCCTTCCTCCTTCCTTCCTTCAGGGCTTCCTTTCCGTTGTCGATCCTTCCTTCCTTCCTTCCTTCCTTCCTGCCTTCCCTTCCTTCCTTTCGATGATTTTCTCCTTCCTTCCTTCCTTCCTTCCGTCCGGCCGGCCGGCCGGCCGGCGCGTGCCGGGCCGGCCGGCCGCGGCCGGCCGGCCCGCCGGCCGGCCGCCGGCCGGCCGGCCGGCCGGCCGGCCGGCCGGCCGGCCCGGCCGGCCGGCCCGCCGGCCGGCCGGCCGGCCGCCGGCCGGCCGGCCGGCCGGGCCGGCGGGGCCGGCCGGCCGGCCGGCCGGCCGGCCGGCCGGCCGGCCGGCCGGCGTGGAACTCTCAAGCATGAAGACAGGAGGGGTTGTTGTTCCGCCATCATGGAGCTGAGCTGACGTTCGATCATCAGCCATTGGAGTCTGAAACGGCCCAACGTTTTCTGTTGTTTGTTTATATGTTGTTTTTTTTCATCTTTTGATCTGTTGTTTGTTTGTTTGTCTCCCCCCTTCCCTTTCCTCCCCAATACTGTGTGCGTGCACACGTGCGTGTGTGTGTGTGTGTGTGTGTGTGTGTGTGTGTGTGTGTGTGTGTGTTGTGTGTGTGTGTGTGAGTGAGTGTGTGTGTGTGTGTGTGTGTGTGTGTGTGTGTGTGTGTGTGTGTGTGTGGTGTGTGTGTGTGTGTGTGTGTGTGTGTGTGTGTGTGTGTGTGTGTGTGTGTGTGTGTGTGAGTGTGAGTGTGTGTGTGTGTGTGTGTGTGTGTGTGTGTGTGTGTGTGTGTGCGTGTGTCCTGCGTGTATGTCCCCTCGTGTGTGCGTGTGCAAAAGTGCGTGTGCATATGTGTGTGTTATTTGTGAGTTGTTTGAGCATACACACGTATCTGCATATGTTTGTGTACATATATGTGTGTATGTGTCTGTGTGTCTTTGTATGTAGGCGTGTACGCATGTGTGTCTGTCTGTGCACGTGTGCGTTCATGAGTATGCGTGTATAGTGCGCACAAGTGTGGGGTGTGAATATGCATATGCACGCATGTGCATATGTGTGTGCGAAGGAGTGAGCGCATGTAGGCGCGCATATTTGTGTGTGTGTGCGCGAGCGCGCGTGCGCGTGTGTGTGTGTGCGCGCGCGCGCGCGCGTGTGTGTATAGTGAAATGACATCCTACGCTATTTGGGGGTGTAGGCTTTGACAGAATGCAAACCTTCAGAAAGCATGTTGAGAATATTGTTATCAGATGCAAAAAAGGCCTATCTGCCATGAAAGCAATGGCAGCTAAAGGCATTGAACAGCGCGCTATCTGTGCCGACTGTATCACGCACTTGTACTCAGCGTGATTGATCATAGATTAGGGCTTACAGCACTGTCCAACAGCAATCTTCTTAAATCAGAAAGAATTCAAAATGAAGAAATGAGACTGATTCTGGGAACCGCGAAGGACACACCAGTTGAAACTATGCGATACCTGCTCGACCTTCCTTCAGTGCAGATAAGACACAAGCTGGAACAGGTGAAGGCATATTTCAGAGCCCTTGAAAATCCCCCCAAACCCACTTCATGCGGCGGTCAAGGAAACAAAAAGACACTCGGCTAGGACGTGGAAAATCATCATGGATCTGTTGTAGTATGACTTCGTCGAAAACCACCTTGATTTTCCGAAAGAGTGTTGTTATTCTCGATAAAATTTTGTCAAACGGTTATTCAAATTTGTTGTGAACAGTTTTCCAGCACAATTCAAAAGTGTTTATACCTCTACAATGGTCACAGTCCAATTTACTACCTTTTCTTTTGTATATTGGCAGAATAAGTCCAGTTAAACCATTCTTCTGGTATGGTCCCTGTATCAAGAACTTTATGGGAAAAGTTCACAATAACTTGTTTTGAGAACTGGAATGCTTTGTTTTATACATTCATTTCGTATTTTATTTATCCGACAAGCCTTTCCATTCCTAAGTTGCTGTATAGCTTTTTCAACGTCTTCGTCACTTACACACATGCATATCAATTTACACACACACACACACACACACACACACACACACACAACACACACACACACACACACGCACGCACGCACGCACGCACGCAGCACGTGCGCACGCACGTGCACACACACACACAACACACACACACACACACACACACACACACACACACACACACACACACACACACACACACACACACACACACACACACACACACACACACACACACACACACACATACACACACACACATCAATTCTATGAGCCATAATGTGTTGAACTTTTGCCAAGGGAAAATGGGGGTTAGGCGGCTGTGGCGTCAATAGAGAAGCGGGATCTGTGGAGGGATTTATGTCCATACCATTCATGTGAAAGGCCACAGAGCCACAGCATAATTGACTGCAAAACACTGAACAGTTCGGGCAGTTAGGTGTAAAAAATGGTGGCGCGCGCGCGCGCGCGCACACACACACACACACACACACACACACACACACACACACACACACACACACACACACACACACACACACACACACACACACACACACACACACACACACACACACACACACACACACACACACACATACCTTTCTTGTTCGGAAGATCTCCTTGCGAGGACACAACCCCATTACAAACTGTCTCATAATGGAAAACTTACGAGGACATGAGGAAGTGGGAGTGGGGGAGTGAGGGGGGGGGGGGGGGGGGGGGGGGGTAGGGGGGAGATGGTGTGGAGAGGGGGCATCCTGTACTTCCTCGGAATGTGAAAGGGTGGGAGGTCCTCCTGATCTTCAGTTCAAATGTATGTTTTGTCATCGAGGCTATTGTTGTTGTTGTTGTTGTTGTATTGTTGTTGTTGTTGTTGTTGTTGTTGTATTGTTGTTGTTGTTGTTGTTTGTCTTTTCCAAACAGAAATCTGAAAGAGGGAACAATAGAGAGAAAGACAGGGGGAGGAGGGAGGGAGGGAGGGAAGGGAGAGATTGGAATATCGAAAGGAGTAAGGAATGGGGGAGAGAGGGGGGGGGGGGGGGGGGGGGGGAAAGAGGAAAGAGGGAGGGAGGAAGAGGGAGGGGGGAGGGAGGAAGGGGGGGGGGGGGGGGGGGGGGGGGAGGCAAGAAGAGAAAGAGAGAAGGATAGAGTGAGTTAGGGAGGGAGAAAAGGACGGGGGAGAGAGAGAGAGAGAGAGAGAGAGGAGAGAGAGGGATGAGAGAGAGAGAGAGAGAGAGAGGAGAGAGAGGAGAGAGAGAGAGGAGAGAGAGAGAGAGAGATTCCCTGTCAGATGCGATTTGAGGACGTGAGGGACAGACAGACTGAATTACGGGTGAGAAAAACATGTGTGATTCCTTGCGTTAACATGTGTGATTTCTTGTGTTAAGAGATGTGTGATTTCTTGTGTTAAGATGTGTGATTTCTTGTGTTAAACATGTGTGATTTCTTGTGTTAACATGTGTGATTCCTTGCGTTAATATGTGTGATTTCTTGTGTTAAGATGTGATTCTTGTGTTAAGATGTGTGATTTCTTGTGTTAAGATGTGTGATTTCTTGTGTTAACATGTGTGATTTCTTTGTGTTAACATGTGTGATTCCTTGCGTTAATATGTGTGATTTCTTGTGTTAAGATGTGTGATTTCTTGTGTTAAGATGTGTGATTTCTTGTGTTAACATGTGTGATTTCTTGTGTTAACACATGTGTGATTCCTTGCGTTAATATGTGTGTGATTTCTTGTGTTAATATGTGTGATTTTTTGTGTTAACATGTGTGATCTCTTGTGTTAACATGTGTGATTCCTTGCGTTAACATGTGTGATTTCCTTGCGTTAATATGTGTGATTTCTTGTGTTAATATGTGTGATTTCTTGTGCTAATATGTGTGATTTCTTGTGTTTAACATGTGTGATTTCTTGCGTTAATATGTGTGATTTCTTGTGTTAATATGTGTGATTTTTTTGTGTTAAGATGTGTGATTTCCTTGCGTTAATATGTGTGATTTCTTGTGTTAACATGTGTGATTCCTTGCGTTAATATGTGTGATTTCTTGTGTTATATATGTGTGATTTCTTGTGTTAATATGTGTGATTTCTTGTGTTAACATGTGTGATTTCTTGCGTTAATATGTGTGATTTCTTGTGTTAATATGTGTGATTTCTTGTGTTAAGATGTGTGATTCCTTGCGTTAATATGTGTGATTTCTTGTGTTAACATGTGTGATTTCTTGTGTTAATATGTGTGATTTCTTGTGTTAAGATGTGTGATTTCTTGTAATGATATGTGTGATGTATTGTGTTAACATGTGTGATGTCTTGTGTTGATGTGTGTGTGATTTCTTGCGTTAGTATGTGTGACGTCTTGTGTTAATAATGTGTGATTTCTTGTATTATGTGTGATGTCTTGTGTTAGTATGTGTGACGTCTTGTGTTAATATGTGTGATGTCTTGTATTATGTGTGAGGTCTTGTGTTAACATGTGTGAGGTCTTGTGTTAACATGTGTGAGGTCTTGTGTTAACATGTGTGATGTCTTGTGTTAATATGTGTGAGGTCTTGTGTTAACATGTGTGACGTCTTGTGTTAACATGTGTGAGGTCTTGTGTTAACATGTGTGAGGTCTTGTGTTAATATGTGTGATGTCTTGTGTTAATAAGTGTTAAGTGGAATGTCATGTGCTGCTCTGTGTTATGTCGTCCATTGCTCTATGTGGTGTGTTGTGTTGCTTTGCTATCTGTGGCGTGTTGTGTTGCTTTGCTATCTGTGGTGTGGTGTGTTGGTTTGCTCTCTCTGTGTGGTGTAGTGTGTTGCTTTGCTATCTGTGGTGTAGTGTGTTGCTTTGCTGTATGTGGTGTAGTAGTGTGTTGCTTCGCTGTCTGTGGTGTAGTGTGTTGCTTTGCTATCTGTGGTGTAGTGTGTTGCTATGCTCTACGTGGTGTGGTGTGTTGCTTTGCTCTATGTGGTGTGTAGTATGTTGCTTTGCTCTATGTGGTGTAGTGTCTTGCTTTGCTATCTGTGGTGTAGTGTGCTCTCTTCTGTGTGATGATGTCCGTTACGTTTGTGTGATGTCTGTGTGTTGCTGTTTGTGTCGTCCTGTGCCAATGTTGGATGTAATGCATTGTTATGTGGGATGCTATGTGGTGCGATGTGGGATGTCATGCTGGTGTTGGTGATGTCCTGTGTTGTTAAGCATGAGTGATGTGATGTCATTTCTCGGTCTGACTTCGGTCACACACACACACTGTTCTCTACTACTACGGAAATATAACAGTAGCAATACATTATATCAGTGTTTATCAGTCATCATCTCCACCAAAGGCGTGATGATGACAATTTCGACGACGACGACGACGACGACGACGACGACGACGATGATGTTGATGGTGATAACTGGTAAGGATGGTCGAAATGAATAGTGGTAATGGTGCCTTTTCTTTTTTCTTGTTATTGTTGCCACCGCTGCTAATGCGTTGCTGCTGCTGCTGCAGCTGCTGCTGATGTTGTCATCGACACTGAGTGTTTGTGCTGCCGACGGAGCAGCAGCTGCGATTGATGCTACAAGCAATGAACTAACAATGGGCAGTGGTGTGCGAAGGCCACAAAGCCCTGAAAAGAAGAAGAAGAAAGAGAAGAATGAAAAGAAAGACAGAAAAAAAGACAAAACGAAAGAAAGGGAGACAAAGAAAGAAAGAAAGAAAAAAAAAAAAAAGAAATAAAGGAAAGAAAAAAGAGAAGGAAAAAAAAAACGAAAGAAAAAAGAAAGAAAACGCGAAAAAAAAAGAAGAGAAGAAGGAGAAGGAAAGAAGGAAAAAGAGAGAGGTATATGGAGAGAGAAAAAAGGATCTAGAAAAAGAAGACATTTAAAAAAAAGAAAAGAAAGAAAGAAAATACAGGGGGGGGGGGGGGAAAAAAAAACAGAAAAAGAAAGAAAGAAAAACGAGAAACAGACGTAAAAAAAAAAAAAAAAAAGACAGAAAGAGGAAAAGAAATGGGAAGACAGACACAGAGAAAACAAGACTGACGGAAAGGGAAAGAGAAGAAAGACAGACAGAAATAAAAAGTTTGATAGAAAGAAAGAAAGAAAGAGAGAAGCTAAGCAAGGCAAGAGAGAAAAAAATATATAAAGGCAAAAGGACAGACAGATAGGAGAAAACCTAGAAATTATAAGAAAAAAAAAAACAGAGAGAGAGATGGGGAAAAAAGAAATTGACAGAAAGAAGGAAGAACAAAGAAAAAAAAAAAGAAAGAAAGAAAAGTAAAGAAAGAAAGAAAGAAAGACGAAGAGAAAGAAAGAAAAAAAGACCAGGGGAAAAAAAAACGACGGAAAGAAAGAAAGAAAGAGAACTAAAAAGACAAGGAGGGAAAAAGGTAGAAAGAAGCAAAGGAATAAAGAGAGGAAAAGACGAAAAGGAAGACGATTGAAATAGGCAGAAAGAAGGACAAAACCAGAGAAAGAAAAGAAAGAAAAAAACAAAAAAAAAACAAAGACCGGCTAACACGAAAATGAAATTTAGAAAATGAAAAGAAATGTAGACAGATAGGCAGAAAGGCAGACAGACAAACTGACTGACAGAAAAAAAAATAAAAGAAAGGAAAAGTCTGTATGTTCTATTACTAATGAACATTCTCTGGTGGACTTTTAGTATGATGGCGTTTGACACAAAGCGTCAAGGTTTATTTGTATAGTATTGTTGTGATGTATATAGTAACACATTCACTCTGTATATGGCGAAAAAGAGAACAAAAGGAGGAAGGAAAGACAGAAGGATGGGGAGAGACAGACAGACAGACAGAATAAAAAAAGACAGCAAGACAAAGAGAAAAAGAAAGAAAGGAAAGAAAGGCAGAAAGAAAGTAGGAGGAAAAACTACACACCGAAGCAAATGTAGCGTAGTCAGCACCTGAACAGTGCTTATCGTTCTTCATCTGTCTGGTTACTTCACAGTAGTTCACAGTTTTCTTTGTCAGCCAACGAGCTAACTGATCAGTATTGACACTAGCTTGTCGCTTCCCTCTCTTCTTCTTTCCCTCTCCTTTATTTTCTCACCTGTCCCCCCCCCCCCTCTCTCTCTCTCTCTCTCTCTCTCTCTCTCTCTCTACACTATCTCTCCACACTCCCTGCCTTCCACCGACCCCTCGACCCCTCTCCCCCTCCCCCTTCACGCTGCTGTCTGTCTGTCTGTCTTACCTCTCTCTCTCTCTCTCTCTCTCTCTCTCTCTCTCTCTCTCTCCTTTTATACCCATTCTTATCTTTTAAAAAGCGAAGAAGCTCTGTGAAAACATATTCTTTTTAGAGTTTGGGGACTTGCATGATGTCAGGCATGTACATTTTTCCTGCAGACTCTATAAAAGCCTTGTTCAGAGATGTCCCATCTGATGTGATCTTTGAGTTTCTGAAAGAGTTTCCATTTTTCATCTGATCTGAGATTTTACAGAAGAATGGGTTTGTTTTTTTTTTAAACAAACTTCCTGTGTGTTTTTAGAAGGTGTAATTCAAAGGGCTGTGTGAATTTTTTTTTTTTTTTTAATGACTTGTGAGCTGACTTCAACGTGGTGACAGCCCTGATATGACCTTTTCCGACCAGATGGGCTATAAGCAACATTACTTTACCTTACATTACCTTACCTCCTCTCTCTCTCACTCTCTCTCTGTCTGTCTGTCTGTCTGTCTGTGTCTGTCTGTCTATCTGTCTGTCTGTCTGTCTCTCTGTCTGTCTCTCTCTCTCTCTCTCTCTCTCTCTCTCTCTCTCTCTCTCTCTCTGATTGTTACATCTGCGGTAGGCAAACTTGTCAAAAGTTACGTGCCAATTTACGCTAAAAAACTTAATCTTTCAAAAAAAAAAAAAAAAAAGAAAAAAAAAAAGAAAAAACGTTTTTAAAACAAAGAAGAAAAGAAAGGAAAAGAAAAAAAAAAAAAAAAAGGAAAAAGAAAGGATAAAAAGGAGAAAAGGAAAAAAAAAAAAAACAATAAGAAGGAAGGAAGGAAAAAAAAAGGAAAACAAAAAAAGAGAAGCAATGCAGGAAGGAAGGAAGAATGAAAGAAAGAAGAAAAACGCCAAAAGTAAAGAGAAGGAAAGACAATGTGAAAATCAAAGAAAGAAAGAAAGAAAGAAAGCAAAAGACACAAAGGGGGGGGTGGAATGGGGAGGGAGGACAGGTTGGAGGCGGGAGGGGGGGGGGGGGGGGGGCAAGAACCAGAATGGCATTCGGGAGTGTGTAGATCTCCGCTAAAGTTGAAGGAATCGTGGATCAGTCCTGGACACTTTTTTTTTATTTCTATTTCATCTTCTGCGCCACTCTAGCGGCCTAACTATCCCCCACCCCCTCCCCCACCCCCACCCCTCGAACGCCACTCATGTCGGCTTTCCGTCCACAATCACTCCCTGGCTTTTCCCCGTACACACAGTCCCGAGGCACCGACAATCCACAGGGAGAATCAATGTCCAGTCACCATCAGGTAACCCACTAGAGGAGACTCTGCACTGCTGCTGAATCGCTTCGGGGTGGTGTTCAGTGGCGCCTGTTCTGATTTAACATACGAAGGGCACTAACTATCTATTAAGCCCCCTGCTAACGACAATAATTGTCCTAGTCGCGGGGCCAGCATGAGTGAGAGTCCTCCGCCAGAGGGCAGCACCATGTCCATCCAACGACAATATCCGTGACCTGGCAGGTTCCAACAACTTCGACCTGAACTGACCCACGGGACAGACAAACTCCGACCTGAACTGACCCGAGGGATAGACAACTCCGACCTGAACTGACCCGAGGGATAGACAACTCCGACCTGAACTGACCCAAGGGAAAGACAACTCCGACCTGAACTGACCCGAGGGATAGACAACTCCGACCTGAACTGACCCACGGGACAGACAACTCCGACCTGAACTGACCCGAGGGATAGACAACTATGAACCTGAACTGACCCCAAGGGATAGACAACTCCGACTTGAACTGACCCGAGGGATAGACAACTCCGACCTGAACTGACCCGAGGGATAGACAACTCCGACCTGACCTGAACTGACCCGATCGAGGATAGACGTGGAGAAGAAATCAACACTGATTTCACGGCGAAAGCAGGGCGTGAAGGGCCACAGAACTGCAGACAGCCCTTCCTAATGCCCATGGGCCGTGTAGAAGTTTGGGATATTATTTGATCAGCACCGTAAACAGATCCCGTACGCACAGTTTCGCCGGATCTGCTTTCACGAGTCCGCGCCAAACTATACATAGTTCCCTGTTGGGGCACCATTCCCTCTCTCAGTCAAATGCTGTCAAAATCGGCTCAGTCGTTTTTGCAGTTCTGTGTCAGTTTTACCTTAGCATAGATGTTCCCGCGTCTTGCGACGCATGAGGCAGTCAAGGCGCTCCCTCCACTGTCTGTCGCCAGCTCATCCTGGGTCGTCCTCTTTTTCTCTGGCCTGCTGGGGTCCATTTCATGGCCTGGTTTGCAGGTCTTGATGAGGGGTATCTCAAAACATGACCTAGCCGGCAGAGGCGCCGTCTGCAGATGATGGTTGACACGGGACCTCTCCCTGACCTCCTCTCTTTTTTTTTTTTTTTTGGCATAAAAGTCTGACCATTTGATGCTCAAGATCTTGCCCAAGCACTTGGTGTCAAAAGCGTCGAGTTTTTTCTCCTGGGTGGTCTTCAGTTGCCAGGTTTCACAGCCATATAGCAGCGTTGAAAATCATAGTGGTGTTATAAAAACTTAAATTTGATTCCAAGGGAGAATTTCTTGCTGCTGTTCCATGTTTTGTTCAGCTGATCGAATGTTGATGTTGCCTTGCCAGTACGATACTTCAGTTTATATGGTCGAGGTCGTTGGCGTTGTTGATGGAGCTGCCTAGGTATGTGTGAAGTTCTCTACTTCTTCCACTTGATTTTGGTCGATGAAAAAGTCTGTTGGTACTTGGTGTGTTTAACGGTCAGCAAGTTTTTAGTCTTTTTTGGCACGGATAATGAGGCCATTGTTGCCTGCAAACTTGCTGCTGATATTGTCTACAACTGTCTGCCTCTCTCTGTCTCTGTCTCTGTACTGTCCTCTCTGTATCTCTATCTCTGTTTCTGTCTGTCTGTCTGTCTGTTTCTCTCTCTCTCTCTCAATCTCTCTCGTCTCTCTCTCTCTCTCTCCCCCCCCTCTCTCTCTCTCTCTCCTCTCTCTCCCCTCTCTCTCTCTCTCTCTTCCCTCTCATCTGTCCTGTCTTGTCTGTCCTGTCTCTCTGTCTCTGTCTCTGTACTGTCTCATGTATTTCTGTCTCTGTTTCTGTCTGTCTGTCTCTCTGTCTGTTTTCTCTCTCTCTCTCTCTCTCTCTCTCTCTCTCTCTCTCTCTCTCTCTCTCTCTCTCTCTCTCTCCATCTGTCTGTCTGTCTGTCTGTCTCTGTCTCTGTACTGTCTCTGTATTTCTGTCTCTGTTNCTATCTCTCTGTTACTCGTCGTCGTCTGTCTGTCTGTATGTCGTCATCAATCTTGCTCTCTCTCTCTCTCTCTCTTCTCTCATATCCGTGTGCTCTGTCCTTGTCTGATCTCTGTGCCTGGGTCGTCGTATGTATGTCTGTCTGTCTTGTCTGTCTGTCTCTCTCTCTCTCCCCTCTCTCTCCATCTCTTAACTCTCTCCTCTCTCCTATCTCTCCTCTTACGTGTGCTCTGTCCGTGTCTGTATCTCTGTGTCTGTTTGTCTATCTGTCTGTTATCAGATGTGTCTGTGTATTATCTGTCGTCGTTCAGTCTCGCTCTCCTCTCCTCTCTTCTGACTCTCTCTCTCTCTTCTATATTTCTCCTGTCCTCTCTCTTCAATCCCGTTCATCCCTAATGCAAACAGATTCCACAGTATGCTGAGACTTGTCCTGAAGAAGAGCCAGACATGTCGCACGATTGTGGTCTCTAACGATCTAATCATGTGTACGGCTATTGACCGACCATGTTCATCAGCCCTGATCCGTGCGGGGGGTAAACGACAGAATATTTATAGTAGTGAGACGAAAGGAATGTTCTTCGACAACAGACAAATGGGACCACACGCAAATAATGCTTTGTTTCGTTTCGAGT
>JADBJO010002442.1:50000-52500 GCA_016801955.1 Conus betulinus
GGCCAAGTCTTTAAAAAGCGTGCCTTGTTTACCAGTGTTCCACCGTTTTAGTGTTTACTGTTCCTTTCTATCTTTCCTCGACACTGCCCCATTTTTAGCCATCTTCATTGTAATGTCCACATTGTGTTTGCTTTATTCAGCCATTTATTCTCCAGTCTTTATATTCACGGCAGCGGGCTTATTTCCATTTTGGTTGCTTTTAGCGCTAGAAGAAAAGTGTATTTCGTAAAGAAAGAGAAAAAGGCGTGTTTTGTATCCTGTTTTTTTTTTTTTTTTTCGTTAATCCATTAGTTGATGATTTTCCTCTCTGTACGCGAGACCGATTCAAACCAGTGTCAGAGGGGTCCGCTCATAACGTAGTGTTAACACAAGCTTCCTCTGTTCAGGGAAATCACGCTGTGGCTATTTTACTATCCTGTCCATTCTGGTTTTCAAGTGGCTCTCTCTCTCTCTCTCTCTCTCTCTCTCTCTCTCTCTCTCTCTCTCTCTCTGTGAGTGTGTGTGTGTGTGTGTGTGTGTGTGTGTGTGTGTGTGTGTGTGATGGAAAACAACTTTTAGAACAAGAGCGGAGCAAATGATAATGTGTGCCGATGTGAAACAGTCCAGACAGACCGTCGAGTTTCGGACCGGATGACAGCAGAGGAGAGGGTAAAAACTGTGCAGCCCATCCTTCCAGGAGATGAGCATCCTGGGCTGAAAAAATAAGGAAATGGAGTGACAGGGTTTGTTCAGAATAGCTGGGGACCAGGAAATGTAGACGGACAGCGCCAGACCTTGTACTTACCAGGGAAAAGGCACAGAGAAGACACGTGAGAGTGGTTAGGGACATTGTGGGTGACTTTGGTCTGGATCTGCGTGGGGGAAAGACAGTGCTATGGAGAGAGGAGTCGGGAGAGGGGGGAGGGGGTACTTTGGATGATGGAAATGTAAATGGATAGTGCCAGACATATGAGAGTGGTCTGGAACATTTAGGGGTGACTTTGGGGACGGCATGGGGAGGACTGTGCTATGGAGGAGAAATGGGGAGACGGGAAAGGAGGCACTTCGGATGATGCAGAGACAGGATACAGTTGAGGAATAGAAGGGGAGGTAGTGATGCTCTGGGCGGAATGAGGAACTGCCTGGTGGGGGGGTAAAAGCCAACTGGTATTTGGGGAATTGGGGAGTACTTAGAGTGATTTGGGGGACTGCAGAGATGTGTGGCAAGGGAAGGGGGGGCTGTTGGTGCAGAAGAGGAATTCCGAAGGCATCGCTTGACAAACAGACTGAACATGAGCGACCCAGTTTTTACACTAAGTGCGCTGGCCCCATTTTGTCTCCCCCCCCCCTCCCCCATGTCACTCGCTGACCTAGGGGACAAAACAACAGTGCAGTCTAATGATAATGATCATGCCCTGTTGTTCAGCGTCTTTTTCTGCTTTAGACTTCGTTTTTTTTCTGCTTTTCTTGCCAAAGTGCTACGCTACTCTGTCCACAAAGGTGTCAATTATGTGAAGAAAGGAAGACAGCTGGAGTGCAACAACAATCAAAAAAAAAAAAAAAAAATGACAGGCAAGGAACGTCCGCAGCAACAAACCAGAGCAGGTCTCCCACATGGCCCGCCCAAGCTGTCACCGCACATTCCGTGCACGCATCGGCTTGATCAGCCGTCTGCGTATCCACAAATCATCTCTCTCCCACCCCCTCAACCCCAAAATGACTCAAGTGGTTCTCGTTGACTCGACGGGCGAATAACACTTACCATAGTAGAACTTCTACAAAAGTGGACATCAGAACAGTGTCCCAGCAGTTTAACAAAGAAAATAATCTTATCGTTATTCCAAGTGGTTGGTGCATTAATAACGAAAGTCATGCCACAGTGCCAACTTACCCCATGGGGAGAGAAGCCAACTCACCCCCACACAGAAATCTTTATTTGGATGGTGACAGGTTCCACTGTGACAGAAGAGCAAATTCGTCGCTCTTCAACTGTACCTTGATGATATAATACTGGTACTGCTCACAGCTGCATATCTGTCCGGCGCAATTAATAACCCAACCTCCATACATCTTCACCGAAGATTTTTTTTTTTTTCCCATTCATTTAGATAGTCTAAAGCAGGCGGAAATCATATTTCCAGTGAAAAAAAAGACAAACGATGATGTGACTTATCCTTGTGATGAAAATGAGTGAGAGACCTAAGAAGACTTTACATATATACCAATGGAACTAGCCAGCCCCAGTCTTCCTACCATCTACCAAATTTAAGATGCTCATCTTTATAAAGTCATACAGGGTTAGGCAAATTTTTTTTTTCTGTGTTATTCCCACACCCCTTCCAGGCAAAATCCCTTCAGATGCTATTTCAACACACCTTTTAGGCAATATCCCTTCAGATGCTATGTGAACACCCTTTCCAGGCAAAATACCTTCAGATGCTATTTGAACACACCCTTCCAGGCAAAATCCCTTCAGATGCTATTTGAACACCCCTTCCAGGCAAAGTCCCTTCAGATGCTA
>JADBJO010002442.1:62500-72500 GCA_016801955.1 Conus betulinus
TGATGATGATGATGACCTGTACTTCAGTGTCCTCTTTCTTTATATGATTTCATTTTATATTCTCTTACCATAGTGAAACCTACACAAACATGAAAAACTGTTGAGCTTCCAAATAATTTGTCGAGTCAAACGAACCCAGTCTTATTCTTATATATCAATGTATTATGAAAGAAAAAAAATTAGCGTGCTTCATACTGGATGTGCTGGTCTACTCTACCCTCCGGGACAAGTCAGATCCTGGAGCCAACTTGGGCCTAAGGCAAAGAGAGCCAGCTTGCCCCAGCCTAGACATGGTTTGGGGGAAAGGGGGGGGGGGGGGGGGGGGGGGGGGGGGTGGTAATAAAAGTAATCTTTGACCCTGAAATGAGCAAAAGTGTTATTTCCAACAATAACGCAGCTGAGTTTCACCCACTGATTGGAAAATTCTCCGAAGCACTGGCTCCACTGATCTGACCAACACCGCAGGTGTCTCTGTCTCCCGGTCCAGGTTAAGTCTACGCCATATCACGAAAGTAAACGGGAGACTACAGCCCTGTCGTATACTCTCCAGGCAGAATAGAAATCCATAGCATCTCTATCCTCATCAGTCAACACAAAAAGCCTCCAATTCTGTAGCTCTTCATGGTGACCTCAGTGTCAGTTTTATTCCCCCTCCATACCTCCGCCCTTGGCGGTTTCGTGTGGCTCTAATTAGCTGTGCATGTCTGTCCAGTATCATTTCTGACCTGATCCGTAGCCAAATCTAACAAAGCTCAGAATCCGTGGTTAGCATGTGGGCACCAAATGACGAGCGGAAGAAGCCAGGCAACCATGCAACTTAGCCACGCGACTTTCACGCAAGGGGAAAACCTAGAAGGGCTTCAAAGACGAACCCACTGTCAACTCTAGCGCGGTCTGCCTCGGAAGACTATAGCAATAGTCACTAATTATTGGAATCTTCTCTTACGAACCCACGGTCCAGTGTACACTGGAGGCCGACTAGCCCAAGCCTCCTCTACATTTGTCACAAGTGCTCGTGTTTATAAAGTATTAGACACCAAATCCCTTCCGTGCTATTCCCACTCCTCTTTTGCCCATCATGACTCTCCATCCCTCCCTTCCCACCCTCCTCGCCCCTCCTGTTGACTGGGAGAGCATTATCTTTGGAGGAATAAAGTGAGAGAGGGGGGGGGGGGGGGGGGGGGTGGGGGGTGGAGAGTGAGGATCGGGAGGCCACGTGGGTGGGGGGAGTGGGTGGGGTGGAGGTGGGGGTGGGGGGGGGGAGGGGGGGGGGGGGAGGAGAATGGGAATCATGATAACGCGCGACCGAGAAGACAGATGACGGAATGAAGTAAACCGGAGCTCTTCTTCGGTTTCGAAACACAAAACCAGCTGATCAGCTCTGCATGACGCAGATCTCATTAAGCGTCATCAAGTGAAAAGGGGGGGGGGGGGGGGGGGGGGGGGGAGAGGAGAGAGAGAGAGAGGGAGAGAGAGAGAGAGGAGAGAGAGAGAGAGAGAGAGAAGAGAGGAGAGAGAGAGTGGGGTAAAATCAAACTACCCAATTACTGTCTTGTTTTCCAGGAGATTAGAAGGAGAGAGAGAGATAGAGAGAGAGAGGGAGACAGAGAGGGGGGGGAGGGGGGGGTGTGGGGGGGGGGGTGGGGGGGGGGGGGGGGGTGGGGGGGGGGGGGGGTGGGGGGGGGTGGGGGGGGGGGGGGGGGGGGGGGGGGGGGGTGGGCGTTGCGTGTGTGTGGATGGAGGGTGGGGGGGGAGGGGGGGGGTGGGGAGGGGGGGGGGGGGGGGGAGAGGGAGAGACAGAGAGCAAAAAAAATAAGAAAGAGAGAGAGAAGAGTGGGGTAATAATCAACAGCTAGCAATTTACTGTATTGTTGTCCATTAGAGGAGGAGATAGGGGGGGGGGGAGGTAGGGAGAGAGAGAGTGGGTAAAATCAAACTAGCAATTACTGTCTTTTTTTCCATTAAGCTGTCGAAGGTCAAACAGCGAGAAGCAACGTAAAGGTCAGCTATGGCTAAAGGACATGGTTAAAATCAAGGCACACACTAGCGCGACCAGATAGCTCACTCCATCAATGCGCAGAATTTAGACCGGAGGTTCAGTTCCCCCAAATGTCCGACACAAAAATACTGGCATCCAGGCAGTCCAGTTTGACATTTAGGTTCTTCTGATAATGTGAAGGTAATAATAGCCCCACCACACTCTCCTGGTCCCCTGTACTCCTCGTTAAATCTCCCATCCTGCCCCCCCCTCCCCCCCCCCCCAATTTGATTCCCTCTCCCCAACACCCATCCCCCCCCCCCCCCCCCCCCGCTTCCTCCTTCCAATCGTCTGCGCACTTCAGACCTAACATTAGGTCTATGGGTCTGTGAGAATTGAAAACCAAGATTTTAAAATATGAAATCAAGACACACTTGCTCTAAAGTTTCATGGACTTACTATGTCGTCATACATATGACGTTCTATTGTCACTGACATGGAATTTTGTAACACAAGTAAGCAGTTTATTTGCAGTGTCCTTGCCCTCCTTAGCCCTCACTTAGACCCCCCCCCCCCCCCCCCCCCCCCCCCCGACAAATACTATTTTGTGTCTTAAAGGTGTGATTGCAGCACACACGATCGAGACATAAAAGATGGACACACAGCCCGCCCCTGACTCGTCACCCTGCTCATCTTCAAGTCCCTTACAATACGCGGCACAACCACACTAGTGAGAGAGGGCCCTCTGCCCCCATAGCATGTTCAGGGCTGTCCATGCGGAAGAATGATCCATTCTTTACCAGCCGCCGTTGTAGCGGGGTTCCAGTCTTGGGTTATGGACTCCGAGCTAATTACTTGTTGAAATTGAGGGGGGGGGGGGGGGGGGCTCCGTTGGAAAGTCTGAAAACCACGCAGTTGATTTTCATCCCCTGAATAGATACTTTTCCGAAGCATCTAACGACCTGACCAAAACACGCAGGTGTCTGTGTCTCCTAGTCCAGGTTAAGGCCGCGGCTTATTACAAAAAAAAGGAACCGCAGACTACAGCCCTGTCGTACAGTCTCAAAGCAGAATGGAGATCCATTGAATCTTCTTTATCATCCTTATCCTCGTCAGTCAACAGAAAAGTCTCCTGTTCTGTGACTCTTCATGGGGACCTAGTATCCTTTTTTTTTTTTTTTTTTTTTTTTTTTTTTTTTTTTTTTTTTTTTTTTTTTTGCTCCATATCTCTGCCCTCACCGGGGCTTTGTGCCCAAGTTGCTATTCTCGGTGAGTGCCTTGGGGACTGCTGTTGGACCATAATTAGGTAATGGCGCCCTTCGGGGGAAGAGCTCACTCACACTGGTTCCGCCACGTAACAATCATTGTTGTCAGTAGGAAGGGGGGGGGGGGGGGGGGGGGGGGGGGGGAAGGGGGCTCTGGAGATGTCGCCCTGCGTGTGTGTCGGATCAGAAAGTGTACCATCCAGCATCACTGGTAGTAGGGTTGTGTGTCCTCTGATGGGCTGCTTCATGACGACTTGGCACTGGCGGCTACCTGTGGATTGCTGGTGCCAGAGCTGCAGAGAGGCAAGCTAGGGTGTGTGGCTGTGATACAGGAGTCGTGGATGAGCGGCATGGGAGCAATGTCTATGAATGAAGAGTCACGAAATGTCAAATATCGAGATAAAGTGGCCGTCCTCATTTTGACTGCTCTTTTGTACATATGAAAAAAAAAAAAAAAACAGTTTTAAGCAGTGTTTTACCAGCCAGATTCTGAAGAGAAGAGGCAGCGTCAAATTTGGAATGAATATTTGAATATGGAAGCGAAAATAACTAATCTGTAATATTATCTAATCTTCCTTTTATCATCCTATTTTTAACAAATATATATATATATATATATATCTATATATATATATATTAATATAGATAGATAGTTAGATATAACGAAGCTTGCTCTTATGTCTTAGATTGAAAAAAATAATATTCACTATTATGTCTTGCAGTAATTGCAACACCACACTGCTCTAAATATTGCTGGAATGATGCTCCGTTACCTACCCTTGGAATTATTATTATATATATATATATATATATATATATATATATACATACATATATATATATTTGTGTGTGTGTGTGTGCGTGGTGTGTGTGTGTGTGTGTGTGGAGAGAGAGAGAGAGAGAGAGAGAGAGAGAGAGAGAGAGAGAGAGAGAGAGAGAGAGAGAGGACAGAGAGACAGACAGACACAGAGAGAGAGAGACAGAGAGAGACACACGAGAGAGACAGAGAGAGAGAATATCATACAACACTGCTGCAATAACAAATGAAATGTTTGACAGACTGGTCATTTTCTATCGCTGTGCCTAGAAGTTTTTGTGACTGGAAACTATTCTTTATCGTTGTTTGTTGGCTGTTTTTGGAAAGAGAGAAGAGAGAGAGAGAGAGAGAGGCGAGAGAGAGAGGAGAGAGAGAGAGAGAGAGAGAGAGAGAGAGAGAGAGGGGTGCTTAGGAAGAAGGGTAGGACTAGAGATGGGGATGGTGGAAACACTTTGCCCTAGCTGTGTGGTTCCGTGATACCTTCGTGCAAAACCTCTCTCTGGCCCCTGAGCTCTTTTGCATCCAGCCCTTTTTTTCTTTCCTTTTCCTTCTTGTTTTTTTTCTTCTCTCTGTTCTTCTTCTTCTTCTTCTTCTTCTTCTTCTTTCTCCATGTTGTTGTTGTTGTTGTTGTTGTTGTCGTCGTCGTCGTCGTCGTCGTCGTCGGTCGTCGTCGTCGTCGTTCGTCGTCGTCGTTCTTCTGCGGCTGCTGCTGCTGCTGCTGCTCCTCCCCCTGCCTCTCCTCCTGCTCCTCCTCCTCGTCCCCCCTCCTCCTCCTCCTCCTACGCGTCCTCCTCCTTTTCCTCCTTTCCTTTCCCTCCTCCCCCTCCCCTTCCCCCCCCCCCCCCCCCCCCCCCCCCCCCCCCCCCCCCCCCCCCCCCCCCCCGTTGTCCTCGTTCTTGTTCTTGTTCTTCTTGTTCTTGTTCTTCTTTTTCTTTCTTTCGTTTTTTTTTTTTTCATTATTGTTTTTGAATATTGTTTTCTCTAACGCAAGCCCCCCTTCTCTTCTCAGCTTTTGCTGATGTTTCATTCCATTAGATCAGGTCTTCTCAGGGGATCCGTATCCATCATTCTGTCTGTACACCAGGCGGCCCGTTTATGCACATCCTTCTTATCTCCAGATACTCCCTGCGTTTTGCTTCGAAGACGTTCGACTATCGTGGACAACGTTTTTTTTTTTGTTTTGTTTGTTTGAGGAAAAGCACGATAAACTGGGAAAATGGCTGGAACAGTGAATAAGGGCGAGGTGGACCGAGCTTCAACTGAACAAGAATGGCAGTCATGGTATTGAGGGAGATGGAACAGAGTGATGAGACTGTCAAGCCGTGGCAAAATCCAGATTGGTGTAGAAAGTAACGCCGTGCCTTTGTTTCCTTTGAATCTCTTCTCGTTCTCGCTTCTCTGTCTGTCTGTCTGTCTGTCTCTCCTTCTCTCTGTCTGTCTGTCTGACTGTCTGTCTGTCTCTTTTTCTCTCTCTGTCTCTGTCTCTCTCTCTCATATTCAAGAAATCATTGTGCTGTCCATGTCCACTCAAATGATTTGTTTGTTTCTTTTTCTTCTTCCTTCCTTTCTTTCTTTTCCTCTCTGCTTATTATGTAAATATCCATTTGGCGTAGGAGATTTGATTAGCGTGTCTGGACCAGTCTGTAATACACAAATCGTCATCGACAAACTCTCTCTCTCTCTCTCTCTCTCTCTCTCTCTCTCTCTCTCTCTCTCTCTCTCTCTCTCGGCCTTTGTTGTGCTTCTTTGGCTTTCGTTTATGATATAATGAGGAAAGAATATTCTGGTTTAATTATATGTAAGCAAGTGGCCACAGTGGGATGAGGATGGGGATGGCGTGTGCGTGCTCTGACCTAGATGGATAGACAATGCATCAGTGTCTCGTATTTCGTCGCCTTAGTGTATTAGTGCGCATTTGATATCAAATGCGTTACATTCTATTTCATCACATAGTAACGGCAACAATATGTGCCGCTGCTTTGGCTAGTCCCCCCCCCCCCCCACACACACACACACACCGTCCCCCCTCCCTGACGGAAAGGGTGTAGGGTGAATGTCGACCTGCTTACTCATACCTCTGTCAGGCAGTGACTTATCTCTCACTTTATGGAGAGTTGATCGGATCTGTGGATGTCCTGTGGTACTGGTCTTTTGTGAGAATTTCAAAGACAAGCCAATCACACTGGAACTGTTGAGCAAATGGCCAAGAATATTGCGCCATGCATATGTTTCTTCTTCGAGCTAGGAACGTGGAACATGAGGTAGGTAAGAACAGAGGTGAGCTGGTCTGTAGGCAGTGTAAGGATGGGCTTATCACGGATTCTGAAGCTGAATATTTGGGGACGGGGGGGGGGGGGGGGGGGGGGGGGGGGGGGGGGGATAGAGGTGAGATAGAGATGAAGACTGGAGACACAAACCTGTCAAGTATTTTGAAGACACATTCGGGAACACACTGGAGAGCACTGACCTTTAAACACAGTCAAGACGAGCCTGTCCATTTCAAAGAACGGTTTTCCGTCAACTCTCTTCAGTGATTCTCTCACCTACTCATACAAATCTTTGTTAGATGCATGTTGGGGATTTTCCACGTGTTGTGGAGCTGCTGTTGCCTGTGTTTGAAGAGTGTGCCTGCAGAGGACAGCACGGGTCTAACAGGGCTGAAGAGATCTCATTGGACGACACAAACCTGGCGTGCTTACCGGAGTGACACATAGGAAGCCCGGGGGGCTTTTTACACCAGATTCTCTACACAAGATTTCACGCCGAAAGAAGATTCCAGCACGGTATTTTCTGTTTTCTGTTTGACATACATTTGTTTAAAAAGGCAGACAAAACATACAAACAACATTTCGAAGCTATTTCGCGCGTACGCTTGTTTCATGACCTGATTTAGTCTGGCGAACTGCTTTTCTGCAATCTTGTATTGTTCAGTGAACGGTGCTGATGGTAGACATTGACTATGCCTCGCTTGAGAATTCAATGGATGTCGAGGACCGGACAGCCGTTTCAAATTCTGACCTTGTTCGAAAACTGTGTTTCGGACCAGTTCATTCCGCTGCCACTTGATTTGTCGTGCGCCGTTTTGAAGGTTTTGGTCAACAAGAAAAACCATGTGAGCATTTGACTGGCCATGCGTTCTGTGAGCCAGTCGAATAAATGTCTGTAGAGTGCAACGCCTTAGACATGAGGCACCCTTGTCATTGGTATTTCATTGTGTGACAGACCTATGAAGAAAGAGCTCTGAAGTGGTGGCAAGAAACTCGTGGAGAGCGTGGCAGCAGAGTCCCCAGAAGAGAAGCCCCCTTCAAGCAAGTGTTTCGGCCCTTATCTCCTGACACTCTAGGGGGGTTGGGCCACACCCGGTTCATGATTCTCCGGATGTCCCTCTGCTGCCCCTTTTTTCTCCATCTTGGGACGAGCCATGGCTGGGATTCGAACCCATGCCCCTCTGGACATGCTCATTTTCCACTTAATGATGAGTATTTCAGACCTATAAAGAAAGAGCTCTGAAATATCATCGCTTTAAAATGAGTGGCCTTTTGAAATTGTGTGTTTTCATCAGAAACAGCTTTCTTCTTCTCTTCTTCTTCTTCTTCTTCTTCTTCTTCTTCTTCTTCAGCGTTCCAGTATCTGTTAGCGTGTGAACGCGTTTTACCCTGTTGGAAACTCACACTATACTCGAGAGTATAGTCGGTTCACTCCGACTTCGTTGAGTGCAGAAATTTGTGGGAAGAGGTTGTGGAAAAAGATAGATAAAAGATAAGGTAGACAGAAAGGACAGTAGACGACAGGACAGCAAAAGAACGAGACAGAGTCACTGAGAGCGAAAGGAAAAGGGAACGTTACTAGCACAGAATGTCCAGAAGGAGGGGGGGGGGGGGGATTATTTGTACAAAAGACCCCCCTGTATCCCCACAGGCGACCAGGAATGGCGAGCGGTTACACAAAGCTACATCCTAACAGAGGTCATGCGATGAAGCGATGACATGTCCTTTGTTTGCTTGTTTTTGCTTTGTTTTGCTTTGTTTCTTTTACAAGAAAGGTAGATTTTTGAAACTTACACTCTAAGGATACGTATCTGTTTTGTTAGTTGACCATAACTGGCTGCCACTACTCTGAGGTGAAATTGACAGTAACTGGCTGCCACTACTCTGAGGTGAAATTGACAGCTGATGCTATTGATGTATTTCATTCTGGAGAAAAAAAAAGATCTCACACAGACTGTTTAGTGATGATGAAATGTGTGAAGAAATGGGAAAGAAGTGACCCTGTAGAAAGACTGCTGATGAACCGGCTCACGTTTGTGGGAGGAAAACTGGCGTTAACTGACTACAAACAAAAAGCAAAACATAACAAAGCACATGTGGCAGATGTATAAGAATAGAAGAGATAATAACAGACAGCAGGAAGAAGAACTTGATCTATATAGATATTACCATGCCTAGAAACTGGTGCTGTTTTAATAGAAAAGATTTTGCGTGCTGACCTAACTGAAGCTGTATGGATCAACAACAACAACAACAACAACAGCAACAACAACAACAAACACACACACACACACACACACACACACACACACACACACACATACCACACACACGCACGCACGCGCACGCGCACACGCACGCGCGCACGCGCGCACGCACGCACGCACGCACACACACACACACACACACACACATACACACACGTCTCCAATCCCGTGACCATTCGTGCCCTGCTCTCATGGTGACCTCACTTTTCGATCGCCTTCCGCGTCTATGGCTGATTTGATTCTGTCGGAGTCATCGCTGTCGGCAAATTCGTAGGGACTGTCGTTGGATGGACGTGGTGACGCCCTCCGGGGGGGAGAGATGACTTATGCGAGCTCCGCGACTAAAGCCATAATTGTCATCAGTGGGGGGGCTTAGTAGGTGGTGTCCTGCGTCTGTTGGGTCAGAACAGGCGCCACCGGACACCACCGGAGTGACTCGGCAGCAGTGCAGTGTCTCCTCTGGTGGACTGCTTCCTGACGGCTTGACATTGATTACTGGATGTTAGAGTCTGTGCTGTCATCAGAGGAAATGTGTTGAAACAAAGTTCTGGCACTTTCAAAACATTGCCATAAAAGTAGGTCTGCTTCTAAATTTGGCACTGTGAAATAAAACATTGTCGTAAAAGTATGTCCACTTTTAAAACTGACACTTCAAAATGATAATGTTGTAAAAGTATGTCCACTTCTAAATTTGACACATTCAAAATAATACATTGTCGTAAAAGTATATCCACTTCTAAATTTGACACATTGAAAATAACATATTACCGTAACACTATGTCTACTTCTAAATCTGACTCTTCAAAATAAGATATTGTCGTAAAAGTACGTCCACTTCTAGATTTGACACTTTCAAATCAATATATCGTCATAAAAGTATATCCACTCCTCAATCTGGCGCTTTGGAAATGATATATTGTCATAAAGTATGTCCAATTCTAAATTTGACACTTTTCAAATAATATATTGTCGTAAAAAGTTAAAGCCATTTTAAAATCTGGTGCTTTGAAAATAATATGTTGTCGTAAAAGTATGTCCACTTCTAAACCTGGTGCTTTGAACATAATATATTGTCGTGAAAATATGTGCACTTTTAAACGTGGCACTTTCAATATAATATATTGTCGTGAAAATATGTGCACTTTTTAAAACTGGCACTTTCAAAATAATATATTGTCGTTAGAGTGTGTCCACTTGAGATAAGGAGGGAAATGTTTACTCCCATCAGGGACGACAACGAAGAAGAAGAAGGCGAGGACAACCCTCAGCACATTTTTCAAGAACTAGCTCCCCCTGGTTCCAATCTCGGAGAGTGATCAGGTAGAAGGGGGGGGGGGGGGGGGGGGGGAGGGGGGGAGGGGGGAGGGGGGGGGAGGGGGGGGAGGGGGAGGTTAGGAATCTGCTTT
>JADBJO010002442.1:82500-85000 GCA_016801955.1 Conus betulinus
GAAAAGAGAGATATAGAGAGAGAGAGTAGAGGAGAGATAGCGAGAGATAATAGATATATATATCGTAGATATATATCCACCAACACTACCTAGCAACAATAATGTAAATCTTCAAGCCTTCCATAAATTAAACTCAAGTAAATACAGCTCCAAAGAACTTATATATATGAATACTGAAGATACATGACATACGACAGATTAGTGATAAAAAAATGAGATAAAAAAACCAAAGGATAAGTTAGCGACCATAGATATCGCACAATAACGAACGACGCCCGAAAACTACACCACGAACACAAATAGGACTTAATAAAGTAAGGGGTGGGTGTGTTGGGGGGGGGTGGGGGTGGTGTGGGGGGGGAGGGGGGGTGTGGTGGGTTGTGTTGGGGGGGGGGGTTTTGTGGTGGGGTGGGTTTGTGTGGGGGTGGTGTTTGGGGGGGGGTGGTGTTGGGTTGGGGGGGGGGGGGGGGGGGGGGGGGGTGGGGGGGGGGGGGGGGGGGGTGGGGGGGGTTGGGGGGGGGGGTGGGGGGGGGGGGGGGGGGGGGGGGGGGGGGGGGGTGGGGGGGGGGGGGGGGGGGGGGGGGGAGTGGGGGGGGGGGGGGGGGGGGGGGGGCGGGGGGGGGGGGGTTGGGGGTGGGGGGTGGGGGTGGGGGGGGGGGGGTTGGGGGGTGGGGGGGGGGGGGGGGGGGGGGGGGGGGGGGGGGGGGGGGGGGGGGGGGTGGGGGCGAAACAGATAAAACTACCCCCTCCCCCTCCCGTCTTGAGCTTCCAGAGGTGGAAGCGAATATTCCACCACTATAACTCACATCAGTATCTTCTTGAGGGAGACAGTGTGCGTGTGTGTGTTGGTGTGTGTGTGTGTGTGTGGTGTGTGTGTGTGTGTGTGTGGGTGTGTGTGCGCGCGCGTGCGTGCGTGAGTGCGTGCGCGTGTGTGAGTGTGTGTGGTGTGTGTTGTGTGTGTGTGTGATCCTCCTCGTTACTCCCACTATCTCACTCAACCACTGCTCTTAACCCTTCTTACCCCCCCCCCCCCCCCCCCCCTCCCTCCCGAAAAGAAAGAAAGAAAATGAAAAAAAAAAGAACAGAAAAAGTGATCTTCACCTTGTTAGGGTGGTGCTGTATAGGGCAAATTGGTAATAGTGTGACCACCAATCTAAAAAAAAAAAAAAAAAAAAAAAAAAAATCCAACACACACTTTCAGGCGCTCGCGCACGCACGCACGCACGCACGCACGCATGCGCATTCCTGTGCCTTGTACCACCAGAACAGCACTCGGGGAAATTCACACGGGTACATGCATGCGCTTACAAAACCTGAATTCCGAAAGGAGTGAGATGGAAACGAGTGAGGTGGTTACTGTATGGTTGAATATGTGTTCCTATGTACTCTAAGCTCAGGCGTATTTTTCACATTTTTTTTTTGGTCATTTTTTTTTCATGGAAAAAGAGAGAGAATGAATACGCAGACAAGGGAAAAGGCCAAACATCCCGACAGCTCACGGGATTCCAAATATAGCGGAACTGGTCGATGACAGCAAGGGCGTTGCGATGTGTGCAACATGTTCGAATCATCCATAGGATTAAGATGTTTCGATTTTTCCAATCATACGGCGTGCCGAATGTGGGGGTAAGCTACACACACACACACACACACACACACACACACACACACACACACGCGCGCGCGCACACGCACACGCACACACACACACACAATCAGGGCTTAGCGAGTCTGGGTGATCTGGGGTTTCCTTTGGGATTCACCAGATCTTCGCGCCGGGCTACCGACAGACCTCAGAGCACTATCTTCTTCAGCCTTATCCTTACTGATTATCATTAAGAAAAAGTCTCAAGTTCTTTAGCCCTTCCTGCTCTGGCGGTGACGTCATTTCTGATTCCCTCTCAACACGTCACTCTGATAGGACTGTTCGTTATATACAATGCGTTATACTTACAGTACTGTTTACAGTGCAGGATACTTTACTCTGCTAGAACTGTTCACGATGTACAAGATGTTACATCGACAGTACTGTTTACAGTGCACAATACGTTATAATAACAGGCCTTTTTTACAGCGCACAAAGCGTTACGCAGATACGACTATTTGTAATGCGTAATACGTTACAATAATACGATCATTTACAGTGTACAATACCTTACGCATATAAGACTTTTACAGTGTACGATACGTTTCACATATAGGACTGTTTGCAGTGTACAATAGTTATATGAACTGTTTACAGGGTATATGACGTTACACATATAGGACAGTTTCCAGTGTACAATGATGGATTCTCCCGTCGTGTCCGACAGATGAGTAGGCAGACAGGTCATCTGCTGATGTGGTCCTGTGTGGGAAGGAAGACCAATTCTGGAGGCACAAAGTTGCCCACAGACGCTGCAAAGAATGGAGTCCTGTGAGGAGGGGGCCCCGTTTCTCCCGTTCTTCTTTTCCTGGATGTCGGTTGCTCTCGAATGCCATATGCCCTGGGTACACTGTT
>JADBJO010002442.1:100000-102500 GCA_016801955.1 Conus betulinus
GTGCAATGCAGAGTAGTGCAGTACAACCAGATGAAGCACTTTGCAATGAAACACAGTACAACACAGAACAATACATTAAACTGCGCCGCAAGACAAGGCAAGGTAATGAAATGTAATACAGTAAAGTGCAGTACAAAAACCGTACAGTATAGTGCCGTGCAAAGGGAAGCAACACAATGGGGATCTACGCTATGCCAGGTAATGCAGCAGATTACAATACAATGTAAGACGATGCAGCTATGCAAGACCATGCAAGACTATGCAATGCAATGCATCTATCACCTATCCCGGAGTCTTGGAAGACCGTTTGGAACGCCACAGAAGACTTCGCAACCAGCTTCCTCCACTCCTCCCGGTTCTCAGACGCTCTCAGGCAGTTGCTGAGCGTGAGGCCAGTCCATGCACTGATGTTGTCCTCCCATCTCTTTCTCTGTCTTCCCCTCCTTCTGCTTCCACTGCGCATTGTTCCTTGCAGAACGGTTTTGGCAAGTCATGATACATGCCTATACCATCTCCTTTGCCTTTAATATAAATGCTATGCAATGCACTACAAAACAACATATTGCAACACGACACAATATAATCCTACTCTTCACCGACATTTTCCTTTTCTGCGGGACTGATTGCTTCCACCAGCCAATCATCCTGCACCTTCTTCACTGATCCGCCCCAAGCCTGAAAGAGGTCTTCACGTCTACCTCTGGTAGTCGCAATGAAGAAACAGTTTTATGCCAGCAGCACGTCTGGCCATTCGTTTTTGTACTCCCAGTTCTTACAGAACAGGGAGTACTTTACAATGGGAACGAAGAAATGCTCTCTGTGTGTGTGTCTCTGTGTGTGTGTGTGTGTGTGTGTGTGTGTGTGTGTGTGTGTGTGTGTGTGTGTTGTGTTGTGTGTGTGTGTGTGTGTGTGTGTGTGTGTGTGTGTGTGTGTGTGTGTGTGTGTGTGTGTCTGTCCGCCCGTGGTCAAAATGTGTCCCACTCACTCCAGACAAAACTGCTGAGACGATCTTTCTGAAAATTTGTAGATATGTTCATTATGGGTCACGGATGATGCCCGATGTTTTATTTTTACCAGAATAGCCGTTACTAACGGCTATAAACGATAATTTTGTCATGTACAGTTTTAAGCAATAACCTTAAATTTTCTCACAACATTTCTAGCTCCCAAAAAGGGAGTGCTATCGTACTGTACCTGACCGGGGGATAGCTATTTTTTATATATTTCTACAAAATATAGCACCAAAAGGGGAGTACTATCGTGCTGTACTGACTATATATATATATATATATATATATATATATATGTGTGTGTGTGTGTGTGTGTGTGTGTGTGTGTGTGTGTGTGTGTGTGTGTGTGTGTATTTTTTTTTTTCGTTGAACTATTGTGCTGGGAGTACATTTATATGCTTTGCATCTTGTGTTTTGCTCATTCATATTTTTAAAAGAGTGAATGTGAAGCTCGACGTTGCGTCCCATGTGATGAACGTCTCAGCATCAGACACATTCTAATTGAATGTAGGGAGCTACGTGATGCCAGACATAAACACGTGACGGCAAGCTCAATGAAGACCTTGTTCAGGGATGTTCCCTCGAATTTGATATTTGAGTTTTTGAAAGAAATCAATATTTTTTTAAAAGAAGATTTGATTTTAATTTGAGTGTGACAAAGTCGTTTTTTGCAATTCTTTCAAGTTCTCTTGAAAGAAATCAATGTTTTTAAGAAGATTCAATTTCAACTTAAGTGTAACAGCTTCCTTTTTTTTTTGGCGGATCTTTTGATGTAAAGGAAAAAAAAAACACTGGTATCGAGTTTTAACTTTGCATTTCAATTCTCTCACTTTGTTCTGTTTTTGTTTTTTTGTTTGTTTGTTTTAGTGTTTCAGCCCTGATGTGGCCCTTGTAGTTGGCGAGACTTAAAGCAACATGATTTGCTTTGATTTGATGCGGTTTTCTCTGATATATGCAGGGAGAAAACTAGTGCACGCGTCGCCTGGCAAGTTGTCCACGAACTTATTGTCCATCCCCCCCCCCCCCCCCCCCCCCCCCACGCCACACACACACACATCCTCGCCCGCCCCCATCTTCTTCTGGACCACACCGCCACAGGGCCAATCCACACGTTAGCCTGCAAGGTATCGCTGGACCTTATTACCGCCCCCTTTCCCTCGGTCCACACAGACAGAAGTCTATCCTGCAAATCATCAGATGGCTCTGTCTGGAAGTCTTTTAATCTCAGGGCGGGCGCTGCTGCCTTTCTGACTTTTTTCTCCTTGCCGTCTTCTTTGATGTACAGCTGCTGGGCCCTGATGAGATTTCCCCCTGGTGGGAAGGGGCGTTTAGGTTGGGGGGGGTGGGGTGGGGGGGTGGGGGGGAGGAGGTGGTGGTGGTGGTGGTGGTGGGGGGGGGGGGGGGGGCGAGGGAGCACCAAGTCCCGGTGGTTCTCTGAGTTTCTGGTGTGATTTATATCCTCTCTCTCTCTCTCTCTCTCTCTCTCTCTC
>JADBJO010002442.1:122500-125000 GCA_016801955.1 Conus betulinus
TAAGTTGCTGGAATGGTGCTCGGTACTCATCCTTGGAATTTATTGTTTTATTGTAATTTAGTCCCTTGCGGATTCATTCCAAGAACTGGCCCTCAGCACTTGTGTCTTAAGAGGTTATCTTGTTATATTTTTCTACTTTTCACGAGAAAATGTAGCTTGTTTTGCTCTTTCATGGTTTTCTTTTGCTTCTTAGGTGGCACCTTTGGTTAATTTTTGAAAACTCAACAAACATATTATGGTATTGCACACCAGCCTTTTTGGTATAGCATTCTTCTTAAAAACCGAAAAGGCAGAGGAGTCAAAATATCACTTTACGCGGTGATTGAGGGCAAACAATCAGATCTCGAAATATCGGTATCTGAGCAGAGTTATATGTTAGTGAGTTCGATATCTGACCAGGAGTTATATGTTAGTGAGTTTCAGTATCTGACCAGGAGTTATATGTTAGTGAGTTTCTTCTCCATGGAGATGGTTTCTGGCTTTGGAGACTATAAGCTTGTTGAAGGTTCATTTTGAGAAGCATTTATTATTCCCCATTCACCCACTCAAGCGCATACTATCAGTTTGGCAGAATCACCTACCACTGCTGATATGAAGGCTTATCACCTTCCCCCTATTACTACAATCTGAGACATACGAGCAAGCTTTGTTTATATATATATGGGAGATTACATCTCTTAGGAGATCCATGTAAGGTTGCTCTGCACAATTCTTAGCCACTGACAGTGCTTGAGTTATTGAACAGCAGAGCTGACCACTCAGACTGTTCCATGTCTTTTGATCTCCCTTGCATCCTTCAATGGATTCTCAAGCATGGGCTCAAAGATTGCCCCCCACATTTTTATACTGTTTGCATAATGCTTTTAGTTTTTCAGCAACTTTTTTTTCTTCTCCACATTTTCGTTTTATTCCATTTACTATCCTTTGCTGGCATTTTTGGGGGTGCTGTTGGATTCTTTTTTTTCAACCCTTGGTGGTGAGAACACCACAGAATTATGGACTGTGGTGTGTCTCTATTTGACACCAGGAGCACAGACAGAATCAGCCGTGTCTCTCTGATGAGTCCGATCCAGCGGACGAAAGGCCTAAAAGCAGGCAATACGAATAGATCTGCGTTTGAGAGGGTTTACGGTAGTTCCCTCAGGCAATTTAGTGAAGGGTTTATCATCATTTATAATATATTTCCGCCCATTTTCTCATCTACAATTTTCTTTTCTAAACGTTCAAATCTTTGTCAGGCCATCGCTACCATAACCGAAGAATTGTTAGCCTGCACTTGTTATTCCCCACTATTTAGTTATTCAGCTATATATATATATATATATATATATGCGCGCGTGTATCTTTCGAACAATGTAGTGCGCATATAGATATATACATAAACAGATATAACAATTTTGTAGTGGGGAAAACAAGAACAGGTTAACAATTCCTCCGTCATGACATTGGTGACTTGACAAAAAAAAAGTCTTACCTTAACTGATGTGTAGCACAAAGCACTAAATACCACCAATCAATTGTAACTGGTGTTGTACAATTGACCTCTGTCTATGTGGGTCAATAACATGCGGAAAGTGTAATTCTTCTAAATAACCTGCCTGTGGTCTATCAACTGGACTTCATCAGTCCGTGTTGGTCAAGAGGACAGTAAAGTAATAAACCGAATGTACAACTTGCCGTGGACAGGACGTTTTCTCTGTGGAGATAACGGGAAGGAAGGAGAGGATCGGAGAGCAATACGCCCCATGGCTGGTGACGTCGAGATTGGAGCCCCAGTCTCTACAGTTCAGGGAAAGGGGGAAGTAATGAGTTCCCAAAATAATCGGTCGGTGTCACCAGTGTGAATATCTCTCTCCGCCGCAGGGCGACCAAGGCAGGCAAATATTGCTGTCGGTCCATGCTCGTATATCCAAGATGTTGACATACTGTAATGTCAAAATTGGAGAATGCTATGTGCTTTGATTTTGAACGGCTTCAGGGCCAAATGCTCCTCTCTCTGTCTATCTCTGTCTCTGTCTCTCTCCTCCTCCCTCCCTCTCTCTCTCTCTCTCTCTCTCTCTCTCTCTCTCTCTCTCTCTTCTGAACAGCCACAGTTTAAATGGTGGTGTTGTAGCAGGTAATTCAAAGTCTCCCTGTACTTTTTTTTCATTTTTTACGTTGACCAACTATAGAATTGGGTTCTCACTCTGCAGTCAAGTGCTTGGATGTTTCTGATGTCATTCTGTCACTCAACATAAATCAATGACAAAAATATATTGCTGTCTTCAAACGTCAGCACTTTGGCATAATCATTTTTTTTTCGAATAAACTACTCATATGAAATACCCCCGAGGGCTTTTATTTTTTTATATTCCAATAACAAAATGAAAAGCACCCAACACAAATTGTTTATACACAGGTCAACTTAAAATTCTGTTGGACTACCTTAGAATATACACCCGTCCTTTGTTTGCTTGTGAAGGCGTTTGTTTTTAAACTGACCAGAATGAATGAATGAATG
>JADBJO010002442.1:135000-142500 GCA_016801955.1 Conus betulinus
TTCAAGACGAAATGATACCTGGCATTTTCCTTTTACTCTGGTAATGGAAAAACCGTTCCTTGCAATCATCGTATCTCTGTCAATACAAAACCCTTCAGGGCTTTAGTTGTTTTTTTTTTCCTTATATGCCATTATATATTCATTGAGTGAAGTGTGCTTCAAATATCTAAAGTATATCCTCAATCCTTTCTGTTCAACAGCCACATGGGGGGATGTCAACAGCCGAGAAGAAAGAAAAAAAAAAAAAGAATCAGCAAACATATCTGAAAAGGTTTGCTCTCATTGCTCTTGCTCCGCGATCTTTGATACGAAGGATATCGCTCTGATGCTTTTTTGTGAACATCTTGGAGAAAAACAGAAATATATGAGGTGTTCGAGAATGGGTAGGGTTAGGAACGGCGCTCTCACAGACATGGATGTAGTGCCACCTGGAGCTTGGCACTTCAGTTTATGGGCAGAAGAACCATGCAGAGATCAAAGTCAATTGCAGGAGAAGAGGTGGGTGGGGAGTGGGTAGAATAGGGGTGTCCACTCCTTGTTCTTCTTTTATCCACTGATCGCTGATAAGTTTAACCTCACAGCTGGTGATTGCTTAGTATGACCGTTGAGTGTCGTGTTGCTATTAAGATAGCCATGGTCCCTCTTCGGGGAATAATGTCTAGGGGGGAAAAATGTCCAGAGTCCAGAGTGCGCATTCGTTTGCTTCATTCTTATTTCACTTTTTTTTGTGATGAGTGTGCATGCTCGCGCGTAGAGTGTGTGTGTGTGTGTGTGTGTGTGTGTGTGTGTGTGTGTGTGTGTGTGTGTGTGTGTGTGCGTGCGTGTGTGTGTGTGTGTGTGCGTGTGCGTGTGTGTGTGTGTGTGTGTGTGTGTGTGTGTGTGTGCGTATGCGTGTGCGTGTGTGTGTGTGTGCGTGTGTATGTGTGTGTGTGTGGTGTGTGTGTGTGTGTGTGTGTGTGTGTGTGTGTGTGTGTGTTCTTCATCACTGGAAAGCCACTCTATTATAAAGGACAATGCATAACTAACACCTGACATTTGCGCAATTGTCTCCTTCGAGCATTCAGTCACACACCATGTCTTCTTGTAAGCCTCTCTGAACGATCTGGAAAGTACTGTCATCTGCACGCACGCATAAATAGCATCTTACCAAACTGAAATTGAATCAAGGATCAAAAGAACCATACTTTCTCCACAATAGCCTCTTACCAAACTGAAATTGAATCAAGGATCAAAAGGACAATACTTTCTCCACAATAGCCTCTTACCAAACTGAAATTGAATCAAGGATCAAAAGAACAATACTTTCTCCACAGTAGCCTCTTACCAAACTGAAATTGAATCAAGGATCAAAAGAACAATACTTTCTCCACAATAGCCTCTTACCAAACTGAAATTGAATCAAGGATCAAAAGAACAATACTTCTCCACTAGCTCACCCAGCGCCCACTCCGCTTCCCACCCCCTTCCTCCTCCTGTTTCTCCCTCCCCACCACCCAGTACACGATCAGTTATTGGACAGGGCGTCAGATGTGGTCAGTTGATTGTCCAGGGCTCTGCTCATAACAGTGTAGGCCTTTATGAAGCCTGTCAGATCTGATATCATGCTGTCCTTCACCTTGACTGCTAAGCCAATCAGCCGTGCCAACGTCTCAACGCTGACCAGTGCTTTCAGGGTTTGGTGCCGAGTGCTCGGACGTCTGACCAAGACTGGACATTGTGTGAGGCTATGTATTCATTCTTTGCTTATTTTTTTTTTTCTGTCTGTCATAGGGAAGGTAAAAAATCACTTCTTCTCATTATCATCGAGAAGGGTTCTGTAACATCAACATTCTCTATGCCATTAGAAAACATTCTATGACAGCTCGCCTTTTTCTGTGTCGCATGGAATGTTTTCAAAGCATCATTCATTTCCCAGTGATATCAGGGAGGATTTGTAAGATATGGGAGGTGGGACGTCGTAGAGTTAGGGCTGGGTGAATCGAGAGGCCTTTATACCGTTATCCTTTATCTGCATCTTCACTGGGGCTTTCAAACACACTCTTTTTTTCATCTATGTCATCAGGGCTACTTTCATACCCGTCATGTTTCTTAAATGCCCCTAAAAAGGCCGTGTAACATTCTTAATTCTATCTGTCCGCGCCGTCAAAAAGGCGTCTGCAAAATTATGATCTGCGACCTGCGACATTTATAGGCTTTGTAACTTTATTCATACCAATGTCATCGTTTTGGTGCGTAGTCACTTCTGTCCCGTTTCCTGCAAGTACCACACAGTTGTAGTCTGCACGCTGGAAAGTTTTCATGGCATAATTTCTTATCTATATGATGGTCAAGAAGACCATCATAACATTACGTCTTCTGTGTACTATCAAGGGTTTCATGACATTACCTCCTTATATATTTCTTCACCAAAAGTTTTTCATAACGTCATGTTTTCTGCAGACCATCCAGAAGTTTTTAGGCATAATTGTACACCATTAAGATGAGCTTCGTATCATCATCCGTTATATATGCCATCACTGAGGCTTTCGTAACATCGTCGTTTCTTTTCGCATATACCGCCAGTGCCAGAGGTCTAGTCTTGCATACTGCCTGCTGAATCTGTCTGTCTGCATTCTTGAGAGGGTCGGATAAGAAGAAGGAAAGGGGGAGGGAGGAGAAAGGTGGACAGGGAGGTAGGGGGAAGGGATGAAGTTGCTGTTTTCTTGACCGTAAAACTCGTTTGTCTTTGTCTGAGACCGTAGGGGTCGTTTGTCTGTCTTTTATCAACAGCTCAGGAACCCAATAATTTTTTTCCTGTCAGTATTTGTTTTGCCAGAGTAATAAAGACGTCTGGGCATTGATATGTATATGGAGAAAAGAAAAGGAGGTTAAACTGTCATCGAGGGATGTGAAGGATGAATTCTTCAGAGCCGTGGGGTTCTATCATAGCTCGCATGTTTAAGTTTATTCAGGCTATCACACGTTTTGAACAGTAAATAAGTGAGGTAGTCTTTGCTCCCATAAGGAAACCTAACACACAGAGTAACTTTTATTCAAGACTGGCACAGCCTTTTAAACTTGAATAAAGTCAGACAAATACAAAGACGAACAATCTAATAGGGGGGGAAAAACAAGCGCAGGCCAACAGCTAAATTGTCTTCATAGTAATGACTTGGCAAAACTTTGAACTTATGGGGGGGGGGGGGGGGGGGGGGGGGGAGGGAGCAGGAGGTTGAAGATGTAAAAACTGGGAAAGTGAAATTAAAAAAAATATGAAAACTCTTCACTGGCTGCATAAGGGAACCATCGCAATCCCTTTTAAAGGCAGATATATTTGTATTGCCTGCTCCTGGCGTCAAATAGAGACACACCACAGTCCACAATACCGTGGTGTTCTCACCACCAAGGGTGCAAAAAAAGAATCCAATAGCACCCCCAAAGCAGCCAGCGAAGAGTAGTAAAGGAAACCAAATGAAAGGGTGGGGAGGAAAAAAGTTGCTGAAAAACTACAGATATTATGCAGATAGTATAAAATGTAGGGGGCAATCTTTGAGCCTACGCTTGAGGATCCACCCAAGGATGCAAGGGAGATCAGAAGACAAACACAAAGACAGACAGAAACAAACAAATACAAGTAACCTCGATTTAATCAAAACGAAATCGGAAATGAAATGAGGCAGGGAACAGCAAACAATAAACAGTAAATAAGTGGGGTAGTCTTTGCTCCCATAAGGAAACCTAACACAGAGTAACTTTTATTCAAGACTGGCACAGCCTTTTAAACTTGAAATAAAGTCAGACAAATACAAAGACGAACAATCTAATAGTGGGGGGAAAAAAAAACAAGCGCAGGCCAACAGCTAAATTGTCTTCATAGTAATGACTTGGCAAAACTTTGAACTTATGGAGGGGGGGGGGGGGGGGGGGGGGGGGGAGCAGGAGGTTGAGGAGTTGAAGATGTAAAAACTGGGAAAGTGAAATTAAAGAAATAAGGAAAAAAAACTCTTCACTGGCTGCATAAGGGAACCATCGCAATCCCTTTTAAAGGCAGATATATTTTGTATTGCCTGCTCCGAGGCCTTTCGTCCGCTGGGTCGGAAACTCATCAGGGAGACACGGCTGGCTGTATCTGCGCTCCTGGATTTCATTTCCGATTTCGTTTTGATTAAATCGAGGTTACTTGTATTTGTTTCTGTCTGTCTTTGTGTTTGTCTTCTGATCTCCCTTGCATCCTTGAGAACACCACGGTATTGTGGACTGTGTGGTGTGTCTATTTGACGCCAGGAGCGCAGATACAGCCAGCCGTGTCTCCCTGATGAGTTTCCGACCCAGCGGACGAAAGGCCTCGGAGCAGGCAATACAAATATATCTGCCTTTAAAAGGGATTGCGATGGTGTTCCCTTATGCAGCCAGTGAAGAGTTTCATATTTTCTTAATTTCACTTTCCCAGTTTTTACATCTTCAACTCCTCCCCCCCCCCCCCCCCCCCCCCCCCCCCCCCCCCCCCCCCCCCCCCCCCCCCCCCCCCCCCCCCCCCCCCCCCCCTCCATAAGTTCAAAGTTTTGCCAAGTCATTACTATGAAGACAATTTAGCTGTTGGCCTGCGCTTGTTTTTCCCCCACTATTAGATTGCCTCATTTCATTTCCGATTTCGTTTTGATTAAATCGAGGTTACTTGTATTTGTTTGTTTCTGTCTGTCTTTGTGTTTGTCTTCTGATCTCCCTTGCATCCTTGGGTGGATCCTCAAGCGTAGGCTCAAAGATTGCCCCCTACATTTTATACTATTTGCATAATATCTGTAGTTTTTCAGCAACTTTTTTCCTCCCCACCCTTTCGTTTGGTTTCCTTTACTACTCTTCGCTGGCTGCTTTGGGGGTGCTATTGGATTCTTTTTTGCACCCTTGGTGGTGAGAACACCACGGTATTATGGACTGTGTGTGTGTCTCTATTTGACGCCAGGAGCGCAGATACAGCCAGCCGTGTCTCCTGATGAGTTTCCGACCCAGCGGACGAAAGGCCTCGGAGCAGGCAATACAAATATATCTGCCTTTAAAAGGGATTGCGATGGTTCCTTATGCAGCCAGTGAAGAGTTTTCATATTTTCTTAATTTCATTTCCCAGTTTTTACATCTTCAACCTCTCCTGCCCCCCCCCCCCCCCCCCCCCCCCTCCTTAAGTCAAAGTTTTGCCAAGTCATTACTATGAAGACAATTTAGTTGTTGGCCTGCGCTTGTTTTTCCCCCCACTATTAGATTGTTCGTCTTTGTATTTGTCTGACTTATTCAAGTTTAAAGCGAAAGAACGTATCGGAAATAATCAAGAGGATGAGAGAGAGAGAGAGAGAGAGAGAGAGAGAGAGAGAGAGAGAGAGAGAGAGAGATGCGTTTCTTTTATTGTCCATTCTGCTCTCGAGCCCTATAAACAAGGGGGAGAACAATCGTTCTCATCAATCAAAAAGCTGAAATTGAGAGAGAGAGAGAGAGAGAGAGAGAGAGAGAGAGTGTGAGAGAGAGAGAGAGAGACAGAGAGACAGAGAGAGAGATGCGTTTCTTTTCTTGTCCATTCAGCTCTCGAGCCCTATAAACAAAGGGGAGAACAATCGTATTCATCGATCAAAAAGCTGAAATTGAGAGAGAGAGAGAGAGAGAGAGAGAGAGAGAGAGAGAGATTCATTTTATTGTCCATTCAGCTCTTGGCCCCTATAAACAGGAGAGCGAACAATCGCATTCATCGATCAAAAAGCTGAGAGAGAGAGAGAGAGAGAGAGAGAGAGAGAGAGAGAGAGAGAGAGAGAGATTGCATAAGTGCGTGCATGTGTACGCGCACATGTGTGCGTGTGTGTGTGTGTGTGTGTGTGTGTGTGTGTGTGTGTTCAGAAATCAACGAAGCACGCACATTGGTACGTCAGTCTCGGTTTAGTAGCTTAAGACACCTGGCACGTTTTCCCTTGAATATTTCATAAATGTTGTTGCCTATTTTTGTTCGTACAAAATGGTAACAAAGTAAAAATTTCCGAGATTGTGCTCTCTCAGTTTTTAGCCTGTTAGGTTCACAAGGTAGGTTCTGCCTTACTGTGCTTTTATTTTAAGCTTTAGCGTATAACCTTGAGAAAAAAATGATGAGGATGTATTGGACTTTTTTCCACACACCTATTCACACGTACTTCCAAGCAAACAGACAAGAGAGAGTCGCCAGTCCACCAATAATACACAGTATCAGGACCATCAACTGTACCATAAAATATAACTCTACTTCATTTACTTTTGTTATATAGTGCTGATAATGGGTATGTACGTCTATGCGTTTAGGTGAGCAATGATTCGTCGATTTATGTTGTGAGTTCGATTGGAGCGTGCGATCGATGTGAGTTCGACGGGAGCCTGCGACTGCGATCGATCTACTTTTCGTACGCAGTGCTCTCCCTTAGCAATCTGGGCCGTTGAACTGGCGATTATTTTGAAAGGGTACACTCCGATCAGATTTTCCACAGTTGCTCGCGATAACTCGCTTGCAGACACCGAGGGTAATTTTTAGGATAATATTTTAATTTGAAAACTATCCCAGTTCCGTGTCTACACTCGCCTTGTATGTGACGGAGCTAAAAAAAAAAAATCTATCTGTGGTCTAAACAGGCAAGCACACCTCCCATCACACAACCTAGCAACCTACCTAGACCTTAGTCTGATAAAGCTAGGTAAGTCAACCATAAGCATTGTAAAAAGTAGGGGAGGGGTTGCATATGAAGGGGGGGGAGTGGGATTAAAGAGAGAATGAGACTTCAGGTGAAGTTTCAGTATACTGTATAGGCAAGGAATTGCTTTGTGTGTGTGTATGGAAGTGTGAGGGTAACTTATCTTCTGTTCGCTGCGTTTGTTTGTTTGTTTGTTCGTTTATGTATTTTTCTTTTTCGTATGATATCTTGTAATTTGTTGGTTTTTCTGTTCCGATACCTTACTTTGTTGGTTCTTTTCTTTGTTCTCTTTTCCGGTTTTTGTTTTGCATTTAAAAAAAAAAAGACGGGAAAGAGAAAGAGAGGGGGGAGGAAGGAGGTAGGGGGGAAGGGATGGAGGAATAAAGAAAGAAAGGGGGAAACCAAAAAAACAAAAAAAAAAAAAAACTCTTGTGAAAATGTAAACTCCTGAAATGAATCGAAATGATGAAATGATGTATCAAAACAATGTATGGTGACTATTGTTTTTCTGTTCATATTATTGACATCATCAGCTATGTCAAATTCCATATTCATGGAAATCACTGGAATATGCATGCGTTTAATTGACCTACGTTGTATTTGAGCAAAGAGAATGTCATGCAAGGCAGGAGAAAAATAAAAAAAAAAAAAAAGAAACAAACTAAGCAAGTCACTAACTGACCAAACCAAAACGATTACTCATTAAAGTTCCTAGCCTAATTCATGATTTCTTTTTTTTATGGAATGTTCTGAATAAAAGAAGCGTTCAACGGACGAAACAGCACTGATGCGCCACGTTTAGCAGCAGGTCGTCATCAATAATTCAGAA
>JADBJO010002442.1:152500-165000 GCA_016801955.1 Conus betulinus
ATGAAGTTCACTTTTTGTTCCTCCTTGACCAGATCCAGCTTGAACACCTCTCTGCTGCTTCTGCCATTGCTTTCAGGGCTCTGGTTTTTTTCCCTCCCTGCAACTGAGAGCTGTTTCATGAGGCTGTATGCAGACGTTCCTACAAACCCCCTAGCTCCAATTTCTGCAGTGAGGACTTTGACCTGATAGCCTTCTCTCCTCAGGCTGTTTGCCAGATCAGCATACTTTTCAGTCTTGTAGATTTGAGCTGCCTCCATTCTGTTCTCATATGGCACCGTGAGCTCGATCATGATCAGCTGCTTGGTTGACTGAGAGTGGACTACTATGTCTGGTCTCATGCCACTCTTGCTGATGATCTCTGGGTAACTCTTCCATTCTGGGAGGTCTGCAGTGCACTCCCAGTCATCTGCCCCGTCCAGCAGACTCTGCCTGCATGTTCTGAGTGGCACTGTTGTTCTTGGCCATGATTCGCTGCCTCCTGCCGTGAAGAATGTTGCGGGTGTTTTTGGAGTCCTGATTTCCCCTTTTGTGGTGTTGGTACTAGCCCAGACTACTTGTACAATCTCTTTGAGCACTTGGTTGTGCCTCCATGTGTACCTTCCTTGAGCCAGGGCTACTTTACATGAGTTTAGGACATGCTCCACTGTTTGTTTTTCATGGCAGAGGGGGCATGAAGGATCGTCTGTTTTTTCCCCACTTCACCAGGTTTGCATTTGAGGGCAGAAGGTCATATGCAGGTTTGAGAATGAAGCTGATCCTGAGAGGGGGCCATGTGCCAAATGTCATTCCAAGTGAGACTTCTTTGGAGTGCATTCTCCCACGTTGTCCATTGCCCTTGCTGGCTCTGCTGGACTGCTTTTTGGAGTCTTCTTTGGTCTTCTTCTTTTCTCATCTCCTGAATCATCATGTCTCTTTTTGGCTTTTCCTTTGCCTTTGACCACCATTCAGTTTTGGTCATCCCCAGACCTTGTCTGTTGGTCTGTGTGTGTGTCCTGTTATTTCTCTGATCTTGAGACTTTTTTTTGCAGAATCAATCGCCTCTTGAACTTTCCATTTTCTGCCTGTCTTCAGCTGGGGCTTAATTGCTTCTACCACCTTGTCTCCTGAGTCCTCCAGCATGCTTTGAAGTCTGATCTTCCCTGCTTTGTATTCCTCCAGGATGGATTTCAGTGGTAGTTTCAGCTTTGCTTGGCGACTGTACAGCGCTATGTCAGTCAGACAGGGTGGGACACCAAGCCATTACCTTGTGAACTTGTTGATTTTGGATTCGATTGCCTCCACTATGCTGGGTGCAGATGTCGTATATCATCAGAGGCCATAGGAGCTTTGGTATCAGCATGAAACTGCAGACACCAGACCTTGTATTTGCCAGGAAGCCCACACTGGTCAATGGTCTCCAAGCCTTCTTCCGACGTCTGTTTAGTTTCTTTTGCTCTTTGTGTGTCTTTCAGCGTATCATCATACCACCTTCCAAGGCTCTTGACTGGCTCTTCTGTAACTGTTGGAATGGCCTGGTTGGCAACATTGCGCAGCCCATTGCAATGCCCACTTCCAAGTTGATCCAATCTGTTGTGTACTCCTCGGTAGAGAACCGCATTGAGAAGCCATTGAAGTACTTCTTGAGCATGTCGCGGATGTTCTTTGGCACATGGTACATCTCAAGAGCCAACTGTATCATCTCATGGGGTACAGATCCATATGCATTCGCCAGATCAAGCCACACTACGTCCAGGTCTCTTTTCTGTTTTTGCTCTTGGATTGCGTCCCAGATCATTGTGGCGTGTTCTACACAGCCAGCCACGCCTGGAATGCCACCTTTCTGGACTGACACATCCAAGTAGTTGTTTTCCATGAGGTACATGGTCAGCCTTACTGCCATGACAGAGAAGATTTTCCCTTCGACGTTCAGTAGTGATATTGGCGTGAACTGGCTGATGTCACTTGAGTTTTGCTCTTTGGGGATGTACACACCTTGCCGTCATCCACTGGCTGCTGATCTTCTGGTTTCTCCAAGCTGATTGCAGCAGCCTGTGGAGCCACTCCAGCACCTTGGGACATTTCTTGTACAGCTGGTAAGTCACTCCGTTTGGCCCTGGTGATGATTTGGCTCTGGCTTTGTGACCACCTTCTTGATTTCCGCCAACGTTGGAGGCTTGTCATTGAACTGTTCCTCAGGGATGGTTGGCCACACCAGACCTTGAATGTCGAGTGGTGCTTTGCTCTGTGAGTCAGAGTACGTTTTCCTCAGATGCTGCTCAAGAACTCCTTTGTCCACACTTAGGGTCCCAGATTTTGGCTGCTCAAACAGAGTTCTGGCAAACTGGAAGGGGTCTCTGAAGAAGCGCTCTTGTGTCTTCTTCTTTTTGCTCTTCCTCTTCCTCGCAGATTCCGCTTTGCTGAGGGCGCTGTGTTTCGCTTTCAGGTCTTCCCAGAGTTTTTCCAAGCCTTGTTTTTCAGCTGGCAGTGCAGTCTTCATTTGCTTCTTGAGGTTTTTTTTTTGGACCCTGATCTTGTCCATCTCTTCTTGGCGTCTGGATTTCTTTGGAGGTGTTTTCTCTTTGGGTAGTTTTGCTCCATAGGCGTCTCTACATGTGGCATACACAATGTCCCCATATGTGGCTAGTTTGTGTTCCAGGGTGCTTTTCCCTATTAGTGCATCGAGTCTTTGGACGATTTTTGCATCCAGTTTCTCCCTATCCTTAGTGTCGTTTGCTCGTGGCAGGTTGAGTTTCAGGCGCCTGGCATCGAGGGCCTGTGTAAATACCTCATCCGAATCAACAGCGTGGATGTCCTTGGCACTGTGGTTTAAATCCTTGCTTATAGCCCAGCCGATCACAAAGGGCCATACCACCGCGTTGAAGTCAACTCATAAGTCATTTGGAAGAAAACAAAAACTTAATTCACACAGCCCCTGAAAATGCACCTTTAAGAAACACACCAGAAATTTCGTTATTTTTTTTTCTTCTATGAAATCTTAGATAGAAGGGGGGAAAAAGAGAAAATGAAAGAGATGAACGAATAAAGTAGAACTAGATTTCTTTTCATAAGGGTAAATGAATGAATGAATGAATTCTTGTTATGAGTGACTGCACCAGTGAGTGAGCGAGCGAATGAATGAATTCGCGAATGAATATATGAAGAAGGAAGTAAAGGAAGTAAGGAACTGTAATAAATCATACGAATAAATTTATCTTTGAAAGGATGAAACTGGGGAGACATTCGGAAACAGTGAGAGAGAGAGAGAGAGAGAGAGAGAGAGAGAGAGAGAGAGAGAGAGAGAGAGAGAGAGAGAGAGAGAGAGAGAGAGCACGACGAGACGTGTGTGTGTGCCAGAACATCCTATGTTAGGGACCCTCTCTACAGAGATCTTCGTTTGATCTACATTTTCAACACATTCGTTATAAAAACGTATAACTGTGCATCGCAACAAAACGTATTAGAAGCTGCTTTCCCATCTCTACTCTGGAAACAATAACATATCTGTCATTTATTTTGATAAGTTTATCACGGTCTATGTTGTCCTCCCCGCTTCTCTAAACATGCGGCGTTATTTCGGAATGCTAAGCAATAAAATGTTGTATTTAATTCAAACGCATATGTCATTGAAAGAAAACAGCAGCTGGGCATGTCGTATTTGTAATGCATAAATTGGAGTCCTGCTAACTTCAGGAATCGTTGAAAAATGTATTGCCGTGAAGAAAACAAAACTTCTGACCTAAACCCGAACAGCTGCTGCTTACATACTCGCATGGAACTGAATTCTTATATCCAATAACACACATAGACAGCTGAACCCATCTTCTGTTGTCATGCAAAAACCAAACCCTTCTTAACTGCACGAATCTTTTGGAAACGTCTTGCCAGTTTACAAACAAAACGTCGACCAAAATATCCTGACCCCAAAAACTGACCAGCTGCTGCTTACAAGCTGAACTGTTGGAGTTTTTGTGTCTACCCTCTCTCCCTCCCTGCACATTTCCTCCCCTCTCCTGCCCCCACCTCATCCTTTCCCTTGACAAAGATCTACCACGCGAAACAGCCTCTCGCAATTATAATCAGAAAAATGGTTTTTGTGTCACAGGGTAATCTGTCAGCCTCGTTTCTAGAAAAATCTCAAGTTCGAAGCACATTGTTTCTGTTTTCAATACTTACTCGTTCTTACCATTTGGTTTTCCTGATAACTTACCTTTTATTGGCTTTAACTGCAAAGTAAAAAAAAAAAAAGAATGAGTCAGGACGCAAGGAGTTCAAAGAGCTCGAGGTCACCTTGGGGCTGAATAAGATGTTGTTTGGGGATTTCATTTGGAAGAATGTACCAGCTCCTGGGAAAAGTTTACAGGACAAAAATGCTACGTGGGGTTTGCTTTAGAAGCCTGGGGGGGGGGGGGGGGGGGTGATTCTGCTAAACGATAACCCACGCGTTCGCGCGCACGTGTGCGTGTGTGTGTGTGTGTGTGTGTGTGTGTGTGTGTGTGTGTGTGTGTGTGTGTGTGTGAGAGAGAGAGAGAGAGAGAGAGAGAGAGAGAGAGAGAGAGAGAGAGAGAATTTGACCTTGAAAATGTCTTCTGTCTTTTGTTGTTCTTGTTATCAATTGAAAAACTTTTACATCGGGAGGGTATTTCACGTTTTTGTTAATAGATTATAAAACAGTCCGTATCATACGATTTTTTCCTCTCTTTTTTTTCCCCATCTAGTTTATATCTTCATGCATTTACTTTAAAAAAAAAAATCACTTTGTGTTTATCTGTTTATGTTTATGTTTGCTTTCTTCCTTTGGATGTTGCTTCCTTTATTTTTCACACACATCCATGGTTGATTCTCAGCAGCCAACAACAAGGAACACCTTGCCCCATGTTGCCTGCAACTGTAGAAAATACCTAAAAAACTGCAAATACAATGTACCAGAGAAACAGAGAGAGAGAGAGAGAGAGAGAGAGAGAGAGAGAGAGAGAGAGAGAGAGAGAGAATGTGGTGCCAATGGGATGGGGGAAGGAGGGACAGGGTGGTGGTATTGCCGATAAGGGGGCTCAATGACCTAGACCTTCGCCAATCTGACGCAAAGGGACATAACTATGGCCATGTCCTGCAGGTAAAAGACAACATCAATACAAACAATAAAGTGAATTCGTCTTCATGATTATGACTCATATGTGATGAATAAATGCAATAGCAGAATGAAAGGAACACAATCAGGCGGGAAGGATATACAGATACCAGCCGCCGTGGCGAAGTGGTTAGCGTCCCCGGCTGCTCGCTGTGAGGTCATGGGTTCAATTCCCATCAGAACCATTAATTTGTGGGATTTTTCTGCCCTGACCGGCTCCTACCCAGTGCTAATTTTTGCTGCTGGCTCAGCTGGGAAGACTGGGACAATACAGTCGAGTTTCATCCACTTAATAGATGCGTCTCTGAGAGTGTTGCTCAAATTTCCTGACCAACACTGCAAGTGTCTGTATCTCGGGCCTGGTTGACGCCGGAATACCTTATGAAACTAAGCGTAGAGTACAGCCCTGACATGCAGACTCACACCAGAATTGTAATTCGTAGCATTATGTTTATCCTTCTTCTCATCCTCGATCAGCGTTATAAAAAAATAAGTCAACAATTCTGTGGCCCTTCGTTCCCTGCTCTCACGGTGACCTCAGATTCGATTACCTCTCCACGTCTGTGGCCTCACGAGGAAAGTGTGGGTCAGCACTAAGACTAGCAGACAACTTGTCAAGTAATGTCTTCAGTGTCTTGAAGCGTTTCCATCATTCCGATCTCCCTCCGCTTTCTCGTTTCATGTCATAGTCATTGCCAGTCTGCCACCTCCAACCCCTTTCCTTGACTGGCCCTTCTTCTGTACTCCGACACCACTTGACCTTATTACTGATGTTTCTCTCTCTCTCTCTCTCTCTCTCTCTCTCTCTCTCTCTCTCTCTCTCTCTCTCTCTCTCTGCGTTTTTCGTGGAATTTTTTTTTTTTTTTTTTACCCTTTTTTTTTTATCATTTTAACTTTGCGGATGATTTTAGAGAAAAAAAAAGCATTTATTAAAATGGTAAAACACTGATAACAGTCTAATCTCGTCATATCGTTTGATCTTCTCGAAAAAAAAAAAAAAACCCAGTGTTTATAAATGGGAATAGATTTTGTGTACCGATCAGCAACGGCTATTCTCATTGGCAGATCGTAAATAGATTATGTCCGAACAAACAATAACTGAAATGATTACAGGAAAGAAAATTTGTGTCTTTAGCCCAAGGGTTATGGAGCCAGATTCACAGTCGGATGTTGAGAGTGAGAACCTCCTTCCTTCAGCTAGAGAACAGCGTACAGTTTGGCATGTTGGCAGGTTTTTCAATGTGTTGGCGTCTTGGTGGTAGGGGATATATTAGGTAAGTTCCGTTCCATTCTCTTACTGTAGGACAATCTTATCAAAAATAAAAACCAAAAAAACAAAGCAACAAACTATTCCGCCGGACGAAAGGGACAAGCAAATTACAAGACAAAACACGACGCGTTTTGACCTTTTTGGTCTTCTTCAGGTTAGATAAACAACATTCAGCGCAATGGAAAGGAAGAACAAGCACCCACTTATCTCCTTAACTGGGGGGGGGGGGGGGGGGGGCAAAATGGACAATTGAAAGACAATGTCAACAAACAAAGCCGGTACAATCCTACTATACGTGTAGGTGACTGGAAGTTCTTTAATGTTCCACTATGGTAAAAAGAACATCCATTACAATCATCGTCTGACCAAGTGTGCCTGGTATATCCTCTGGCCCATCAAATTGATTCTGTCCCCATCTGCCGTATCCCTCTTGTGCCTGAATGTAACTAAAAAGCAACAGGTCACGGTTAATCAGTTACATCACTGACAAGCAAATTCTTCTCAGTCTGCTGTAGGGCTGGAACGATAGCCTTTTAAGTGAACAAAAAGGGGGCCGTAGCTTCTTTAGCGACGGTAATAGTGACCTTTTTTTCAGCAGAAGAAAATAAAGAGTTTCGATAAGGTGAATGTCCTATTTTAGTAAAAAAAAATAATCGAAACAAAATGCATTTGATGATTTTGCATAATCTCGTTTGTCTGACATATTGAACCTGGAATAAGGAAAAGCGTTTTGTTTCCGTACTTAAGTTTTTGTTTGCTCAGGTGTTCATCAGTGCTTACATGATTTTTTTAATATTCTTCAAGGCCTTATGACTTGCATTTTTAAAACAAAGTGTGGGACTGGCGGAAAAGGAAGGCTTTGTTTCCGTTTTTATTGAAACAATAGCTACAAATCTTGTCCAAAAAGGCCATAACGTCTCTGGCTCGAAGAGAGAAAACGTTGTCCTAGCTAAGCAGGCGAGCGATGACAGGGTCATTCATGGAGTCTTCCGGTCATTCACTGCCATTTATCACTTGACCCCCTCCCACACACATGAGCCAGCCAATAAGCCAAAGAAGACCGCCAGGCCACTGACCCATAAAGAACATTGGTGATGACAGTCAATCCCGTTTCCATTCTATTACCTCCCAGACGAGATCAATGGATACATCCCCGGCTTATCCATTCTTCTTCCGGCTCTGCATAATATGATGGGTGAAGTAGGGGGAGCTTTAGATAATTATGATGATCTTTTTCTCTGGAGAACAGAGGCTGGGTTATTACCCTGCTTGATGAAGGGAGCAAAACTAATGGCACATCAGAAGCGACGCGTTTCGACTGTGAATATTTTCTCTCTGCTGGAAAAACAAACAAACCTGCAATCGAAACACAGCTAGGTCCCCCTGTTTTTTTTTCCCTTTTGGCTTATTCATTTATTTATTTACTTATTTCGAATTATCTACTTAATATTGATTTGCTTATTTATTTACTTATTTGTCTATGTATCTGCAATTTAATTCTTGTTTGGAGTTGCGATTTGTTCTGTAACGGTCATTTGGGATGGATTTATTTTCCAAATATTTTGACGTACGTATTCTTTTTCACTTTTAATCCCATTCTAACATAAACCTAGTTCTGCAATCCATACACCGAAATACAATTCTCATTCGCTTTTTCAGCTTGACTCGGTGAAGCCAAGTTTTTGTCGAGCAGTCTGTTCTCCTGTCCTGGCAAGTTGTGTAAGCAGCATGTGAACGACAGGAACCATCTGAGCTCTCTTCCTCTCCTGTGAGGTACCTTCGCCAGAAAGTTCCTGTCGTCTCCCTGGCCTCTTGGTTTGTCGGTTTGAATGTCCGTCAGGATTATAAAAAACCCTTTTTTAATCGATGTGAGACCAGCTTTGTGGACAGATGCAAAGTGGTCCCAGACTGAGGACGATCCATTTTTTTTTTTTTGTTTTGCGGATCTGATGCCAATCCGGATCCAGGATTACACAGCATGGTTACAAAACAACAACAACAGTAACAAAAACCACCATAACACAGCAACATTAACAACACAGTTCACAAACTTTGAAAAGAATTATGAAAGAGTGCGCTAAAAACAAAAAAAAAAAACAAAAAAAAAAAAAAAAAATGGACAATGACAAGACAAAACACGACGCGTTTCGACCTTCAAGGTCTCCTTCAGACAAAATAATGAAACATGTCAGGACAATGAAAACGTAGAACGTGCAATCAGTTATCTGTTCAAATTCGGCGCAAGATGGACGTTGAGAGTGAGCGTGGCCAGAGGATAAAAAAAAACCCAAACCCCAAGAAATATGGATGAGGATCCATGGTATGAGGAGAAAGGTTGGTCTGAAATCTGTTCCGTTTGGGCGGGGTCTGGGGCTCTGTCCAACGCCTTTCTAGTTCCTAATGAGTGACGGTGTGCTGATGAAAAGATCAGAATGTGTCTGACCACAAGGATGGTGGAGCTACTCTAAGATACCCCCAGAGATGTAATGAGATGTATTTTCTTTTAAATGACTGGCATGCGTCCATGTGCGTGTGTGTATGTGTGTGTGTGTGTGTGTGTGTGTGTGTGTGTGTGTGTGTGTGTGTGTGTGTGTGTGCGTGCGTGTGCGTGCGTGCGTGCGTGTGTGTGTGTGTGTGCGTGCGCGCGCTGTGCGTGTGTGTGTGTGTGTGTGCGTGCGCGCGCGCGCGCTTGCGCACGCGTGTTTTTCGATTCGTTTATGTTGATTTGTTCAAGTTTTCCTTTGTTCTGTCCCGAGTTTAGTTACATTTTCGCAAAAAAATTACCATTACCAGTTTCATCCGTGAGATGGACAGTCTTAACTTTTGTCATTCACTTTAAACTCACCTAACTGCCTCTCGTCTACCATTGGTCAGACGATAATCACATTATTTTATTTTAACCACAGAGGATCATCATGACATTTCAGTCCCTTGACCGTAGTATTATACAAGCTTCCGTTGGCATTTTCTTCCAATGTCCATTTTCTGTCCATGTTGAGAAGATAAGTGATTGCTCATTCTTCATTTTTATTGTCTTGAATATTGTTTATCTTGTTTGAAGAACACCACGTAGACGTCGAAACACGTCGTGTATTGTCTTGTCAATTCAAGATTCATCAAGCGTGACTACAGGTGCAGAGACCCGGGTTGCGTCACGCGAATGCTGACTGAACTCCAGTTACCCCCCGCCCAAGTGCGCAGGAAATACAAAGACTAGTCACCTTCTATAAGATCATGGAAGGACTTCTTCCAGCACAGCACCCAGAGAAAAAATTTAACAACAATAAAGAAAAACAAAAGAGATACAAATCCGTCCAAAAATGTTTCATGGCTTCGTGACAAGCAGCATTTTCACAAACTTCAGAAAATGTTTACAAAAAAAAAAAAAAAAAAGGAACGAGACAAATCCGTCCAAAAATGTTTCTTGGCTTCGTGACAACCAACATCGTCACAAAACTCACATGAATCAACAGCCGTGGACATGTAGTCCCAGAGTCAAGCACCGAGCAGTACCAGCGCTCCCTCTTCGTGCAGACCGTCAAGGACTGGAATGAACTGAACGAGCAAGTCGTCCAGGCAGGTTCTGTGGCACTGTTCTCTGCAGCAATCAGCAGAGATACTATGTTGCCATCCTGGCACTAAATTGCAACACAAATGTTTTAAACCATACAGGTCAATCTTAGAATAAGATCCTGATCCTGGTAGCCTAGCTTGATGAAGCGCCGCAACAGGGTCCCATTGAGCGGAACTCGGGGATGGCCGTTGGGACATCAGTAAAAAGGAAATACACCAAATTTTTAAATAAGTTTTTACTTACCTGAAGAGGGCTTTAGCAAAAAAAAAAAAAAAAAAAAAAAAAAAAAAAAACTAAGAGCGGATTACTCTCTCCTTTTCCTTTGCTGTTATGACCTAGGACTGTTCCAGCAACGTATACAAGTCATGATCCTGATCCAGACTCCTGGTTGTAATTTGTTTGCCCCTTTCGTCCAGTGGAATGTTTTCTTTTTGTTTGAAAATTGCCCTCAATACTGAATGACGCCCCCATCTGGGCCTTTTTTTTTTCAAGTCAGCAATTCGCCCGTTAACCGGGTCTAGTTCCGAGACGCTCAGCTATTTCATTCTAAGCAATTCAGCGAACTTTTTTTTTTCAAGTGACAATTTTTGTCTTTATTGAAATGAGAATGATGGAGTCAAGTTAATGATAATCTTGAAATAGCGGTTTTTTTTTGTTTGTTTCATTTTTTTTTTTTTTTTTTTTTTTTGGTTATAGGATTCCAGTTCAGATTTCGAAGAATGTATAAGAAATCCTAAGTGGCTGAACGTTGTTAAAGTTAATTGGATATTCACAAGGTAATCTTTAGATGTATTGTCATTCTACAACGAGGCATTCAGAAAAAGCTGCGGTTATGTGTTCTTATTTTCCGGGTGACGCAAAAAAAAAAAAAGAGGTTTTTAAAGTTAATTGAGTTGTTTCAGGTGCTTGTGCCTCCCCTGAGGAAGAATATGGAACTCGTACCCTTGTCCTTTTCATTTAAGTCTCAGTAGTTGTCTATGCTGATGATGAATGGGCAGAAGTTATGGGCACCCTTTGTGATCCATTTACGCCATGAAGTAATACCTACTGACTAAGAGATGTGTTTTCCTCTCTATTTTGAAATGATGGAAAGTGACTTTCTCATACGATCTGTTCAGATTGAGTAACATTCTGTTGTTGTTGTTGTTGTTGTTGTTGTTGTTGTTGTCGTCCGTTGTTGTTTTTTCTTTCCTGTAGACAGTGGTGATATGACCTTTTGTGCTTGGTTTTCACATGGGGGAGGGAGAAGTCCTATTTTTTAAACTAGCAACTAGGCTACTTGAACGTCAGTGATATCATTCTCACCACCAGCCATGTTTGTCTGCTTCGCGGAGACGGTGACGGCGGCCACGAACACGGCTCGCTGTGTGCGGGCCACTTTCAGATCAACATGTAGTGTGTGCATTGAGAGCTGGCGCCAGATCTCTGTGCTTACTGAGGGAAACACGAAGCACCAGGTACATGGCTGGTCGTTTTCTAGCCTCCACGTAAGTTCTGGTAAGTATCCATTTCCGAGTTTGATTGGCAAACTGCCGTTTGTGAATTTGGCAACGTCGTTTTAGATGTTTAGATGATTCCTAGTTGGTCATCCTTGTTGAAGTCAAGCTTGCTATGTTCTTGCTGAGAGAGAGAGAGAGAGAGAGAGAGAGTGTGTGTGTGTGTGTGTGTGTAAAACGTCGTTCCCCTGCATCGGATTTTGTCTTTTGAATACTGAGTGATTCATCATCATGTATGTTTGGCTACTCAGGTCGTGGTTGTTTGGAATGTCAAGCTTCTTCCTCACTTGATGCTTCTCATTTCCGTTCATGTTTGGAATTCTAAACTTTACTTTTACCATCTGGCATCCGTTTCTTTGATTGCTGGAGTAAATCTACATCTTCTTACAATCTCGAGCTTAATCTGGCAATCACGTGATTTTCTGTTGATGCAGTAAAGAGCACGACCGGCGTGGATTTAATGCAAGACACGTTTGTTACATTGAGCGCTGTAACCGAGCAGTGACACGATGTAGCAAACCATTTCAGATAGCAACGAGCAGAACGGGAGCAAGATGTCAAAGCGTTTGCTACTTTTGAACTCAATGGAAGATGTAGAAAGAGAATCCCAAGACAGGGGCTCCTGCGGCTGAAAACCAGATCGAATGTATTTATTATGCGTTATGAGATTCCAACTGAATAATAAGAAAGAAAGAAACGGTTGTCCTACTGGAGGGGGGGGGGGGGGGGGTTACCATATTGGTGTGAACACACCAAGAAACTGAGGAACTACAAAAACACACACTCACATTTCTGGCAGCACGCTTGCGCACCACCAGGCAGGTCAGTCTCCTGCCAATTTGAGAGATTCCCTCACATCACACATCTCATGTTATTGTTGTCTGATCAATGGCAGAAGAGCAAATGAGAAATAGTTTATAATTATAACACGTTAAGTTGACAGTAGTAAATTTATTGGCACTGTAATACTCTCACCAGGGTTGAAAACAAAATACTGCTGCGTGATGTGACATGCTGAATTGAACTGTATCTTTTTTTTGTTGCATTATATCATTT
>JADBJO010002442.1:182500-185000 GCA_016801955.1 Conus betulinus
TGTGTGTGTGTGTGTGTGTGTGTGTGTGTGTGTGTGTGTGTGTGTGTGTGTGTGTGTGTGTGTGTGTGCTTGTGCGCGCGTGTGTTTGTGCATGCGTCCGTGAGTCCGTAGGTGCGTGCGTGCATGCGTGAATGTATGTGTGTATTTGTGTGTGTGTGTGTGTGTGTGTGTGTGTGTGTGTGTGTGTGTGTGTGTGTGTGTGTGTGTTTATGTTTGTGTGTGTGTGTGTGTGTGTGTGTGTGTGTGTGTGTGTGTGTGTGTGTGTGTGCGCGCGCGTGTGTATGCGTGTGCATGTGTGTGCGCGTGCGCGCGTCTGCGTCTGTGTGCGCGCGCTTTGCTTTGAAAACTTGATCAGCATTTCTTGGAAAACTTTCAGGATATGATGCGTCTTGTGTGGAGGTTAACATCTTGTGTGCAAATGATTCATAACGCTTTCGCTAGGTCGATCCATTCCACGATGAGGTCCCTCTTCTGTGCTGTAGCCATTTTAGACAGCTTCTCTAAACACAGAGGCCAAGGCTATACACAGCCAGGCATTCCCGGGATGTCTCCTTGCTGGACTGACGCATCAGAATTTCTAGCTTTCCATGCGGGTATGTTTTTAGTCTGTCCCGCTCGCACGACAGGTGAGGAGAAGAAGATTCCCTCTTCGATATTCAGAATGGATTTGTCTGAGCTAGTTGACGTCACTCGAGTTCTGCCCTTTGGAAATGTACACTCCATTAGCTAACATTCACTGGTCGCTGATCTTGAAGCTTCTCCAAGCTGGTTTTAAATCAGTGTGCGGAGCCACTCAAAAATATGGCGACGTGTCTTATTGCAGGAGACAACAGTCTTTTCTTCACCTCACCTCCCAGTGTTGGTTGCTCGTCTTTGAGCATTTTTCTCTTGTGCTGCAAGCTGCGCTGAGTCCTGTATTTCAAAATGGTGCTTCGCTTTTTCAGGATCAGAATGGATCATCTTGAGATGCTGCCCACTGTGAGGTTCAGAAATGTTTGGCTGCTTGAAGAGTTTTCTGGCAAAATGGAAGTGCAGTCCTAATTCTCTGTCTCCCACTTGTGGATTCTGCTTGGCTTGAGGCGGTGTATTCTGATCTTCAAAGCGTTTCTAGAGCCTTTGATATCTCTGTCTCCTCCAGATATCATTCATCTCTCGCTGACATCTGGATTAGGAGGAGGTGTCATCTTTCTTTTCGTTTGTGTGTGCTTGTTGTCGACGCGTCGTCGTAGAAATGGTCATCGTCGTCGTCGTCGTCGTCGTCATTGTTGTTGTTGTTATTGTTGTCGCTGTTGTTGTTGTTTCTGTTGTTGTTGTTGTTGTTGTTGTTGTTTCTTATTTCTCTGTCTACTTCAGAAGTTGTCCATCTCCGCTTGACGTCTGGACTTTTTAGGAGCTGAGGATTTTCGTCTTTGACTTACGGTGTTTTATTCCTTGGGTGTCCCCACAGGTTCTGTACACAAGTACTCCCATTGTGGCTATTTTGTGACCCCAATGTGCTCTTGGCTATTTGTGCATGCAGGTGTGGACTTTAATCTGGATCTGGTTAGACAAACTGCCAATGATTAGCATCACTCCCGAAATGATCAATGGCTGCCTTTCACTAGGAACAACTATGAAACTCGTGCCAGACCTATAAACACAACATTCTGCTTCTTAGGCGAACAGTGTGTCAAAGCTTCCTTATCTGAAAGCAAAGAGACTGCGGAGTTGGGTCATTCACAAAGTGTCCGTTTTGACTGTCGAAGGTCAAGTAGGATTTTTTTTTCAAAACAGGCCAAGGCTGTATACAGGAAAAAAGAGTTTGTCCTTGGAACCGATTTCTCCCAGCTGTTCAAACGGCAAGACCAGCTGGATGTGTGTGTGTGTGTGTGTGTGTGTGTGTGTGTGTGTGTGTGTGTGTGTGTGTGTGTGTTGTGTTGTGTGTGTGTGTGTGTGTGTGTGTTGTGTGTGTGTGTGTGTGTGTGTGTGTGTGTGTGTGTGTGTGTGTGTGTGGTGTGTGTGTGTGTGTGTGTGTGTTGTGTGTGTGTGTGTGTGTGTGTGTGTGTGTGTGTGTGTGTGTGTGTGTGTGTGCGCGTGCGTGTTTGTGTGTGTGTGTGTGTGTGTGTGTGTGTGTGTGTGTGTGTGTGTGTTCACTCATGTGCACGGGTATGTTTCTATCATGAAGTGAAAAGCAAGCCCCACCACACAGCATCTTTGTCCCTCAGTGGTCCACAAATGACCTCACAAAATCCTTTCCTTCCCAGCGACAAATAAATAAATAAATAAATAAATAATGGCTATCGATCTAGTTCTATGTTGGACGTACTTCAAGTCCTGGAGAGAGCAAAGAGAGGGACTGGGCAGAGAAACTGAATCCCTTTTTTTTTCTTAAGCCTGCCCTTTTCCTGCCTTGTCAATGTGCCAACCGCCCCCAACTCTGCGTGATAGTTGGGCCACTTCTTGAGTTTGCATCTGGGTGCGTGTCTTTTTTTGAACATCCTGCGACTGTACACAGAAAATA
>JADBJO010002442.1:190000-192500 GCA_016801955.1 Conus betulinus
GACAGACAGACAGAGACAGAGATATGGATAAAAGATAGAGCGACAGAGAGAGAGACAAACATTCAGAGATAGACCGATAATCAGAAAAATAAATGGGAGAGAAAGACAGACAGACAGTCAGACAGACCGACCGATCGACAGACAGACAGACAGTATGACAGACTCTATGACAGACAGACAGACGGAGAGAGAATTAGGGAGAGAGATAGAGAGATAGAAAGACAGTCACACAGTCAGAGACAGACAGATAATCAGAAAATAAATGAGAGAAGAGGACAACACAAGAGAAGTCGTTTTTCTTCGTAAAGGCCATAGACCCTTAGAAGGGGGATGCACATAGACAGGCAGATAGAGAGGGGATGATGAGGGAAACAAACAAAGAGTGAGTGAGTGAGTGAGTGAGTGCGCGCGCGCGCGCCAGAGAGAGAGAGAGAGAGAGAGAGAGAGAGAGAGAGAGAGAGAGAGAGAGAGAGAGAGAGAGGAGAGAGAGAGAGAGAATTATACCAAATAATCAACAGAGAAAACAGGAGAGCAACGAAAAAAAAAAAATGTTACCAGCAACTACCTGTATATTTCCCCCGTGGCATCATCATCATCATCATCATCATCATCATCATCATCATCATCATCATTCATCATTATCATCATCATCATCATCATCTTGACATTCTTCCGGTGAACTCTTTCAACACACGCCTGTTTGTATGGAAGCGCTGGTACATCGAATATACACTACGTCGTTCGCGTCGTACTGTCCATTTTGTTCACCACTTAATTAACCTAAAAACAAAGTAAGAGAGCGGATTTGTCGTCAGTGTTGGTAGTTAACCTCGTATAGACAGAAAAAGTGTGCGGAATGCTGTCTGTTAATGTTTGGGATAATTTGTGAATGCCGAGGAATTAATGTACCAACGCTTGCGTGCGGACTACGGCCAAATAATTGGTTTCTTAGAGCGCCAAAGGAGTAGGACCAACATCTCACGAGGATGCATCAGTATGGACATTACTCTGGGACGGCGTTGGTAATGGACTGGCCTTAAGATAGCGAACGGATTCCATCCGTTTAGGTCATGGAACTTTTTGCTCTTCTCTCTTCACTTTTTTCCTCCTCCTCCTCCTCCTCCTCCTCCTCCTCCTTCCTCTTCTCCTCCTTCTTCTTCTTCTCTTCTTCTTCTTCTTCTCTTTTCTCTTCTTCTTCTTCTTCTCTTCCTCCTCCTCCTTCTCTCACTACTATACTACTACTACTACTACTACTACTACTGCTACTACTACTACTACTACTACTACTATTAGTAGTTCTTGCTCTTGTTCTTGTTCTTGTTCTGGTCTTGTTCTTGTTCTTCTTGTTCTTCTTCCACTACTACTACTACTACTACTACTACTACTACTACTACTACTACTACTACTACTCCATATTGTTTATGTTCTTGTTTTCGTTCTTGTTCTTGTTCTTCTGGTCTTCTTGTACTTGTTCTTCTTGTTGTTGTTGTTGTTGTTGTTGTTCTTCTTCTTCTTCTTCTTCTTTCTTTCTTCTTCTCTTCCTCTCCTCCTCCTCCTTCTCCACTACTACTACTACTACTACTACTACTACTACTATTACTGCTACTACTACTACTACTACTACTACTATGTTCTTGTTCTTGTTTCTTCCTCTAACATCGTGGAGGTTCTAACTTTCATTGCGTCTACCTACCCGTCCTCTGTCACTGGTCAGTTGTTCTAACAAATCTAAAGGAGCAGTCATAGATGATAATACACTTCAGAGCCATCAGTTAGGTACGGCTGGTTATCACGACAATGTGTGTGTGGTGTGTGTGTGTGTGTGTGGTGTGTGGTGTGTGTGTGTGTGTGTGTGTGTGTGTGTGTGTGTGATAGTTTTTTTTTTCATTGTTTCCATGCTTGTGTCCCTCAAGTTCGATAATAATAATACATTACTGAAATGACTTTGGAAACGTTGAAATTGCATGGCATCTAGGATATCTGGCATGCTGTATGTGATGACAGTTTTGATAATATTGTGTGATGATAACTAACAACTGTTAGCCCTGAAAACCAAATCATATGATAACACATGTCACGCACGCAGCCACGCAAACACGTTCGCAAGGACTCTCTCTCTCTCTCTATCTCTCTCCTCTCTCTCTCTCTCTCTCTCTCTCTCTCTCTCTCTCTCTCTCCTCTCTCTCTCTCTCTTCACATGGAGGACTGGTCTGGTCATGTAACAAGATCATTAAGACTTGACAAAACCACTCTACAAGGAACAGTGCGAGGAGGCAGAAGAAGAAGAGGAAGACAGAGGAAGAGATGGGGAAGACAACATCAGTGCATGGACTGGCCTCACAACACTCAGCAACTGCCTAAGAGCGTCTGAGAACCGGGAGGGGTGGAGGAAGCTGGTTGCGAAGTCTTCAGTGGCGCCCCAACGGCCTTCAAGACTCCGGGGTTGGGGAGGAAGATGAAGGAGAAGGTACAATGACTGAATAAGTACTTTTGTGGTCTC
>JADBJO010002442.1:210000-220000 GCA_016801955.1 Conus betulinus
GTTTGTCATACACGGCTATAGACAATACTGTTTGATAATTTTCACGGTGAAATCTATGTAAATTGCGCGTTGTTGTTGTTGTTGTTGTGGTGTTGTTGTTGTTGTTGTTGTTGTTGTTGTTGTTGCTGCTGTTGTGCTGCTATTGCTGCTGCTGCTGCTGCTGCTGCTGCTGCTTTTTTTTTTTTTCGAAAACTCCGTGTATTCATTCTTTCCACGTCCCACGGCATATTTTGTTCCAGCTATATTAAGACTTGATTGACTTGTATAAGACATGCTTCATTTTCCATTTCCTTCGGAACATTATGGATAAAACATAACCGTGGATTGCAGTCTGTGTTTTGGCATCTTGAAGCCTACCGTCATATTTCTCCTTAAGAAAGGAACGTGTCATTTCATTAGCTGTAACCAAAGCTCAGTAAAAGGTATACTGTTTCTAGGCTGACAGGAAAATGTGCGAGTTGAGGTAATCGAGGAAAATTCATTACCTTTTCATGTAGACCTAATCAATTTATCTTTTTATAGAATTGAGAATAAAAAAAAAACAAAACATACTTCTGGGAGGGGAACTCTGTACATTGCTATTGGTGGGATTAGCATGTCGTATAGATAAGTCGTTGCAGCTGGTTCCAGCTCTGGAAGTCGTTGCATCTTTCACATTTTGACCGTCTGAAAGTGCGCAGGGTTCGCCTTACAAGATGTTCTTGCGCACTTGTGAATATACTGATTTTTTGATGGAAAATGATCGTGGTGTATTCATCTGTACTGGCGTGCAGGCTGTAGAGTATTAAGTACGTACAGAAATGCAAGAGGCGTTTCAAAAGCTGTTTTAGTGAAATATGACCAAGTTTTAGGATGTGTTTTCAGACTCCGTTCGTTGCAGTATTCATACCGTTTGTTTAGCTAATTTCCTAATGCAGCCTCGAGTGAAAAGAGGATTACTAGGTCATCTGCATAGACCAGACATGGAATTTGGGGGGTTGAATAATGCAGGTTTGGGTGTGGGGGAAGATCATTTGGTCATCTGCATATAGCAGTTGGTGGTGGTTTGTTTGTAATGTGTTGTTGTGTTGTTGTTGTTTTTGTTGTTGTTGTTGTTGTTGTTGTGTTGTTGTCGTCGTCGTACCCTGGCTTAAAGACTCCAGGGATCATCCAAACAGCCGAAGTACTTGAACACTATGGGTACAAATGCATCAGCTGGGGATGAGAACATTACGTGTGTGACGACCGTTTTTGATGACCCCGCCACATGGGCAGCCACACTCCGACTCTTCGGGGGGATTTTGGAGACTGATAATGTTATGTTAGGAGCTTGTCACAACTGAAGACAATCCCCACATAACTATACAGAGCATAACAACATTTTGATGTAGCCTTACACAAAAAACCTGTTGAATAATGGCACAACAGTGCGCAGACTGTCTATGGTCTTTGTACAGATTTCAGTGCCATTAGACTATCTAAAAAACCTATATCTTAAGCGACCTAAAACTCGCTAATTCCAATTTATGTTCTGTTATAGTGTGTTGTGTATCTGTTTACATTCTCAAAGGCTTTCCGAAAGCTCTCTCTCCATCTTTATCTATCTCCTATCTCTCTTTTCTCGCTCTCCCTCCCCCCTCCCTCTCTCCTCTCTCTCTCCTCTCTCTCTATCTCTCGCTCTCTCTTTGTCTCTCTCTCTCTTTGTCTCTCTCTCTCTCTCTCTCGTGTCACACACACACACAACACACACACACACACACACAACACACACACACACACACACACACCACACACACACACGCCATGCACGCACACACACGCAAGCATGCACGCACGCACACACACACACACACCACACACCACACACACACACACACACACATGGAGAGAGAGGAGAGAGAGGAGGAGAGGAGAGGGAGAGAGAGAGAGGAGCACGAGAGAGAGAGAGAGTCTTCCCTTTCTGTCCTTAAGGATATTATCAACACTGCTTTTTTTTAAAGAATTTAAATCATTGGTCCTGGTGTTCTCGATTCTTCTTCTCCTACCCCAGTTTTAAAACATGAAAAAAAAAAAAAGGTTGCAAAGGATGTGAAAAAATTGTGCGTGATCTCTCTTCCATCATTCAAATCAGTCCTGTACTCTTGAAGGGACGTGAGAAAATTAGGGGAACATAGGATGTAAAAGAGGGTAAAATGGAACATGGGATGGATTGCTTGTTGTCCCAAGAAGCGTGCAGGAGAGAGCTGCTGGTACAAGCCGCGGCCCCAAAAGCCAGAGTCGGTTTGTGCGATGCGCGGAGAAGTTGATAGGGTGGATGGGTGAGGGGAGTTGGAAGGCCGGTATTAGTATAGTAGGAGGGTGCCCCGAGTACAGTGCCACAGGGGCCGGCGTCGGGGAGGAAGGGGCTAGGGGAACTCATGTGTCTGAACTTCAGACAGTGCACAGCAGTGTCTGTGTCAGAGGAGCGGTGGGTGGGGGGTAGGGGGTCGTGGGGTGAGGGGGGGGGTGCGAAGAAAGGCGAAGGTGAGGGGAGTCGTAAGTTCTCTACACGAGTATGAAACATCAGACCAGTACGGACAATGTTTGCTTTTGTGTGGTGAATGGAGGGGACGTGGGTCGGGGGAACCGCGGGAGCGGTGGGGAGGGAGGGGCGGGGGCCTGGCAGAAAGGGGAGGGTGGAGGGTGTGCTGGAGGCGTTCTCGTACTAAAAAGTGGACTGGTTGGAGTAACCGTCTGTGTTAATGGGATGGGGTGGATACGGGGGCGGTTTGGGGCGGTAGCATTGGTACCAAAATCCAGAATGTGCAACGAGTGTAGTGGGCAGGTGTGTGGTTGGTGTGGGGGGGGGGGGGTGAATCTGTTACCGAAAAAGATAGAAAGCTTGTTCTGGCGAGTGTATTGCAGGGCACATCAGGAGCTGAAGTGCGCTAGCCTGCCCAACAGACATGACTTCACATCTTCGTCGGGAGAGGTCAAGTTGGTCTGGTTATTATAAAGCAGCTGGTTTTCTTCTGCTCGTCTGATCTGCAGTACTTGGATGTAACCTTCATCGAGGATTCTCCTTCGACTGCACATATTCAAGTCTGAGTCCTCTGAGGGTTGGAGTTTTGAACGCGAGACCCGTTGGCGGGCATTGCAGGAGTGGGGAAAATTAACACAAATTGTAATATAACGAATTATATACAAAGAGATATAAAGTAAGTCGCATTACATGGACAAAACATTATAAGAGACAAAAACCCGACGCGTTTCGGGGGGCCCCTCTTTGGTCTTCTTCGACACAAAGCAGACACCAATCAGGACAGTGAAAACGAAGAAACAGAGCCATCACTTCTCTTGTTTTATGTGCCTGTCGTCATACTGTCCTGGAATGCTGTTTATATCGCGGTATTGGTTCTAAGAAGACGGCCCCAGCCTAAAGAAGTGCTTCGCAACGCGGATCGTGCTGCGGTCTTGGAGTCGTTGTGTTGTTACCTAGGATTGATAAGTGGGAGCAAGATGAATTGCTGGGAAGAGACAGAGACAAGATGGTATCACGCACCCCCCTTGAAGAAGATCATGAACGAGGACATAAGCACAGAGACGTGGGAGGTCAGGAAGAGAGGAGGAGGAGGGTGTACCTGTCTAGGGATCAGGAGGGGTATGGATATAAGTTCGGAAGACCGCAAGATTCTCGGAAGCGCGAAGCTGATGCAACGGTAAGAAACAAAAACCTGTATGGGCTGTTGAGGATGACTGATGAGCTAAGACGATGAGAGAGAGAGAGGAGACGAGGAGGAGATAGGGAACTTCTCGACTTTTGACACCTTTGACAGAAAGAGTGTCATGCTTCACACGACTTCAGAACGAAATTCTACAAGGCAAAAAAAGAGAAAACTCATGCCCGTAACCCTCATTATGTCCAGCATTCAGACCAGACACGGAATCTAATGTTCTGCATATGTAAGCGGAACGCCCATGAAATCAAAGCTGGAACAAAGATTGCATGAGTGCACTAAGTAGTGTTCCTGGGCACGCGAAGTCGTCCAACAACAACATTCACTTGCCCTACACCATCTGCTTCACCTATCGGGATTTGTCGATTCCCGAATGTATTTTACAGACCTAGGTGCTATCCACTCGACCCAATACTACTGAGCGACATATTCACTTTACTTTTGTAACAAGCTGACATAAATTACTTGAGACTTAAGTCAGCACCACCATACCTTGTTGCTGTGAAACTCCCTAACAGTTTGTCATTGCTACCACCGGATTCCACCTTTGTTGACTTCTGGATTTCTCTCTCTCCTGGTCTTAGTTCATCGCGATGTCTCTGCTCTGTTACGCTCTGCTCTCTGCAGGCACTCTCTCTAGTCTGACTCTCTCATGTCTCTCTCTCCAGGTCTCTGTCTCTCTCTCTCCCTCTCTCTCTCTCTCTCTGCTCGAAAGCCAAATCCCAGGCCGAGATAGCCGTGAGGTCAGGTTCCTTTGAAACAAATCCACCTTGAAGTTTTGTCGGTTTACCCGTAATCTTTCGCAGAACAAAACTGAATTAGTGTACGCACTGGATTCATTTTGAACAAGATGGAAATGTACCCGTCAGCTTTGATGTCTTGCAGCTCCTCATGTGCTGTCCCCACACCTTAGCCCCTCGGCCGTGTCCCTCCCTACCTTGGGGAAACACACGCACGCACAGCACACACACGCACACTACACACACACACACGCACACACACAACACACAGCAACACAGCCATAACACACACACACCCACAATCCACACCACATACACACACACACACAACACACACACACAGCACACACACACCCCACACACACACACACACCACATACATGACAACATTTCACACACACACAACACACACACACACAGCACACATTCAACCCTAACATCACTACAGCACACACGCACCGCAACGCTACGCACGCACCCACCCGCACACACACACTTACGACACACACAACCACCGATGAGCGCAGCCGCAACGCAAGGGACCCCCCCCCCCCCTCGCACCCCCACCTAACCTCTCCCTGAGCACACCACACTGGTCTTTCCGTACCTTTCATGCGACACATTGCATTGTCGACTTCTGCTAAGGAGCCTGATAGTGTGCCGCCATAAATCAGATTTAAAGTTTAAAGCTGCTTCAGACAACAAATAGTTTGATTGGATTTTTCTGTGGATCGGACTTTTTTATTCTCTTTGACCCAGGAGCAACATAGGTGTGCACTCATACACTGTGTGCCGACAAACCTTTCGGACCCATGCTAGCTACTGATCTTTATGATTCCAAGCAATATTGTCACGGGTCCAGCAGCGAGGCTTATGAGTGATTCCCAAGTCAGAGCACGATAGAGGAATAGAAACGTATTCTGTGCTGGTTTCACTCTGTGACAGAGTGTAGTGTGTAGATGTGTGTGCATGGGCGCACGCAGTGTGTGGTGCACGCTGTGACGCAAGTAGAATGCACGGTGCAGCTGATGTGTGATCGTGCAGTGCCACATGTGTGCCACCGCATGCGTGTGTAGACTGACCCACGTAGAGGGTGTGTGTGGGTGTGTCAGCGTGTGCAAGCTGTGTAGACGTGCCGCCGGCGTGTCGGTAGTGGATGAGTGTGCTAGTGCCGTGTGTGTGTAGTGGCTGACGTAGACAGCCAGTTACGTGATTTGCTGTAGTCTGTGAGCACATGCACAAACAAGTGTTAGAGGGGATGATGTGTGTGGTATTGCAGGTGTCGTGTGCAAATGGATTGTTGTGCTGCGTGTAAGTGATGATGGTGTGTGTTGTGTCTGTAGCTGTGTCTAAAGCTGTTGTGTTGTGTGTTCGTGTATGAGTTGTTGTGGGTGGAGTGTGATCCTAGCGATACACTTGTGTGTCCCTTGTAGTGCGCGTGAGTGATCGTGGTGCATAGTGCTGTCAGTGTTGGTAGTGTGCTGTGAATGTGCCGTGGACGTGTGAGTCGGTTGTGATTTTGACTGGTTAGAGTATGTGCGTGAAATGCGTGTGTGATGTGTGTGTCTGATGCGTAGTGCGTCAGCATGCGAAACTCGTGCGATTGCGCGTATGCGACGTTCAGGCTGACAGCAGCGACGCGCCAGAGTTGTGTGATGTGTGAATTTCTGTGCGTCATGTGTTGCTGATGTGTGAATTTGTGTTGTGCAGTGTGCGTGTGTGCTTGTGTGTAGGTGTGCTTGTGTGCTGCTGTGTTTACTGTGTCGTGTGTGCTTGGTGTGTGTGTGGATGGTGTAGATGTTGTGTGGTGTGTGGGTAGTGTGTGTGTGTGTGGAGTGTTTGTCTTGTGATGTGTGTGTGTGTGCTGTGTGGGGGGGGGGTGGGGTATGTGGCCTACATGCGCCCCGCGTCGCGGCTTGCTCTGACCCCGCCCAGCACTATAATCATAATCTATTTTGCTGGAAAATGATTATTGCCGACCTGGCTAACATGGTATATCAGATGCTCAAAGATAATGGATAAACATAGATAGTAGAAGTTAATAGTAGACGTAGTCGTTGCAATAGTAGAAGCTAGTAGTAGTAAGTACGCCAGCAAGCAGCAGCAGCAGCCGTAGTAGTGAGTAGTAGCAGCAGCCAGCATGCAGCAGAGCCCAGCAGCAGCAGCGTAGTAGTAGCTAGCTAGTAGTGAGTAGTGCCTAGTAATCACCATCATCATTCCTATCTGCCCCTTCTGCGACCTACCGACAGCTACTACTGCCCGCTGCCCCTGCGCTGGTTGTACTACTACTACTCCTACGATTCACCACCACTTCTGACGATCATAATAATTAATAATGATATTAGTAACAATCAATTGTAAGAGCAGGAGCAGCAGCAGCAGCAGGAGCAGCAGCAGCAGCATAGTAGTAGTAGTATAGTAGTAGCAGCTAGCAGCAGCAGCGCAGCAGTAGTAATAGTAGTAGTAGTAGCAGTAGCAGTATAGTATGAGTGAAGATGATGATGATGATGATGATGATGATGATCACACACACACACACACACAACACACACACACACACACACACACACGCACGCACACACGCACGCACGCACGCACGCACGCACGCACGCACGCACACACTCACACACACACACACACACACACACACACGCACACATCCCTGCCCATCTTCTGTCATAGCATGTCATCCTGTGGGCCTCTCAAGCTGACTGTGACCGCTGGGCGCAAGCTATGTGTGTGAAATCAGATTGAATAATCCTTGCTTAGGGGGAACAAAAGCTGTGTGAAGTTGTGTCGGTGTATGTTCCTTTTCCTCTGTTTATCAGACCTGCTTGTTTACACTGCGGCGTCGCGCCAAAGCCTTTTGCTGTGTATTTAGGCGGTTCAAGATTCACTATGGTTTACACACACACACACACACACACACACACACACACACACACACACACACACACACACACACACACACACACACACACACACGCACACAACACACAACACACACACACACACACCACACAGCACGCACGCACGCACGCACGCGCACACACACACACACACACACACACACACACACACACACACACCGCCGAAACCCACACACACGCAGACAGACACACGAGCGCTTTTCAACACCAGCAAACACGCGCACAGTGGTAAGTGGAAATCGTTGATCAGTCCGAGGGAAAAGATGTGTCTTTAGGGAGGTTTTAAAAGTCTCTAAAGAGTCGGTGTTACGCAGAGTAGAAGGGAGACTTTTTCCACAGAGCAGATGCCTGTAAGAGAAAGATCTTTGGCCTGAAGTTTTCAGGCGAACGGAGGGAAAGCCGAAGCAGACGAAAATCGGTGGATGAGCGTTAAGTTGCGAGACGGAACATAGAGATGGAGGACGTTCAGAGAGGTAGGAAGAAGCCAGATTATTCAGTGATTTGAAAACCAGGAGGAGAACTTTAAAGTCAATGCGAGACTAAATTGGGAGCCAGTTTAAGGATATGTGATCAGATCTAGAGGAGCGGGAGATCAGACGGGCGGCATTGTTCTGAACTTTTTTAAGTTTAGAGATGAGCTTTAAGGGACAACCGGCAAGGAGGAAGTTACAATGGTCAAGCCGAGACGGAACAAAAGCACAGATTACAGTCTTCAGGGCATTTTGAGTGAGGGAAGCGGCAAACTGAGCTGATTCTATGAAGTCCAAGGTAGCAGGACTTGCTCACATTAGAGATAGGTTGTTTGAAAGAGCGAGTTTGGTCGAGTGTAACGCCGAGGTTACGAAACAGACACTGATAGATTTTATCTCGTTTCCATCAACATTTACAGAACTAAGGAGAGAATTAGTTCTGACAGTGTGTTTCGAAGCAATGAGGATTATTTCAGTTTTGTCTGCGTTAAGATGTAGTTTGTTATTGTGCATCTATGATTTAACATCAGAAATGCATGCTTGAGAAGGGAAGATTATTTCATGAAGTTGACTGAGATGGGCAGAGATATACAGCTGACTGTCATCTGAAAAAGCTATGGTGAAGAGAGAGAGAGTATTGACTAATAATGCCCGAGGGAGGCTGGGTGTATTGAACAAAACAAAACCGGCCCCAGTACAGATCCCTGAGGGACACCAAACTGAAGTGCTCTTGCTGGAGACTTAACACCTTTCACTGAAACAGTTTGCATGTGATTAAAGAGATATGAAGAGAACCAGGAAAGGACAGAACCAGAAAGATCAAAAGAAGTGTTGAGTCTGGAGAGAAGAATGGGAAGTGATCTATTGTATCAAAGGCAGCAGGCAAATCTAGAGCGAGAGAGAGAGAGAGAGAGAGAGAGAGAGAGAGAAGAGAGAGAGAGAGAGAGAGAGAGAGAGAAGAGAAGAGAAACTTTGTTTCCATCAACAGCTGTGAGGAGATCGTTTGCTATCTAGAGAAGCGCAGTCTCGGTGCTATGGCCAGCCCGGTAGGCTGACTGGTTTGAGTACAAGAGGATTGTTTACAGAGAGATGTTCAGACAGTTGGGCGAGAACAACTTTTTTCGATCAGTTTGGAAAGAAATGGGAGATTAGAGACAGGTCTGTAGTTCTGGAGATTTTTCAGGATCTAAGTTTTTGCTTCTTCAGGGGAGGTCTGACAACTGCAGATTTGAACAGAGTGGGAAAAACAACCTGATTGCAAGGAGTCATTGATAATGGATGTAAAGTATGGGAGGAGATCGTCAAGACAGCAGGTAAGAAGGGATGAGGGGAGAGGGTCAAGTTCACATGTTTTGACTGTGACTTGCTTCAAGATTTTCCGGACCTCTTCTACCGACACAGAGTGGAATTCAGACCACTGAGTGCCAGAGAAGGAAGGATCAGGAACAGCAGGGGAAGGAGCAGCATGAGAGCCCAGATTATGGCGAATAGTGGCTATTTTACTATAGAAGAAATCAGAGAAACGGGGGGGGGGGGGGGGGGGGGGGGGGGGGGGGGGGGGGGGGGGGGGGGGGGGGGGGGGGTGGAGGGGTGGGTCGTCGCAGGGATTGAGGAGGGCAGTGGGGCACTGTCCAGAATGTTGGTAACTAGGTTATTGGCAGTACGAAAAAATTTGTTTATGAACATGTAGTCCAGATTTGAGCCAGCAACGCTCTGCCTGGCGCCGTTCTCGCTTAGCCTGCAGCAGCTGAGGGTCCGACGGAGGTGAACCAGGGTGAGGGAGGCCGGGCTGGGAGATCTGGCGGCGGGTGGCCGGGGCGTGCTGATCTAGTAGACTGGACAGAAGCTGGTGGAGCTGGTCAGCTGTCAGGTGTGAAGAGACCTCCAGCCTTGCCCGAAGATCAGACTGGAAGGTGACGGTGTTGGCAGCGGCGATCTTACTGGCCTCCACATACACAGGATATGTGTGTGTGTGTGTGTGTGTGTGTGTGTGTGTGTGCGCGTGCGCGTGCGTGCGTGTGTATATATGTGTACACATGCGCGCGCACACGCGCCACACACACACACACACACACACACACACACACACACACCACACACACACACCCACACACACACACCTACACACTACATGTATATATAAACATATATAGATAGATACATCC
>JADBJO010002442.1:227500-232500 GCA_016801955.1 Conus betulinus
TTACTGGGCTGCGTCAATCGATGGCGATACTGCACATTCCTGCCCACACATCAAGGAAAGCAAACAATGCTATTTTGGGGGGATCTCCCGCCGCAGCCCCGGCACCGGCAATCCACAGGGAGCAGTCAATGTCAAGTCGTCAAGAGGACAACCCACCGGAGGAGACACTGCACTGCTGCCGAGTCACTTCGGTGGTGTTCAGTGGCGCCTGTTCTGATCTAACATACGCAGGACACCACCTACTAGCCCCCTACTGACGACAATAATTGCTTAGTCGCGGAGCCGGCGTGAGTGAGCTCTCCCTCCGAGGGCGCCACCACGTCCGTCCAACGACAGCCCCCATGGACTCGCCGATACCGGTGACCCCGACGGAACCAAACCAAGGCCACAGACGTGGAGAGGACATCGAAACTGAGGTCACCATGAGAGCAGGGCATGAAGGGCCACAGAATTTGAGACTTTTTTTTTTTTTTTTTTTAATGCTGATCGATGAGAATGAGGATGATTAGATGATGATGCTACGGGATTTCCATTTTCGGTCTGAGACTACATGACAGGGCTGTACTCTACACTTCCTTTCATAATATATCCCGGCGTCAACCAGGCCCGAGAGATACAGGCACCTGCAGTGTTGGTCAGGAAATTTGAGCAACACTCTCAGAAACGCATCCATTAGTGGATGAAAACTCGACTGTGTGGTCCCAGTCTTCCCAAACTCTGGGTAGGAGCCGGTCGGGGCAGAAAAACCCACATGACTCTGATGGGATTCGAACCCACGACCTCCCAGCCGGGAGTCCCGCGACGCTAACCACTTCGCCACGGCGGCTGGTGAAAAGAGATGATTTTTTGTTCGATGGACATGTCCACAAACGTTGTGTTTGTTTAAAGACGTGTTGGATAACACTTAATTAAGAATGTTTGCATTGTTGCAACAGGGCCTACGACCTGAGACCACTCGTGTTCAAACGGGTGTTGTAAATTTTAATACAGTTATGGAAAGGTAAGGACGACGATTCAGATTAATTCAGGTGAATTAAGTGGTGATAGGAACCAGAATACACAATCAAGGTAGGATTAGGGCTGGCTTCAGGTGGTCCAGGGATAAACACTGTCATCGTTTCCTTTCAAAGATTCCGTCTCTAATGCCTTATATTCGTTCTTTGAGTCACTATCATCTCCAGACTTTGGAAGAACATGGCTCTTGGTACCTGTGAAATACAGGTAGATTTGTATTGCAACATGCTGTCAATCTAAATAAAGCAAGGGACCATTCTCGTTGCCATTCTTGCTGTTGGGTAAGAGTGAAATACTGCTAAATGCCGCTCAGTTTCATTAAAAAGGAAATGTCACTACCAGCAGAATAGCCATTGCGTGTCACGCTGCATCATCTAAGCCAATAGTCACCAGTGGGTAATTTTACTTACTTACTTACTTGCTTGCTTACTTACTTACTTACTTACTTACTTACTTACTTACTTACTTACTTACTTACTTACTTAGGCCCATAGCTCAAGGGTGAGCATGGGCCATCGACAACACTCCGCCATCGCATTCGGTTCTGGGCTGCTCGCTGAATGCCTGTCCAGTTCGTCCCCTGCCTCTTCATCTCTGCTTCAGTGTCTCGCCTCCAGCTGCTGCGAGGTCGGCCTCTCTTCCTTTTCCCCTGCGGGTTCCACGTCAGGGCTTGGCGTGTGGTGCTGGATGCTGGCTTTCTAAGAGTGTGTCCAATCCAGCCCCACTTCCCCCGCAGAACCTGCTTGGCCAGTGGGTAATGGTTACAGCTGAATAAGGACATGAACAAGGGAACACGGAAAGAGTTTGGATGAGTATCTCATGAACTACACTTAAATTGATGCCTTACCGGCATGTCAACGGGAGGTCATGCAGAAAAAAAACGCTGGTCAGGTCTCGCATAATATAGAGACACATGATGCACCATCACTAATCTTTCGTAAGAATGCCCACGTGGATGAAATCGATCGTCTGTTGTGTTCCTGTAATCAGTAAACAGCAACAAGGGTAATACATGTCCGTGTGATAATGTGATGTGAGTCGTGAGTTTATTATGCAAAAGTTTTACATACACCCTGGTGTCTGATTTGTATTCATATGCAAATGTTTCATAAATCTTCAGTGCTCTCTGTCTGTCTGTCTGTCTGTCTGTCTGTCTGTCTGTCTGTCTGTCTGTCTGTCTCTCTCTCTCTCTCTCTCTCTCTCTCTCTCTCTAACTTCTCACACACAACACACACACACACACACACACACACACACACACACACACACACACACAGAGAGAGAGAGAGAGGAGAGAGAGAGAGAGAGAGAGAGAGAGAGAGAGAGAGTATCATGAAATGATTGCTTTCTCAGATCGAAGAATAATAGCCCCCGGAGAGAAAGAAGATCGATGGAGACTTTCACGACAAAACAAACAAAAAAAAAAACCCCTTGAAACTTCATCCCATTTTCAATAGAAACCTATTCGTTGTATTACCGACACCCACGTCATCAAACCGGCAAATGAAGCGACATCATCTAGTACAAACCCATCAGAACGCCATACGCGCATTGACCAGTTCTGAGTGTGTCTTTTCCACCCATATCTATCCCCATTCCTTCCCGCCCACACCGTCTTTCAGAGAGATAAGTTTTTGTTTGTTTGATTTTGTTTTTTGTTTTTTTTTCTCCTTAAAAAAAGTCCCTTTCCAACTTAACAATGAGACGGTACATCTAATTCCTGTGAAACTCAGAAGAATTTTGCGCCTATCGATTTCTTTATATTTGATTTCAGTTCTACCCCCTGCTCTCTCTCTCTCTCTCTCTCTCTCTCTCTCTCTCTCTCTCTCTCTCTCTCTCTGTTCGTTTTTTTTTTCTTGTTTGAACTGGTTTTTTTTTCTGCACGGAGAACCTTAGATAGCATTCCCTCTCAAGGAATTAATCCCCCCCCCCCCCCCCCCCCCCAAGCTCAGCTCCCCCTTCTCTGTTCCTCCTCAACCTCTTCCCTCCACCCTGTGCAACTTACTCCACCATACAATCCCTTTCCCCTTATTTCAGCCAAGCAGCTCGACGAACAAACACAGAAACAGACAAACCTTGTCCACCCTCTGCTATTGCCTTTCGTCCTCATGGGCAAAGTTGATTGTGACCACTAGGTGGGCGTCATTGTGTGAGAAATCAGATTCTTCTTCTTCTTCTTCTTTCTTCTTCTTCTTCTTCTTCTTTATTCTTCTTCTTCTTCTTCTTTCTTCTCTTCTTCTTCTTCTTCTTTATTCTTCTTCTTTTTTGTCTTCGTCTTCTTATCGTCTTCTTTCTTCTTCTTCTTATTCTTATTTCTTATTCGTCTTCTTCTTCTTCTTGTTCTTCTTCTTCTTGTTCGTCTTCTTCTTGTTCGTCTTCTTATTCGTCTCGTCTTCGTCTTTTCTTCTTCTTCTTCTTCTTCTTCTTCGTCTTCTTCTTCTTCTTCTTCTGTTCTTCTTCTTCTTTCTTCTTCTTATTCTTCGTTTTCTTCTTGTTCGTCTTCTTGTCGTCTTCTTCTTGTTCGTTTCTTCTTCTTCTTCTTCTTCTTCTTCTTCTTCTTGTTCGTCTTCTTTCTTCTTCTTCTTCTTTCTTCTTCTTCTTCTTCTTCTTCTTCTTCTTCTTCTTTCTTTCGTCTTCTTCTTGTTCGTCTTCTTCTTCTTCTTCTTTTCTTCTTCTGCGTTCCTGGTCATACTGGTCAGATACAAAGTCCGGTAGCTTGGGCAAAGTCAGCGGTCCGTCGGAGTGAGTCCGCCGTTCCCCCACAGCTTTTCTTGGAGTTCCACTGCACCGGGCCAACACTCACGCCGCAGGCTGTCGAAAGTGGGACAGGACTGACGTACGTGGGCTGGGTGTTGTGGACCAGTGCCACATGGGAGCTCATCTGTGTGCGATATGTTCAGGCGATAGAGGTGGGGAGAGCAGCTGACAGTGTCCAGTTCTTGGTATGATGAATAAGATTAAATAAGCTCGCTCTGAGAATTGTGTTTGCGCTCTCTCTCTCTCTCTCTCTCTCTCTCTCTCTCTCTCTCTCTCTCTCTCTCTTGGCCAGTTTGCATTGCACTTAGCACAGCCTTTGTGTATCCAAATCGTTCGTGTTCCAATAATTATAGGACGGCAAGAAACAAGGTGGGTTATTAAAGCAAGAGAGTTGGATTGCAGCGTAGGGAAAGATGTGTGTGTGTGTGTGTGTGTGTGTGTGTGGGGGGGGGGGGGGGGTGCATGTGTATGTGTGCACGTATACTTGACTCTTTTAATTTCAAGATATTTTTGAAATAGTCCAAAACCCCACTTGATTCTAACCGTATTCCTCTCCCCAGCCTAATGTAAGCTAAATCTGTATCCTCGTCCTTGCCTATCCGTAACTGTATAAAATCAGAACTCTCACATCACCAAGCAGTCTCAGATCGCATAGCCCCCATTGGAACAACGGTAACACACGTGCTGACGACGTCATCTATTCTCAGTCGCATGTTTCCAAAACGTCTTCAAGGAAACACATCTTCTGTGGATGTGTCCATCCTATGAACTTGAGTTCTCTCGTCTACCCTTTACCTTCGTTTACCCTGTCTCCCTCACCTTCCCACATAACACTTCTCATACACCCAACCAATCCTCAAAAAATCCTGTGTGAGTGAAACTGCACAAATTGGGATGCAGAGGAAGTACACTACCCTATCCTTTTTTTTTCAGACTGACGGCCCCGAACGGAGCCATTACGTAGACAGAACCCAGTATAGCGCTGTTTGCTTCCCAATAATGAGCTGTAATGCGCTCTCTTGTCTTCGATTGACACAGACAAATGAGAGGATCATACAGTCTGTTTACTCCGAATGAAAGGTTGCCTACACCGCATCTTGCTGCTAAATTAGCCAAATTGCTATCGGAACTGGAGAATGATTCTGGTAGGTGGTAAGGTATGGGAGTGTGGGGACTCTGAAGATTGGGTAGGAAGGGGTTTGTGTGTGTGTGTGTGTGTGTGTGTGTGT
>JADBJO010002442.1:245000-250000 GCA_016801955.1 Conus betulinus
CCACATCATGACAACCAACGGTGCTGTTTTTTTTGGGGGAATCTGGTTAGATAATGGTCTCTTTCAAGGCCGGCGTGATGCAGGAGGAAGGGACACAACTCTGCCTGTACTTCCCAGTCCCCTGCAGTCAAGCACACGTGGGAGGTTGAGGATTAGTTAACTGTATGAGAGGTGTGCGTGGAAGGGTGAAGTGATTGGGGGATGGAAGGATAGACAGAAGGGTCAGAGAGAAGTGAAGTTCGTGAGACAGTTGCATGAAAGTCAGGATCATATTGAGGTCAACATCAGAGTTGGGGTGAGTATGAAGGTCATGGATATCTGAGATGGACAATTATTCAAAGTACGGCATCCTGATGCACGAACTTGCTAGTGTTTGGTTGGATATATCATCTGGCTTTGGAGGAACATGAATGTATGTAAAATAATGTGAAATTCTTTCAGAAAAAAAAAAAGCGAACGACTGTCTTTGCCCGGAAACAAAAGTTTAGTTTCATCAAGGGGTGCCCCTGGCTGTAAACCAGTCCCCACAGGGTCACACCTGTGAACCAGTCCCCCCAGGGTCATCACTGTAAACCAGTAAACCAGTCACACCCCCCCCTCCCCCAGGGTCACACCTGTAAAGTTCCCCCAGGGTCACACCCCCAGTCCCCCACACACCTGTAAACCAGTCCCCCCCCCAGGGGTCACACCTGTAAACCAGTCCCCCAGGGTCACACCTGTAAACCAGTCCCCCCCAGGGTCACACCTGTAAACCAGTCCCCCCAGGGTCACACCATATCTCCTGCACCATGAGATAACAATGTGCAGAGGGGGAAAAAAGAATGAGTGAACAACTGAGATTAGGAGACGGTCAGGATGATAAGGTCTCATGGCCAAGGCGCAGCTGATGTCTGACCCAGACATTAACCAAAAGCACTCGCCTGGCTATGCCATTCATAGATAGGTGATATGTCAACACACGTTTTTTTTTCTCAGTACAGTGACGTATCGTGCATTCAACTAATGAGTGGTTTTATGAAATGGGAGATAGGAGAGATGACTACTTCTGGCACGTGCAGTGTAAGGTAAAAAAACGAATCTGATTATACTAAAAATCGATGAAAGCAGGACGACTGTAATTATGTTCAAGTCAATTGAAGCATCTCTCTCCCTCTCTCTCTGTCTCTGTCTCTGTCTCTCTGTCTGTCTGTCTGTCTGTCTGTCTCTCTCTCTCTCTCTCTCTTTCTCTCTCTCTCTCTCTCGTTCACACACACACACACACACACACACACACACACACACACACACACCACACACACACACACACACACACACACACACACACACACACACACACACACATCGAGGGCGGTTGTGGTTGTCTGAAATCTAATTCCAGTAACCTTGAACTGTTTCATGGTATCACTTTCATTTCACGACTGCTGAAGTCATGTTCACTGGCGTTCGTGTGTTCCGGTTCTAAAATGCCTGGTCCACTTGAACTGCATCTGCTCTGGTGCGCCAGCTTAAAGAAACCTAGTATCATCTTACTGTCGTTGCACTGCTCTTAAGATAATACCTACAAATGTATAAATCTCAACTCTTGATATACATGTCTTTTACCTTCACCCACAGAGTATTGCAAGAAACGGAAATTAGTGACAACTCTGGGGAGAATTAGCTGCCCCTTCCTTCTCCTTGTCCTCTTTCCCTTTTCGCTCTTTTCTGCGTTCGCACCCCCCCCCCCCCCTCCTTCCCTCACATCCTCCCATGCCCACCCTTAGAATATAGAATGAAGTAACAATGACGATGATGAAGAATCTCTTTCTACCCATCCTCATAAGAATTCACCCTTAATACAGCCCACTAGCATCTTCATCAATCACCATTCGCTGACATCAATACCCATCCCTTATTATTCAGAGTCACGGCGGTCACCTTCCCCTCTAAGTCATCCATGCTTTCTGCCTAGCTTAAATTTCTGATCAGAAAAGCAGCCTTAGCGTCAGTCAGAGCCTCCCTCCCAAACGCGCCACACCCCCACCCCCAGTCCGACCTTTTCCCGCCCCACTCTGTAAGGAAATCAGTGTTATTTGTGGATGTGACCTGCGGCACTGAGACGTCTAGTAAGCTGACATGAGGTTGACAACATCTCATTTCCTTGTTCAGATGTCATTCATACACGCACACACACGCGCGCACGCGCGCGCGTACACACACGCACACACGCACGCACGCATAAACACACGAGCACACACGTGCACACACACGTGCACGCGCACACACACACACAGACTCTCTCTCTCACACACACACACACACACACACACACACACACACACACACACACACACACACACACACACACACATACACACACATCTGCACATCTGCCCCATCGTGCCCTCCTTCCTCACTCTTTCATCCCCACACACTCTCCATCTCTCCCAAGTGACTTGGGAATATGACTATTAAGTCTTAGCCCTCATGACTTATGAAGCTTACTTTTGTTTTGTAGTACTGACAAGAAAAAAATGTCGATTATAGACTGCAGTTGTTTGTCTGAAATCTAAGTCCAGTAACCTTGAAATGTTTCATAGTATCACTGTGATTTCATGACTGCTGAAGTCATGTTTTTTGGCGTTCGTGTGCTCAGGTTCTAAAATGCCCGGTCCACCTCAAACTACATCACTCTGTTCTGGTGTGCCAGGTTTTAAAGAAGCTGGTATTATCCTACTGTCTTTGCACAACTCTTAACATAATACCTACGAATGCATATTCCTCAACGTTTACTCATAGATTTCTTTTACCTTCACCTACAGAATATTGCAAGGAATGGAAATTAGTGACAACCCTCTGGAGAATTATCTCCCCTTTCTCCATGCCCTCTTCCCCTTTTCGCTCTTTCTGATTTCGCGTCCCCCCCCCCCCACCCCCCACCCCCCGCCCTCTAATCATAAATGCTACTTCTTCATCTGTCATAGAGATCATCTTAGCACTTGAATGCATTCATGTGCCACGTTTTCGCAACATGTAAAACTGGAAACTAAAACCAGTTTCCTCATAAAGACATTTCGATTATGTTTATGTATTAAAAAATTGTTTGTTTTTTTTTTTTTTTTTTTTTTTAACTACTCGGTACTGTTCAAAATGACAGTCCTTTCAGAATAACCATTACCAGACAGGACATGATTTTCTTCGGCAAAACCGTTTGAATTCTGGAACAAGAAATACTAGACTGGTAGGTGGAAAGTGGAAAAAGCATAGACAACAAATCGGTACCTTAGAGACAGCTGGTGAACGTTTCAAAAGAACCTCATAAATCCTGCTAAAACCAGGCAGATTGGCACTGACCATGGAGGAAGCCACTATTCCAGAAGTCAGGAAGTGTCAGGTACGGTACTACTAGAACTATAGGACCAGACAGGTGAATTGAAGCCTAGTACATCTGGATCCACAGCTCAACTGGTCACCATAAATACAAGGAGAAGGCGATGGGCTGGGCGAGTCAGGTGCAGAGGAACTTTGTGTTGTACGCCCGGCATATTTTAGTTGTACTGAAAAAAAGAAAGGGGGATCACATTTTGCAAAGTCAAGTTCCAGAAGAAACTATGCCAACTTGCGATAAAGAAACAAGAATGTTAACTTGCATGCAAGTGCACGCGCTCGCTCATGCGTGTGTGTGTGTGTGTGTGTGTGTGTGTGTGTGTGTGTGTGTGTGTGTGTGTGTGTGTGTGTGTGTGTGTGTGTGTGTGTGTGTGTGTGTGTGTGTGTGTGTGTGTGTGTGTGTGTGTGTGTGTGTGTGTGTGAGAGAGAGAGAGAGAGAGAGAGAGAGAGAGAGAGAGAGAGAGAGAGAGAGAGAGAGAGAAATGTATTGATTGTGTTATCCTTCTCAGCATTGTGCAAGCAACATCTATTCAAACTGTACAGTAATCGTAAAATCTTTGGCATAGACACACAGTCGTGGGTGACATTTAATAATTCATTCATCATTTATTATTTATTTATATTTGTTTATTTGTTTGTTTATTTGTTTGTTTATTCATCTGTTTATTCATCTGTTTATTATCTATCTATACATCTATTCAGTGTTATATGTCTGTTCTTATTTTTAACTTACATATTTGTTTATCTATTCATTTATTCATTGATATGCTTTACTTACTTACTTACTTACTTACGTACGTACGTACGTACGTACGTACGTACGTACTTACTTACTTACTTACTTGCTTACTTACTTACTTACTACTTACTTACTTCCATTCGTACTTACGTATTTATTTTTTTCATTCTTTGCTAACCTAGAAAGTACATTTCCTGCAAATCTTTCGAAAATATTTTCCAATACCATGTGTAGGCTAGCATATATGGTGGTCCCTATTTGTGTTTAAATCAAGTGTTGCCTGTCAATTCAAACACAACTTTAACACCATATTTGTACATGTGTTGCCACGTTTCTGTTGGGATGCATGTACGTCTTCCTAAATTCTGTTAAACAAATTGTGATGAACGGTAATCCTGCTAATGCCCCAATAAGATTTCAGAGGGCAAAAATTGCTGTAGCGAACAGAAGTGACTTATAAGAAATAATGGCTTACTTTTTTTTTTTTTTTTTTTTAAAGAATCAGGTGACTATCATTTCATAACAGCATTATAATATGATAATTTCACTTTTAATCTCCACACACGCGCGACTTATCTATTCTGAAGGTGTGTATCTTGAAGCTTTGTGTTTCAGTCTGGTTGAGGGACTTCATGATGTAAGTTTCAACTGGAAACGTACACAGACAGACTAATGAACGTACACGTAGACATGCAAGAAAATCTCTCTCTCTGTCTGTCTGTATCTCTCTCTCTCTCTGTCTGTTTGTTTGTCTGTCTGTCTGTCTGTCTCTCTCTCTCTCTCTCTCTCTCTCTCTCTCTCTCTCTCACACACACACACACACACACACACACACACACACACACACACACACACACACACACACACACACACACACACACACACACACACTCAC
>JADBJO010002442.1:255000-257500 GCA_016801955.1 Conus betulinus
CCTTTTTAACCATTACATCATTTTCACCTCCAACGTTCTCCCTCGTTATATTCCTTGTAAATCACATTGATGAAGCTTCCAGCTGTAGGTGATGTCATTGTCTAGATGGAGCACCCTCATGGCAACCTGAAGAAAAGTGCACCTTCACAATCACCAGAGTGCAACACTCTGATAAATAATATAATAAAAGAAGTCAGAATAACTTTTTCTCATCTGAACTTTTATTTTCTAATCGAAATAGACCAAAAACAAATAAAAGACATTAAAAACCCATAGTTGTTTTTTTTTTTTTTTTTTTTTTTGAGAGTGTTGCTGATATTGACGGAGTGCTCGTAGTGCGCTAGTGTAGACGGAACTAGTTGACACACATCTTTTTTCTCTACGTTTCTTTTTGTCATCTTGTCTGACTCCTGACGTAAGTTTTTCAGGTTGGAATGCTCAGTATATTCTACTGATGACTCACGTTCAACTTTGTGTAGTGTTCTCTCTCTCTCTCTCTCTCCTCTCTCTCTCTCTCTCTCTCCTCTCATCTCTCTCCTCCTCGTCTCACTCTCTCTCTCTCGTCCTCTCTCTCTCTGTCTGTCATATCTTTCTTCTCTGTCTGTCTGTCTGTCCTTTTTGTCCCATCTTTCTCTCTCTCCTCTCTCTCTCTCTCTCTCCCTCTCTCCTCTCCCCATTTCTCTGTCTCCTCCTGTGTCCTCTCTCCCCTTCCTCCTCTCTCGCCTCTCTCAGCCCCCTCTCTCTCTCTCTGTCTGTCTCTCTCCCTCTCTTCTCCCTCTCTCCGTCGTCTCTCTCCTCTCTCGTCTCTCTCTCAGCTGTCACTCTGCATCTGTCTCGCTCTCTCTCTGTCTTCTCACGTGTGTGTGTGTGTGTGTGTGTGTGTGTGTGTGTGTGTGTGTGTGTGTCTGTGTGTGTGTGTGTGTCTCCCCCTCTCTGCATATTTCTCTGTCTGTCTGTCTGGCCTCTGTCTCTGTCTCCTCTCCTCTCTCTCTCCTCCTCCCCTCCTCTCTCTCTCTCTCCCCTCCTCCTCTCTCGCTCGCTCGCATCTCGCTCGCTCGCTCGCTCAAAAGTGTTTCTCCACAAAGTCACACAAAGTCATCAGTATCAGTCTCTGAAAAAATGAGTTAGCGGTTTTATATTTTTATTTATTTTGTTTTTATTTTTTTATTTTTATTTTTTTTGCAAATCCCTGGTGGCCGTTTGAGATCTGCTGGCCTGAAGAACCATCACTTGAAGAGGAGATCGATGACACTCACTTCCAAGACAGGAACCTTGTCTCCATTTTCTTTTCATCAGAATGAACACAGTGTCGTATCTACAGAAGACGTTAAGTCAACGAAATGATGGATGAAACTTCCTGTGATTATCCTGCAAACAACAGAAGAAGTCAAATCAAGTATTAAGCATATCAAACTAGGAAACGTGTGGATCAGATAAAATACTCTGTGAGATGTTGAAGCATGTAGATGAACCTACATTATCACCTTCATCAATCACCGAATCACACACACACACACACACACACACCACACACACACCACACACACACACCCACACACCCACACACACACACACACACACACACACACAACACACACACACACACACACAAAACAAAAAAACAAAAAGACAATCACAGCCATCGCCATCATCCGCAACCAAGTCAACCATCTTCACTTCTCAAGACATCCAGTCTTTCACCACCTACCCTCGTTCCTGACAAGAAAGCATATTTTTGTGTCATTCTGAACCTCCTCCCCTCCCCCCTCCCCCAGTCCCCTACCCCTTTCCCCCCACCCAGTCCCCAGTCCTACCCTTTCCCCCCACTCACAGTCCTAAACTTTCCCCCCCCCCCACCCCCACTCCTCTCCTACCCTCTCCCCCCACTCCCAGTCCTAACCCTTCCCCCCCCCACTCCCCCAGTCCTACCCACTTCCCCCCCCCACTCCCAGTCCTACCCTTTCCCCCCCACATCCCAGTCCTACCCCTCCCCCTCTCCCCCCACTCCCAGTCCTACCCTCTCCCCCCACTCCCAGTCCTACCCCCCCCCCCACTCCCAGTCCCTACCCTCTCCCTCCCCCTCCCCTCCCACCTCCCCCTCCCCCCCCTCCCCCACTCGAAGTCCTACCCTCTCCCCCCCCCCCACTCCAGTCCTACCCCCCTCCCCCCACTCCCAGTCCTACCCCCTCTCCCCCCCACTCCCAGTCCTACCCTCCTCCTACCCTCCCTCCCCCTCTCCCAGTTCCTACCCCTTTCCTACCCCCTCCCCCCACTCCCAGTCCTACCCCCCCCCCCCCCCACTCCCAGTCCTACCCCCTCCCCCCACTCCCAGTCCCTACCCTTCCCCCACTCCCAGTCCTACCCTTCCCCCACTCCCAGTCCTACCCTTTCCCCCACTCCCCCCCACTCCCCCAGTCCCCCCTTCCCCCCACTCCCAGTCCTACCCTCTCCCCCCACCCCAGTCCTACCCTCTCCCCCACTCCCAGTCCTACCCGTCCCC
>JADBJO010002442.1:262500-265000 GCA_016801955.1 Conus betulinus
AACCAGTGAACGTTACACGAGAGCCTCCTTAACCTTCCTTGAAACAGACAGACTGGGATTAAGCCTGAAGTAGGTCAATTTATCAGTTGTAAAGGAAGGTGTCGAGTACGGTACTACAGTATAGATGGAACTCTCGAGGCATTCAGGTCCTCAGCTTTACAAGTCGCCGTGAATTAAAAGAGAAGACGCGGGATCGTGTGGATACCAGGCGCTACATTAATCTCCACGCCACGTGTTCGCCGCCTGTAAAGTCGTCTCCTGTCCTTCGCCACTGTTTTCCAGACAAGGTCTGCCTCTTGTGGGTGTGTGTGTGTGTGTGTGTGTGTGTGTGTGTGTGTGTGTGTGTGTGTGTGTGTGTGTGTGTGTGTGTGTGTATGCTTATGTGTGTGTGTGTGTGTGTGTGTGTGTGTGTGTGTGTGTGTGTGTGTGTGTGTGTGTGATTACGTTGGATATGATTCCTTAACAGGGCAATTTTCACTTCGCACCAAATACTTTTTTTTTTTTTCTGTCTCAGCTTCTTGCCATTCCAGTCGCATTATCCTCCCCCGCCCTCCCCCCCCCCCCCCCCCCGTCCTTCCACCGCCATCCACTCTGGCTCCGCGTGCAGAGCCACATCCTGGCTGGTTTAGTTTTCAGTACAACACAGGCAATCCACACGGGGAGTCAGTGTCAAGTTGTCTGTCCTGAGGCAACTCAACACAGGAGACCCCGCACTGCTGCCGAGTCACTTCCTTTGTCTGCAGTAGTGCCTGTTCATGTTCTGAAGCAACACGTGCAGGACACCGCCTGACACTCACCCTACAAACGACAGTAACCGCTTAATCGAGGAACCAGCGTGAGTAAGCTCCGCCCCCCCCCCCCCCCCCCCCCCCGCCCCCCCCCCCCCCCCCCCCCCCGCTACATCTAACCAGTGACGGTCCCCATGGAATACCGCTGACCTCCACCTCGAACTTACCAAGTGCATAGAAATAGTGAGGAACTCAAAACTGAGATCATACCAGCCGCCGTGGCGAAGTGGTTAACGTCGCGGACTCCTGGATAGGAGGTCGTGGGTTCGACTCTCATCAGAGTCATGTGGGGGGGTTTTTTCTGCCCCGACCGGCTCCTACCCAGAGTTGAGTTTGCTGCGGACTCGGTTGGGAAGACTGGGACCACACAGTCCAGTTTCATCCACTTAATGGATGCGTTTCTGAGAGTGTTGTTCAAATTTCCTGACCAGTACTGCAGGTGTCTGTATCTCTCGGGCCTGGTTGACGCCGGGATATATTATGAAAGGAAGCGTTGAGTACAGCCCTGTCATGTAGTCTCAGACCGAAATGGAAATCCGTAGCATCATCTTCATCATCCTCATTCTCATCGATCAGCATAAAAAAAAGATGTCTCAAATTCTGTGGCTCTTCATGCCCTACTGTCATGGTGACCTCAGTTTCGATGTCCTCTCCACGTCTGTGGCCTTGGTTTGGTTCCGACGGGGTTACCGGTATCGGCGAGTCCATGGGGGTTGTCGTTGGACGGACGTGGTGGTGGCGCCCTCCGGAGGGAGAGCTCACTCATGCCAGCTCCACGACTAAGCAATTACTGTTGTCAGTAGGGGGGCTTAGTAGGTGGCGTCCTGCGTAAGTCAGATCAGAACAGGCGCCACTGAACACCACCGAAGTGACTCGGCAGCAGTGCAGTGTCTCCTCCGGTGGGTTGCCTCTTGACGACTTGACATTGACTGCTCCCTGTGGATTGCCGGTGCCGGGGCTGCGGCGGGGCCGACCGGCTGTGGCTGTGGACAGGGTGTCGGAATAAGCGGCGTGAGTACACTGCCTCTGAGGTGGCGCAGACGTTGGGGGGAAAAAGAAACTGAGATCATCGTAAAAGGCCAGGCATCATGACGAGCCAGGAAATCTGAGACTTTTTTTTTTCTAAATACTGATCGATGAGGTTGATGAAGATGCTGTTATGGAGTTCCATTCTGATCAGAGACTGTGAGACCAAACTGTATTCTACCCTTTTTTTTTATGACGTATCTCAACGTCAACCTGGTCCGAAAGTTGCAGACACCCTCAGTATTGGTCTGAAATTGTGAGCAGCCATACTAGTGACGCATCCCCTAAGTGAATGAAACTCGTCTGTGCGGTTCCAGCTTTCCCCATTACAGTCTCAACTCTGGGGTAAAGAGCTGGTCACAGGTCTGGAAGTCCCACAGAATAAAAAAAAAATGTTTCTGATGGGACTGGAACCCGTGACCTCCCAGCTGCAAATCTGCAACTATAACCACTTCTCAACGATGGCTGATGTTCGACTAACGCCTTGTCGTGCTTGGATTGGAGACTTTTGTGAACGCATCTCAAGCAGGTTCGTCGACCTGGTTTTAGAAGTGAGTCACGGACGGTTGGTTCTAGAAGACAGAGACAGACGGAAAATGAGACGGCTTAAAAGTACCTGTAACAAAAGAAAATGAGGATGCTTCTATACAGCCTGCACAAAGATATCTGTCATCCCCCCCCTTTCC
>JADBJO010002442.1:287500-295000 GCA_016801955.1 Conus betulinus
GAGGTATCCAGGGAGGTAATGACCCCTATCAAGGCCGGTAATCTGCAGGGAAAAAAGGGGCAATGAACCTGTCTGTGCTTTCCAATCCCTGCAGTTGGACGCATGCGGGAGGTTGAGAATATATTAGTCAGTTGAATGAAAAGTTTACGTGGGAGGATGAAGGTGAAGGTGTAGGTGGACAGGAGGGTAGAGAGAAGTAGGAGAGAGGGATGAAGGTGAAGGCGTTGTGGACAGGAGGGTAGAGAGAAGTAGGGAGAGAGGGGTGAAGGTAAAGGCGTTGGTGGACAGGAGGGTAGAGAGAAGTAGGGAGAGGGGTGAAGGTTTGGTGGACAGGAAGGAGGAGAGAGTAGGGAGAGAGGGGTGAAGGTGAAGGTGGACAGGAGGGTAGAGAGAAGTAGGGGAGAGAGGGTGAAGGTGAAGGTGGACAGGAGGGTAGAGAGAAGTAGGGGAGAGAGGGGTGAAGGTGTTGGTGGACAGGAGGGTAGAGAGAAGTAGGGAGAGAGAGGGAAGGTGAAGGTGGACAGGAGGGTAGAGAGAAGTAGGGAGAGAGGGGAAGGTGTGAAGGTGAAGGTGGAGGTGGAGGAGGGTAGAGAGAAAGTAGGAGAGAGGGGTGAAGGTGAAGGTGAAGGTGGACAGGAGGGTAGAGAGAAGTAGGGAGAGAGGGGTGAAGGTGAAGGTGTTTGGTGGACAGGAGGGTAGAGAGAAGTAGGGAGAGAGGGGTGAAGGTGAAGGTGAAGGTGGACAGGAGGGTAGAGAGAAGTAGGGAGAGAGGTGAAGGTGAAGGTGAAGGTGGACAGGAGGGTAGAGAGAAGTAGGGAGAGAGGGGTGAAGGTGAAGGTGTTGGTGGACAGGAGGGTAGAGAGAAGTAGGGAGGAGAGGGGTGAAGGTGAAGGTGAAGGTGGACAGGAGGGTAGAGAGAAGTAGGGAGAGAGGGGTGAAGGTGAAGGTGTTGGTGGACAGGAGGGTAGAGAGAAGTAGGGAGAGAGGGGTGAAGGTGAAGGTGGACAGGAGGGTAGAGAGAAGTAGGGAGAGAGGGGTGAAGGTGAGGTGGACAGGAGGGGGAGAAAGAAGTAGTGGAGAGAGGGGTGAAGGTGAAGGTGGACAGGAGGGTAGAGAGAAGTAGGGAGAGGGGTGAGGGTGAAGGTGAAGGTGAAGGGACAGGACAGGAGAGGTAGGAGGAGGGGGGGTAGTGGAAGGTGAAGGTAGACAGGAGGGTAGAGAGAAGTAGGGAGAAGTAGGGAGAGAGGGTGAAGGTGAATGGGTTGAGGTGGACAGGAGGGTAGAGAGAAGTAGGGAGAGAGGGGTGAAGGTGAAGGTGTTGGTGGACAGGAGGGTAGAGAGAGAAGTAGGAGAGAGAGGGGTGAAGGTGAAGGTGGACAGGAGGGTAGAGAGAAGTAGGGAGAGAGGGATGAAGGTGAAGGTGTTGGTGGACAGGAGGGTAGAGAGAAGTAGGGAGAGAGGGGTGAAGGTGAATGTGTTGGTGGACAGGAGGGTAGAGAGAAGTAGGGAGAGAGGGATGAAGGTGAAGGCGTTTGGTGGACAGGAGGTAGAGAGAAGTAGGGAGAGAGGGTGAAGGTGAAGGTGTTGGGTGGACAGGAGGTAAGAGAGAGAGTAAGAGAGAAGGTGAAGGTGAAGGTGGACAGGAGGGTAGAGAGAAGTAGGGAGAGAGGATGAAGGTGAAGGTGAAGGTGGACAGGAGGGTAGAGAGAAGTAGAGAGAGGGGTGAAGAAGTGTTGGGACAGGAAGAGTGAGGAGAGAGGTGTGAGGGTGAAGGTGAGGTGGACAGGAGGGTAGAGAGAAGTAGGGAGAGAGGGTGAAAGTGAAGGTGTTGGTGGACAGGAGGGTAGAGAGAAGTAGGGAGAGAGGTGAGGGTGAAGGTGAAGGTGGACAGGAGGGTAGAGAGAAGTAGGGAGAGAGGGGTGAAGGTGAGGGGGTGGACAGGAGGGTAGAGAGAAGTAGGGAGAGAGGGGTGAAGGTGAAGGTGTGTGGACAGGAGGGTAGAGAGAAGTAGGGAGAGAGGGGGTGAAGGTGAAGTTTGTTGGACAGGAGGGTAGAGAGAAGTAGGGAGAGAGGGGTGAAGGTGAAGGTGAAGGTGGACAGGAGGGTAGAGAGAAGTAGGGAGAGAGGGTGAAGGTGAAGGTGACAGGAGGGTAGAGAGATGTAGGGAGAGAGGGGTGAAGGTGAAGGTGGACAGGAGGGTAGAGAGAAGTAGGGAGAGAGGGGTGAAGGTGAAGTGTTGGTGGACAGGAGGGTAGAGAGAGAAGTAGGGAGAGAGGGGTGAAGGTGAAGGTGGACAGGAGGGTAGAGAGAAGTAGGGAGAGAGGGGTGAAGGTGAAGGTGAAGGTGGACAGAGGGTAGAGAGAAGTAGGGAGAGGGGTTGAAGGTGAGGGTGGTGGACAGAGGGTAGAGAGAAGTAGGGAGAGAGGTGTGAAGTGAAGTGTGGACAGAGGAGGGTAGAGAGAAGTAGGGAGAGAGGGATGGGTGAAGGTGAAGGTGGACAGGAGGGTAGAGAGAAGTAGGGAGAGAGATGAAGGTGAAGGTGAAGGTGGACAGAAGGTAGAGAGAAGTAGGGAGAGAGGGGTGAAGGTGAAGGTGTTGGTGGACAGTAGGGTAGAGAGAGAGGAGGGGAAGGTGAAGGTGTTGGTGGACAGGAGGGTAGAGAGAATAGGGAGAGAGGGATGCTGAAGGGAAGGTGAAGGTGGACAGGAGGGTAGAGAAGAAGTAGGGAGAGGAGGGCGGAAGGTGAAGGTGTTTGGTGGACAGGAGGGTAGAGAGAAGTAGGGAGAGAGGGGTGAAGGTGAAGGTGTAGGTGGACAGGAGGGTAGAGAGAAGTAGGTAGGAGAGAGGGATGAAGGTGAAGGTGTAGGTGGACTGGAGGGTAGAGAGAGAAGTAGGGAGAGAGGGATGAAGGTGAAGGTGTTGGTGGACAGGAGGGTAGAGAGAAGTAGGGAGAGAGGGATGAAGAGGAAGGTGAAGGTGTACGGTGGACTGGAGGTAGAGAGAAGTAGGGGGAGAGAGGGGTGAAGGTGAAGTGTTGGTGGACAGGAGGGTAGAGAGAAGTAGGGGAGAGGGATGAAGGTGAAGGTGGACAGGACAGGTAGAGAGAGTAGGGAGAGAGGGATGAAGGTGAGGTGAAGGTGGTGGACAGGAGGGTAGAGAGAAAGTAGGGAGAGAGGGTGAAGGTGAAGTGTGTTGGTGGACAGGAGGGTAGAGAGAAGTAGGGAGAGAGGGATGAAGGTGAAGGTGGACAGGAGGGTAGAGAGAAGTAGGGGAGAGGGGTGAAGGTGAAGTGTTGGTGGACAGGAGGGTAGAGAGAAGTAGGGAGAGAGGGTGAAGTGTGAAGGTGGACAGGAGGGTAGAGAGAAGTAGGGAGAGAGGGATGAAGGTGAAGGTGGACAGGAGGACAGGAGGGTAGAGAGAAGGTGTAGGGGACAGGAGGGTAGAGAGAAGTAGGGAGAGGTGGTGAAGGTGAGGTGAGAGTAGGAGAGAGGGAGAGAGGGGTAGAGAGAAGGTGAAGGGTGTTGGTGGACAGGAGGGGTAGAGAGAAGTAGGGAGAGAGGGGGAAGGTGAAGGTGAAGGTGGACAGGAGGGTAGAGAGAAGTAGGGAGAGAGGGGTGAAGGTGAAGGTGTTGGTGGACAGGAGGGTAGAGAGAAGTAGGGAGAGAGGGGTGAAGGTGAAGGTGAAGGTGGACAGGAGGGTAGAGAGAAGTAGGGAGAGAGGGGTGAAGGTGAAGGTGTGTGGTGGACAGGAGGGTAGAGAGAAATAGGGAGAGAGGGGAAGATCGTTTCACACAGAAACTTCCATCTGAGCTCTTTTTCCTTTGAGCAATGTTGGAGAACAAACGGTTGATTTTTTTTTTTTTTTCCACGTGGACGACAAGGTGAGTCAGCGTTGTTACCTCTACAGCGTCACACGGAAGACCAGTCAGTTGAGGGGGAGGCGTTTTCGGTCTTTTCTCAACGGAAAAGAAAAAAAGACGATTACACTACTCCCAGAACCCTCCCCTCTTCACTCCTATACTGCATGCACAATTTTATCAATGAACATTTTGACAAGGCTTTATGCAATTACCGTCAAATCAAGGTCAGAATCAGGTTAAGGTCAAAGTTAGGGTCAGAATAATGTCAAGGTCCCGGATTCCTGCCATGGAGAATGATCCGAGTACCGACCTCTGATGCACGAACACTTTCCTTCAGGGCTGTTGTCATCCCTCCTGACTTTGGAAGAACCTAGATATGGGTGGCTGTTATAGCCATTCAGTGGAACTAGAACAACTACAGTCCAGTTTAATCACAGGAAGTACCTGGGTCCAAGGTACCCTCTCTGGGTCCCACGGTATCTCCTACATTAAGAGCCCACAAGGCCCCAAGGTTATATAGCAAAACGAACGAGTGAACAGGTGAGGCAAGAAAGAGGATAACCGGATCTCATAGGCAAGGCATAGCGGATGTCGTAGTCAGGTGTTAATCAAACGCGACATTAAGGGTATGCATTTCACATACAGTCGTTAAGTCCACACACAATTTTTTTTCTTTGTTGATAATGCAGGACTTGCGCATCGAATAAATTGTTGATTTTAGGAATGGGAGATAAGAGAGGCGATTGTTTCCAGGGCTATGAGATGGGACGAATTACGCTATTTTTCCACGGCATTCTTCTCTAAAGACGCATTCTTCTCTCCTCTCTCTCTCTCTCTCTCCTCTCTCTCCTCTCTCTCTCTCATCTCTCTCTCTCTCTCCATGTCACAAATGTTAAGTCTAATAAGTTTTTCGAACATCAAACCCAACTGGAATCTCTCTCTCTCTCCTCTCTCTGCCTCATCTCTCACTCTCTCTCTCTCCTCTCTCCTCTCTCTTCTCTCCTCTCTCTCTCTCTCTCTCTCTCTCTCCAATTGTCACAATGTTAAGTCTAATAAGTTTTGAAATCAACCAAAACTGGAAAAATCTCTCCTCTCTCTCCTCCTCTCCCTCCCCCTCTCTTCTCTCTCTCGTCCTCTCTCCTCTCCTCATCGCTCTCTCTCTCTCCTCTCTCTCCCTCTCTCTCTCTCCATGTCACAAATGTTACTTCTAATGAGTTTTGAACATCAACCAAACTGAATCTCTCTCTCTCTCTCTCTCTCCCTCTCTCTCTCTCTCCTGGTCTCAGCGCTCTCTTCAGTTGAACATCTCTTCGCTCTCTCTCTCCTCTCCCTCCTCTCGTCTCTCTCCTTCTCTCTATTCTCTCTCTCTCCTCTCCTCTCCTCTCCTCCTCTCTCTCTCTCTCCTCTCCCCCGACACTCTTTCCCTTCGTCTCCTCCTCGCTCTCTCTCTCATATGAACTGTCATATGCCGAACCAATCGACACAAACAGATTTCCTACACAGCCCCATTTACGCCATCGGCCAACGATCCCAACGTAACAACCCACCATCATTTCGTTGTCAGCCCAGCCATACAACAAACCATTGGCCAAGGGCTATCCCCCCACCCCCCCACCCACCCCCGCCCCACACACGCCCTCCTTATCCTTTGTCCTTTGCCCATCCCAAATCACCCCCCTTCTCTGGCCTCTGACTTCATTGGAACTGAAGTGTAGTCCAAATCTGTTCAAATCTGCCGGTCACATTGCACAGACATTCATTCGTAAAGAAAGCACGAGCGTCCTTTTGTTACCCGCTTGCAAACCCCTTCATGAAAGATTGCCACTCCACTAACAATTACGTTTAGTTTGTGAGGGCGGCACACTCTCTGTGAACGCAGTGTGGAAAGGTCAATACATATGACCGAATACAATACAGTTTTAGTGAATAAGCATTTGACCAGCAGGAGACACCAAAGGACACGCAGGAATTCTTAACAGTTTTATACAGTATATAAGTATACTGGCTGAGGACAGAAGGGGGAAGCAGTGTTTTGCTCGTCTCTCTCTCGCTCTCTCTCTCTCTCTCTCTCGCTCTCTCCCTCTCCGCCCTCTCTCTCCCTCGTCTCCTCTCACTCTCTGGCTCTCTCTCCCTCCCTCCCCTCTCGTCTCTTCCATCCTCTCTCGCTATCTCTACTCCTCCTCTCTCTCTCCTCGTTCACCTCTTTCTCTTCCTCTGTCTCCTTCTCTCTCTCCTCTCCCCCCTCCCTCCTACTCCTCCTTCCTTCTCCTCTCTCTTCCGTCCCTTCATCTCTCCTCTTTCACCTCTCCTCCTCCTCAACACATTCTCTCTTCTCCCTCTCTGTCTTCCGTCCTCTCTTTCACATCCCCCCTTCACTCCCTGCTCCTCGTCTTTCCCTCTCTTCTCTCTCCTCCTCTTTCCTCTCTCTCTCTCTCACTCTCTCTCCTCTGTCTCCTCTCTCTTCTCTTCCACTCCTTCTCTCTCTTTTTTCTCTCCTCTCTTCTCTCTCTCTTGTCTTGTCTCTCTCTCTCTCTCTCTCTCATCTCTCTCTCTCTCCTCTCTCTATCGCTGTCTGTGTGTAGTGTGTGTGTGTGTGTGTGTTGTGTGTGTGTGTGTGGTGTGTGTTGTGTGTGTGTGTGTGTTTTGTGTGTTGTGTGTGTGTAGGTGTGTGTGTGTGTGTGTGTGTGTCTGTGTGTGTGTGTGTGTGTGTGTAATACTGACATTTTTAGTGAACTGTTGAAGAGAATGGCGGGAAGTCCTCTAAAAGCATTTCAGGATTTTCGTTCTGGTTTTGGGTGCTTTTTTTTTTCCGCCGACATGGTTAGGATGTCCTTGATGACGATAACGCCCTTTGCTGGCAAGACAAGACAGAAGTGGGAATGGGAGAATAATGAAAGTAGAAGAGAGAGAGAGAGAGAGAGGGAGAGAGAGAGAGAGAGAGAGAGAGGAGGATTGAGAGAGAGAGAGAGAGAGAGAGAGAAGGGTAGCAGGTGGCGGTAGAGGGACAGGAGCAACTGAAGGGATTGAAATGGTGTGGTTCATTTCATCAGGGTAGGGGGGGGGGGGGGCAGGTATATCCCGTTTTCTTGCAAGGGTCAAGGATGGCCGAAATGTTGCTAAGAATACAGAAAAGGGGAAGAAACGGTTGAGGGGTTGCAGCGAAACTGTTGAGATTGTTTTTTGAGCGTGCTAGGAACTATGGAAACGGGGGGTGGGGGGTGGGGGTGGGGGGGTCAAGCATGTGGTTCAGAAGGTGTCCCAATTTCTTTGAGCGTCATCTACATGGCTCCCCACCCCATTGATCAGTGTTGAAAAACAGAGTCTCTAATTCTATGGCGATTTATGCCCTGCTTTCATGGTGATTCCGCTTTGTATTCCCTCGCCACGTCTTTGCTCTTTGGTTGGCGTTTTTTTTGTAGCTGTGGTTTGTTTTACGGGGTGGGGGTAGCTGGCCCCACGCCCAACCCTCCTCCTTTATCCAGGCTTGGGACCGGCATGATTCCTAGAAAGGGTCTCCTGGCGGAGAGGACAAACCAGCTGCCCGCAGAACAGGAAATCAAGAAACGATGTTGGGGCTGGATTATACGCTGCGGAAGACTGCGAGCAACATCACCAGACAAGCCTAACATGGATCCCCCAA
>JADBJO010002442.1:310000-314278 GCA_016801955.1 Conus betulinus
AGTTTTGTCTCTGTCTCGGTCTCTATCTCTCTATCCATCTGTCTATCTGGCTGGCTGGCTGTCTGCCCCTCTCTCTGTCTGTCTGTCGGTCTGTCTGTCAAGCATTCAATCTATTTAATCTACACCAACTCATCGAATCTCCAACGAGAGTCACCACAAACTCGAAGACACTTATTGACCATGTTTATGTTTCAGAGATAACTAACACTAACATAGCAGAAGCCTGCGTCCCCTGTTCTAAACTGTAGTGACCATTACCCAATTTGTGTCCGTTGCTTTACAAACTTTAACGACCAAGACTTTCTGCATGACTTGCTTAACTCAAATCTCTCAGTTTTTGACATAACTGATCCAGATCTTGCTGTTGAATTTTGGATCAAAACATTTACAGAAATATATGATAAACACGCCCCTCTAAAAACGATTAGAGTACGGCATGATCCTAAACCGGCATGGTACACTAAAGAGTTACAGGAGGCAGGTTACCTTAGAGATCTGCTTAAACAACATGGCTATGAAGAAGAATCTAGAAAACTGAGAAATGCAATAAATTCACAGAAGCGCAGAAAAAAAAAAAAATATTATCGAGAACTAATATCATCAAATCAGAACCCAAAATTAGTATGGAGAGCTATTAACGAGCTTACAAACAATAAATCTTCTTCAAAATCAACTGTAATTAAAGACATCTCTGTCGAACAGCTAAACACGCACTTTTGCACTATAGCTAATAAAATTGTCACGACAGATTCTTCCAAATCAAACGATCTTCAAAAACTGAAACAATATTGCCAAGATAAAAACATCACGTCTGAACTTTATATTCCACCAATAACAGTTTTTGAAGTTTATCACTACCTACGCACCTAAAACAGTCAGGTACCTGCGGGGTGGATGGCCTAGACGGGAAAATCCTCAAACTATCAGCTCCAGCAATTACAGATACATTAACATACGTCTTCAATTTATGCATAGACAAAAATCATTTTCCCGACAGTTTCAAAAAAAAAGCAAAAGTCATTCCTATCCACAAGGCAGGTGACAACTCAGACCCTGCAAACTACAGACCAATCTCAATCATTTCCTCTATTTCCAAACCTTTGAAAAAAAAAAAACACATGAAACAACACACACTACACCACCTTAATACATACCATTTGCTTCATCCAAGACAGTCCGGGTTTCGACACAACCATTCATGCCACACAGCCCTAATCAACTTAGTTGTGACTGGCTAAATAGCATTAACAACAACAGATATTGTGGTGTCCTATTCATCGATTTCAAAAAAGCATTTGATGTGATAGACCATAACCTTCTTTAGAAAATTAAAATTGTATGGCTTATCCACAAAAACTCTTAGTTTTTTTTTTTCAATCATCTCGCAAATAGGCAACAATGTGTGAAAATCAATACAACTACTTCTTCATTTCAAACACTTTCCTATGGCGTCCCACAAGGCTCTATCCTGGGTCCCTTACTGTTCACAATTTACATCAATCTACCACTCCATATCACATCCGCATGTGAACTCTTTGCAGATGATACAACAATACACACAAATCATTCTGATGTTACTGTGTCTTGCACAAACTTTACAAGAAAGTGCGAATGACCTCGTAAAATGGACTGAACTAAATCACATGTCGCTTCTTCACCCTCAAAAAACTAAATCCATGCTTATCACAACCAGGCAAAAAAGACAAAATCTCACTATTAAGTTTCCTCCTGTACATCTGAAAGATGAACCTGTTGAACAGGTAACATGCCTCAAAGTGCTAGGAATAACAATTGATAACAATTAGTTGGCAAGCTCACATAAACTCACTGTGCAAAAAAGTTTCACAGAAAGTTTATCAACTCTCCAAAATCAAACGCTTCCTCGACCTGCATTCACGCAAGCTTTTTTTTCAGTCTCATATTCAATCACACATAGACTATGGATCTACTCTATGGGACTGTGCTAGCGCTAACACCCTCAAACCATTACTAAGCCTACACAAGCGAGCACTCAAATTAGTCCTCCTAAAAAACCAGTAGTCTTCTGGACTCGGACTATAAAAAGATTCAGGTTCTCCCCTTAAGTCTGAGATTAGAATACAACAAAGGGATCGTAATGCACAGGATTGTCTGGGAAGGCACCCACCACATTAGTTCACAGATTCCCGATAAATTCCTCAAGAACTCTACCTAAACTTCATGTCCTGTTCCTAGAATTGACTTATTCAAATCAGTTTAACATATTCAGGTTCCTGTCAATGGAACTCGCTCCCTGAATCAACCAAACAACACCAATGCATATCAACCTTCAAACACCATTATTTCAACCATCTCATCTGCCAGTATTTGCATACTCCGCCATAAATCCACCACCAACCACCCACCCCTCTCTTTACCTTATGTATGAGCCTGTCTAATTAGAAAGTGTTTTGTATTTGAAATGCACATCTTCTGTTTAGTAAGTATGTCTTATGTAGTGTGTGTGTGTGTGTGTGTGTGTGTGTGTGTGTGTGTGTGTGTGTGTGTGTGTGTGTGTGTGTGTGTGTGTGTGTGTGTGTGTGTGTGTTTCCTACTATCTGTGTGCCCTCTTGTCATTATGTCGTTATGCTTTTATTCTCATGCTCTCTCTCTCTCTCTCTCTCTCTCTCTCTCTCTCTCTCTCTCTCTCTCTCTCTCTCTCTCTCTCTCTCTCTCTCTCTCTCTCTCTCATGATTCTCCTGTAATGACTTGATGATATATCTAGATGACATCCCCCCCCCCTACCCGTGGGTGACTGGGCTATCATTATGCATCCGCCCCCTCCATTTATGCTTTATTTTTTTTTTTTTCCCTGGTGCGTCAAAATCGATTGTCTTACATCTCCTTGTTTTTTTTTTTATTGTTAGATTGTTCTAAACATGCTCTTTCCCACACCCACTCTCGCCTCTTCTCCCTCTCTCTATCGTCGTTCCCTGCACTCCTCCTTTCGCTTATGCATCTCTCTCTCTCTCTCTCTCTCTCTCTCTCTCTCTCTCTCTCTCTCTCTCTCTCTCTCTCTCTCTCTCTCTCTCTCTCTCTCTCTCTCTCTCTCTCTCTCGCACACAAGTGCCTTCAAGTACATCCTCTCCTTGTTCTCATCTTCTTATCATGATTTTGCTCATAATATATGTATTGTTTCATTATTTTTAGTCAGCTCTTTCGTGTGTTATATTGCACATGTTGTTAATGTATTTGTCTTTAACATGATCTTTCCATGAGTGGTTTCCGTTTCATGTATTCATTGATTCTCTCCAGTTCTGTCTCTCTGTCTCTGTGTCTCTGTCTCTGTCTCTGTCTCTCTCTCTCTCTCTCTTTTTTTTTTTTTTTTTTTTTTTCTCCCTCCAAACTCCATGTCATTTTACTAAATACCTTCTACGCATTTTCATGCTTTATGAAACAAATGATTATATGTTGTGCCTTTTTTTTTTTTCTCTCTCCCTCTCTCTCTCTCTCTCTCTGTCTGTCTGTCTGTCTGTCTGTCTGTCTGTCTCTCTCTCTCTCTCTCTCTCTCTCTCTCTCTCTCTCTCTCTCTCTCTCTCTGCGCTCTCTCTGCGCGAACGTGCGTGTGTGTGTTCCAAATTATGTACATACTTTGTCAAATTCATTTTACCTTCTGTTTTTATACATACTAATTGTTGTACGTTTTAGTACATTTCCATTTCAAATTATTACATTTTATGCTTAATTACCCCCCCCCCCCCCCCCCTCCCCAAATTCCATCCATCTCACGTTGCTAAATACCTTCTACGTATTTTCATGTCTTACGAAAAATGATTACATATTGACTTGCTCTCTCTCTCTCTCTCTCTCTCTCTCTCTCTCTCTCTCTCTCTCTCTCTCTCTCTCTCTCTCCTCTCTCTCCCCCCTCTCTCTCTCTGTGCGTGCGTGCGTGCTTGTATGTGTGTGTGTTCAAAATTAGGTATGTACTTTGTCACATTCATTTTACTGTTTGTTGTTATACATGCTATTTTTGTACGTTGGGGTACATTCCAGATATTTCCCAAGCTCAGCCCACCTCCCACCCCCTCTCTCCTTCCCCTTCATTATTATTATTTTCATTTATTTATTTAATTTATTTGTTTGTTTATTTTTTTTTTTTTTTTTTTTTTTTTTTAATGTTCATTTCTCTTCTATTTTCAATCGATGTTCCATTATGATTGCATGACCGCCTTGTTTGCTTGTTTGCTTCTTACATTATTTCATTTCACTGCTTGTTGTAGTCCCTACTCAGGGCGAGGACTAGATGTAAAAAAGTACGTC
>JADBJO010002443.1:10000-15000 GCA_016801955.1 Conus betulinus
CTAAGATGAGGCCCGGAGGAGGACGCCACCACAATTTCTATATGATCACGCTTTGGTTGATGCAAGCGTTTGCCTTTGCCAACTCCTCGTTTAATTTTTTCATCTATTTGATCATGGGATCGCGTTACAGGCAAACATGCATTGCATTATTACCTGCAAAGGCATGTAGAATGACATGGAAACGCTAACAAATTCCTTGTTTTAGACATAAGTTTCCCACAGTTTCATTTCTTACAGTGAACAGCTCGGTGATTTTCCGTCACATTGTATTACCCACCCACCCCCACCCCACCCCCCTCTCTTCCCTTTTCTCATCTGTTCTAAATGCCAAAGTTAAAACTTCGTCATTAATCTACTTATTTTTTTTTGCTCTCTCTCTCTCTCTCTCTCTCTCTCTCTCTCTCTCTCTCTCTCTCTCTCTCTCTCTCTCTCTCTGTCTGCCTGTCTGTCTGCCTGCCTGCTCTGTCTGTCTGTCTGTCTGTCTCTCTCTCTCTCTCTCTCTCTCTCTCTCTCTCTCTCTCTCTCTCTCTCTCTCTCTGTCTCTCTCTCTGAATGTGTCTGAAATAAACAGCGGTGATAACTGTGAAAATGTGAATTTTGTAAACACCAATGGCAAATCCGAGAATATAGCTGATTGTTTTACTCATCCAGCAAGTAAGAATGTTTGTGTGACTGTAATAACTATATAATAAGTAAGCAGCAGCAGATGTGAATATAGAAATTGGAATACAAAGATGGTGACGATTTACACGTGGAAAGAAAGATTTTTTTTTAAAAGCTGTTTTAATAGCCTCTTTAAGTCGTTTGGGACGGGTGGTGAACAACAAACCAATTTTACGAAAGGGTCGGGAGAAGAGAAAGATGGTGGTATGGATTTAGAACCTGAGAGCTGTTCTTGTTCTGGTCTGAATGTGGCGAGTGTGTATGCTTTTGTAAAAAAATAATAATAATAATAAAAATAAAATAAAATAAAATAAAAAAAAAATAAAATATAATATAAATATTTTTTTCCCGTTGGAATGTGTGAGGATTGTCTAATAAATTAGATGACATGCTTTATTCGTTTTGTTTCCTCGTTTGATGTTGTTTGTTTAGTGGAGACGTTTATAGAAAAACACAAAAATGAATTGACTATTTTCAAAAATCATGTCTACGTTAAGTCACCTGTCAAGCTTACAATGCATGGAAGATGCTCAGGGGGGAATGATTTGCTTGATACATAAAAGCTTAGTTCCTTATGTGCGTCCTATTGGTTGTGAGTATCCTTATTTGAGTGTAGTTTTGCGTGGTAAATAATTTGTTGGTCTTAAAGAAAAAAAAAATGCTAGCTTGTACATACGTTCAACCTGAAAACTCATCTTATTACTCTGTAAATAGTTTTGACAATAGCACTGACTAGCTAGAAGACTGCATTGTGAACAAAGTGATGTCTTTAGGTGATGTTGATGTACTTCTCTGTGGAGATATCAATTCCAGGATACCTAACCTGTCCCCAGAAAGAATTAGTGAGCGTGATCTACACGTTTGTCACAATAACAACATACGTACCGAAATGTGAGATCTCCCCAAGATAAAGTGCTTGACTTTTATGGAAAGAAAATATGAACATGTGTTCTGTATTAGGATTACGTATTTAAACTATGTATGTAAAGACGACTCAGAGGGTCGTTTTATATACATTTCTGACATAGGAAACACAGTGTAAACGATTGTTTCCTTGCATCTGTAGACCTTTTCGAATTGTCAAGTAACCATTTGATTTTGAGAGTACTAGAAGGATTTGAATCTGATTGCATGCCTCCTGTATTATGCATAAATGTCCGGAGTGAAAAGATGTATCCCAACATGAATATGTGTGTTCAAAATAACGCAAATATCGTTAAATATTGTTGGAATCAAGAATACGCTCGGCAGCTTTTTTTTTTTTTTTTCCCATGCAGTCACAAGATGTACAAAACCAGATGTCAGTGGCTGAAGATCTGACACATCTGGATGTCGAAGACGCAATAAATCAATTCAATAAAATGGTTAAAGATCAAGCTGAATGCATAGTGAAAAGAATGCCAGTAAGCAAAAACATTACTCAAAATAACTGGTATGACCAGGGATGTAAACTATATAAATGAAAAATGCGGAGACTATTCAGAAAATGTAGCACAAGATTTGGTAAATAAGATGAATTCTGTTTTGTATTACAAGGCGTGAATATAAGAATTTAAACAAGAAACAAAAGAAAAAAATAATAATGATAGCATATTAAATGAACTCATGAATTTCATTCAAAGCTAGAAGTCTTTTGGGGAACATGTTCATAAAATATCTAGAAAAGGATCACAGTCTTCGAATGATATTCTTATGCATGAATGGTATCAACATTTCAGAAGTTTGCTAGGAAAAAACTGATGAGAATGTTACTAACTAGGAAACCTTAACAGGTGAAAATGGAGAGGAAGCTTGCCTGCTTGACAGACCAATATCTAGGAAACCTTAACAGGTGAAAATGGAGAGGAAGCTTGCTGCTTGACAGACCAATATCTAAGGAGGATATATTATTTGCTGCACGGAAATTGAAAAAAAGTGGTGAATCTGCTGGACCAGATGGTATGATTAGTGAGTTTTTTTCCAAAGTTTCTGGAGAATGTATATTTTGAACTTTTAGTAACGCTGTTCATTTTCTGTTTGATTATGGAATATATCCTGATGGCTGGAAAGAATCTTTAGTACTGCTTTTTATTTAGAATGGGATACGTCAGTGATGTGAACAACTACATAGGTATCTCTTTGAGTAATATATGTAGTAAATTGTATAGTTCTGTTATTAATAGTAGATCGGGCGAATGGGTTCGCTTGCATAATATACCTAGAGAACATCAACGTGTGTTTAAAGAGGGTTACTCAAGTATTGACCATATATTCGCATTACTAGCCGCCGTGCAAAACCGTTTGTAAATACTCAGAAGTTATACGCTGCCTTTATTGACTTTGAAACTGCTTTTTGATTAATCTCTCAAAACCTTTATGGCCTATTTTGATTGTTTTAAGTGGAGTTAAAGATAAATTATCTCGTTGCATAATATAAGCAGGGAAACTATCAGGATCAAAATTATCTGTTTCTTTTATGTGTTTTTGTGGTCTTAAACAAGGTGATGTTTCTAGCCCTGCGCTATTGTCGTCGTTGTTCATAAACGAGCTAGCCCTTGAAATTATTGAAACTGGTAGACATGAAGTGACTTTTGATTTTATAGAATTGTTTATTTTGCTGTTTGCTGATGGTATTGTATTATTGTTCACGACATTGATTTGTCTCTAACATCAACCTGGTTCTATTTGCTCTGCAGCCAAAGGACTCGATTTACAAGTTAACATGAAAAAAGACTAAGAGCATTGTGTTTCGTAAGGATGGGTACTTGACAAAAGTTGAGAGATGGACCTGTGGGAATGAGCGAGTCCGTGTAGTAAATGAGTATAGAACACCTAGGAATATACTTTACACCCTAAACTCAGCTTTAATTATGCCTGTCAAGATATCGCAAACAGAGCGAAAAGAGCAATTGCAGTTTTCTTCATATTATGTACAGGTTGGACTGCAATTTACCTAGTATTTTGACGAAGCTGTTTGACTCACAAGTTCAACCAATCCTGCAGAATGGACTGGAAATCTGGGCTTTAAAAGAAGCATGATCATAGGTGAAAGTTCACCTGTATGCATTGACGTGTTTCTTAAATGTTGATATGAGAACTCCAAATGAAATGATGTATGGAGAACTCGGAAGATGTCCAGTTTACCTGAACTCCTATGTAAAACATATTAAATGTTGGCTGAAGTTTGAATGCATAAAGACAGGTTATCCCTCTAAGGCATACAGAATGTTGATGTTCTTGGATAACAATGGAAATAAGACATAGGCTTCAGTCGTGCGACTAGGTTTGAATTCCTATGGATTTGGGTTTGTTTCGAATAATCAGGGCGTACAAAACATATCTGGATTAAGAAACAAAATGTTCTAAAGATTGGATTATTGATTGTAGATGGCAGAACTGGCATGATCTTGCTAATCATAGTGATAAATTCTGACAGTACAGTCTCTTTACGACAACGCATGACTTAGAAACCATACCATAATTTTGTTGATGTTAAAATGAACTGATATGCTATGAGCACATTAGCAAAGTTTAGACTTGGTGTTTCTGATATCGCTTGCCATCGTTTTCAGATACTACAACTATGGCGAAGGTGAACTTATATGCCTTTGTGTGGTTTAGCTAAAGAGGATGAAGTTCATGTTGTTGTCATGCTGTCCTGTATTCATTGATTGTAGAACCAAAATTATTCAACTTAAGTATTTTACTGAGCCATGTCATTTCAAGGTAATAGTACTATTGTCGTCAAGACAAGAAAATATTGTCTGCAATCTGGCTATGTATATTCATGAAGCACAAAAAAGACTGCGTAGTGTTGTGCATTAACTCTATTGGACTGGTTCTATTTTCATAGTTGCAGTGGACAGGTTTATAATCTATCATGTCTTGGGTGTACGTTGCAGTTAAGTACGCGGCCCATGGTCTTCAGTCTGAATGAATGTTCGTATTCGTCTTCTCTCTCTCTCTCTCTCTCTCTCTCTCTCTCTCTCTCTCTCTCTCTCTCTCTCTCTCTCTCTCTCTCTCAATGATTTTTTTCACTTTGTTTCTTTCTTTGCCGAACTGAAGATGGGCACACACCTGAGAAGTTAGTAAGGATTTATGTGTGTATGGTTTTAAGGGGTGGCAGTGGATGGCCAAAAGCTCTAAAACGGGCATTTGGGTGTCTCTATATTTGTATAATGCCTCTACTCTATGTTGAAGGACAAAATTTCTAAATCTGAAAAAAAAAAAAAAAAAAAAAAAAAAAAAAAAAAAAAAAAAAAAACGTCAAGTCGCGCGCGCATATGTGTGTGTGTGTGTGTGTGTGTGTGTGTGTGTGTGTGTGTGTGTGTGTGTGTGTGTGTGTGTGCGCGCGCGCG
>JADBJO010002443.1:20000-25000 GCA_016801955.1 Conus betulinus
AACAAACGCTCATTAAGTCAAGTTGGTTCCATTGTAAAACCCTCAATCTTTGCAGGGCGCCATTTCAAGAATGAAAAATCAACAATGTCTCAAGTGAGCTAGGTATTAGAAAACCGTATCCATGGAACAGAAACTATCAAAAGTAGAAAAGAAAATCGAGCATAGTGTGTGTTTGGGTGGAACATCAGTAAGCTCCACTCGCTAGCAGTAGAACAGAATCAACCACAGGCTTCTGTTTGTTCAAGATGTACATCATTGTGCATTTGGCGCATCTCAATCAATCAATCAATCAATCAATCAATCAATCAGTCAATCAGTCAATCAATCAATCATGAAAAAAGTAAATAATCAATCAATCAATCAATAAGTAACAAAATAAAACAAACAAACAAACAAACATAGACATGATTGTGCTGTCCAGGTAGAAAACAAAATGCTGTCACACGTGGCATGACTAAGCGTGGTCATAGACATTTTAATTTGAATAATCTTGTAATATCTGGAGGACTATTGCAGTAAGTTTTGGAGGGATTTTCTTAAGGTCATTTAAGATAATGCTGGGAGGAAATGATGATTATGTCACTTTTAATGTCTTTACCTGCTTTTTTTTTACTCTTCCGTGTGCTCTTCATATCATGTTTCAGGAACACCTGTGTTCCTTTATTTGCTTGCTTATAATGTTTTTCATCTCTTTCTTCATTTTGGTTGGTTGGATGTTCTTGAATTTATTTGATTGATAAATACGAAAACGAATAATAGCTTATCTATTTTTTCACTTAATTGCCAAGGCCTCATTATTCCAAAAAGAGGGGTGATGTATTCCTTTCTTGAGAAGCAAGAAATATTCCATTTACTTCCTACACGATACACATTTTGAAGATAAGATTGAAAAATATGTTTTAGCTGAATGGGAATAGGCGCGTTTTTTTTTTTTTTTTTTCAAATACGCGTCTAATTCAGGGGGGGGGGGGGGGGGGGGGGGGGGGGGGGGGGGGGGGGGGGGGGGGGGGGGGGGGGGGGGGTTATTGTTTAATAACAATTTTGAGTTCAAAGTCAAAACGTGTCATCAAAGATAACTCGGTAAATTATATCATGGTACTTACTGAAATTTAGGAAAATAACTTTCTTTTTTTGTAAATATTTATGGACCAAACAGAGATGATCCGGAGTTTATAATAACCTGAAACAAAAGATTAATGAGCTTGGTATTGAGATTGTTATAATAGCTGGAGATTTGAATACTGTCCTTGATCCAGCAAAAGATGATCATAACTATAAACATGTTAACAACCCTAAGGCAAGGGAAGAGCTCGAAAACAGGATTGAAAATTTGGAATTAAGTGATATATGGCGAGACCTAAATCCAGAGTGTTTGCGGTATACAGGGAGAAGAGCAAATTCTTTCCAGCAGGCTAGATTAGACTTCTTTCTGATTTCAGACAAAGTAGTAACATTTGTAGATTATGTGGACATTGAAATGTGGATATAGATCAGATCATTCGAGTATACCATTGAAACTAAAATTTAGTGAAAGCTCAAAACATAACACACTTTTTGGAAATTTAATTCATCTCTTTTAAAAGACAACTTATATCTAAATGAGATAAATTCTGAGATAAGATCTGTTATAGATGAATATGCGATGGATGCAAAAATTAATGATATACCTAATGAAGAACTACGTTTTTCTGTTCCCGATGATACTTTCTAGATTTCCTTCTTATGAAGTTAAGATCAAAGAGACAATTTAATTTGCAGCAATAAAAAAAGGACAGGAAGAGGAAAATCGACTAGAATCTGACATTCGAAGATTAGAAACAACAAAGTTTATAAGCGAGGACGATATCAGAGCTATAACAACAACAACAACAACAACAACAACAACAACAACAACAACAACAAATTAAACATATTAGAAAAACAAATGGAATGTGTTTTGCTACGATCAAGAGCTAGGTGGATAGCTGAGGGTGAGAAAGTAAGCAGCTATTTTTGTATACTTGAGAAACGTCATTTGGTAAGTAAAAATATGGCTTGGATCACGGATCAGCAACATCGTGTTTTAACAACCCAAAAAGAGATTCTTCTAAAAGTTCAATACTTTTATAGATTACTTTACGCAGAATACGAAGTAGAACATAGTGAAATAATGTACTTAGTAAACGATACACCATGTCTAAATGAAGCAGAAGCGAACAAGTTAGAAGGAGAAATTACTCTTGAAGAAACTACTGATGTCTTAAAAAATATGAAAAATAACAAAAACCCAGGCTCTGATGGATTTTCGACGGAGTTCTTTAAAGTTTGTTTGGAGAGACCAGCCGCCGTGGCGAAGTGGTTAGCGTCGCGGACTCCCGGCTGGGAGGTCGTGGGGTCGAATCCCATCAGAGTCATGTGGGTTTTTTCTTCCCCGACCGGCTCCTACCCAGAGCTGAGTTTGCTGCGGACTCAGTTGGAAAGACTGGGACCACACAGTCGAGTTTCATCCACTTAATGGATGCGTTTCTGAGAGTGTTGCTCAAATTTCCTGACCAACACTACAGGTGCCTGTATCTCTCGGGCCTGGTTGACGCTGGGATATATTATGAAAGGAAGCGTTGAGTACAGCCCTGTCATGTAGTCTCAGACCAAAATGGAAATCCGTAGCATCATCTTAATCATCCTCATTCACATCGATCAGCATAAAAAAAAAAAAAAAAAAAAGTCTCAAATTATGTGGCCCTTCATGCCCTGCTCTCATGGTGACCTCAATTTCGATGTCCTCTCCACGTCTGTGGTCTTGGTTTGGTTCCGTCGGGGTCACCGGTATCGGCGAGTCCATGGGGGCTGTCGTTGGACGGACGTGGTGGAGCCCTCCGGAGGGAGAGCTCACTCACGCCGGCTCTCTGCGACTAGGCAATTATTGTCGTCAGTAGGGGGCTTAGTAGTAGGTGGTGTCCTGCGTATGTTAGATCAGAACAGGCGCCACTGAACACCACCGAAGTGACTCGGCAGCAGTGCAGTGTCTCCTCCGGTGGGTTGCCCTTTTGACGACTTGACATTGACTGCTACCTGTGGATTGCGGGGCCGGGGCCGCTGCGGGGCCGACCGGGCTGTGGCTGTGGACGGGGTGTCGAAATGAGCGGCGCGGGTGCACTGCCTCTGAAGTGGCGCAGAGGTTGGGAGAGCAAAAAACAAAGAAAAAAAAAAAAAAAGTTTGTTTGAAAAAAAAATGGATTATTTTGCTATTAGACCGTTGAATGCTAGTTTCAAAAGAGGAGGACTGTCTAGTGTGCAAAAAAAAGAAGGGATTATTATCAGTATATTTCCAAAGGAGACAAGCCAAGACAATAATTATGCAAAACAAACAAACTGAGACCCAATTTCACTTTTAAATGTAGTGTACAAAATGGGATCATCATGTGTTGCAAATCACACAAACATGTACTGGCGAGACTTATTAATGAAGACCAGACAGGCTTCATTAGGAACAGATACATTGGAGATAACTTAAGATTGATATATGACACAATAGCTTACTTAAATCAAAATAATTTACCTGGATTGTTATTAAATATAGATTTTGAGAAAGCTTTTGACTCGATTAACTGGGGTTTTATGTCGAAGGTATTAAAAAATGGTTTTCAGAAAGACATCTGCAGATGAATAGATACATTCTATAAATCCTGTGTTGTGTTGTAAATGGTCAGGTTTCAAAATGGTTTGAAATTAAAAGAGGTTATAGACAAGGAGACCCATATCCCCATATCTATTCATACTCTGTGTAGAAGAAATTTTAGCTATATGATGGGAGAAAACACAGATATCCAGGGAATAAGGATGAATGATGTTGAAAATAAACTTTCACAATATGCAGAAGTTTTGCTGGCAGGTGATAGAAAATCTTTTGAAATTTGCGTGTTCTGTTTAAGTTTGGATCTGCTTCAGGTCTTGACATAAATTTTAGCAAAACAAGTGCAATTTGGTAAGGAAGCAAGAAGAATTTTGAAGTTAGATATATGAATCATTTAGGAATGGACTGGAACCCACTAAACGTTCGTGTATGGTTTATTAATGATTTAAAAGACTGTGTAAACATAAATCATCCAGACAAATTAGCAGAGATAAAGCATCTGTTTAAAGTATAGGTTAAACGTCAACTAATGCCTCGTGGTAGAATAGCAATTTTAAAATCTGTCATACTTCCAAAACTGATACATCTTTCGTTACTTATGCTAAATCCACCTGATGTATTTCTTCGAACATTACAAAAGATGTGTTATGAATTTGTCTGGGGTAAGAAACCAGACAAAATTAACCGGAAAACGGCGCATAAGAGTGTAAAACTTGGAGGTATCGGTATCCCTGAATTAAAAACATTTGTTACTTCTTTAAAACTGCCATGGTTTCGTAAAACTAAGGAAAAAAAAAAAAAAAAAAAGTGGATGCGTATTCTACTAGCTAATTTTCCTCAATGACCGCTTATTAATAATAAATATGGTCTAGAATTTGTTTCCAGGTTTACGAAATATAACCAGTTTTGGTCAGACGTCATTGAAGCCTATACAATGTTTTTTACTACAAATGCATACCAGGAAATTCCGCCGAAATGTTAGCCCAACCGGTTTGCTATAATAACAGAATCCAAGTTGGAAACTCATACGTTATCTCTAGAAAACTTGGAAACAAGAATGTACATTGTCTTGCAGACTTTTTTTGATAATAAAGGTCAGTTTCTTTCCCATACGCGTTTCAAAGAGAAATGTAATATTAATGTCGATTTTGTCACCTTTGCTGGGTATAAATCTGCAATAATCGACTACATTAAACAATGTAGTGTTTCTGTAAAGAACAATAAAACATACCGATACAACTTGCTGTTTGAAGAAGGTATTTGCTGTTCACATAGGTTCAAAGCTTTATTAGGATATACTTATTGAAAATAGTGTTCGACCAAAATGCTGTGACAAATGGGATTCAGAACTGATGGTACATCATGACCAGAAATCATGCTCTTCATA
>JADBJO010002443.1:30000-45000 GCA_016801955.1 Conus betulinus
TTGTTGAAGGGTGTTTCAAAAATTGTACAAGCTCCCTGCTTTGCCAATTTGTCTGCTAATTCATTCCCTTTTAAGCCACAATGTGAAGGAACCCAGCAAAAATCAACTGCTTTATCTCGGGAAAGTGAAACAATGTAATAGATGCTTAAATTTAAAAAAAGAATGTCAGTTCTAATTTTAGAGTTCCAATGCTTTAATGATTGTAAAACTGATTTTGAATCAACACAAAGTAACACACTATAGAATGATACTGGCGTGTCATATAAGATGTAATTCAGAGCTTTCATAATTGCATATAGCTCTGATGTATAAATTGAAAATTTTCTGCCTAGATAGAAGACTTTTGCACATTTAAGGATGGTATAGTGAATCCAGCCCCACTGTCAGACGTTTCCATTATTGAACCATCTGTAAATATTTTAAAATGATTTGGATAAGTCTTTTCGAGATGTTCTCGAACTTCATTTACTAGAATATTTACATTGTCATCTTTCTTCAATATTTACATTGTCATCTTTCTTCAACGTAGTATATTCATCATCAATTTTTGCGGTGAGATGCTCCCATGGGGGCATTTGAGGAACAATAGTAACCTCAGAAATTGCATCAATATCAATACTACATTCTGACATAAGCTCACAAGTGCAGTTTCTAATTGGCTCTATGTATGATATATTTTTTAGACCTTTTGGGGTATTCCTTGTTGGAATCCATAAGAATGTCATCAGTAACAGACTGTTTTTTTTTTTTTTTTTTTTTTTTTTTTTTTTTTTTTTTTTTACAGATAGGCCTCTTACAATGTATTTGGACACATCCAACGTTCGTTGTTCATTAAGAGGTAAAATGTTTGTCTCCTTATAGCATTTCATTGTGTTTGTGTGCACTGGAACACCCAAAGCTAATTTTAAAGCTTTACTATCTAAGTTTTGCAATTTCTTTAAAAGGTAGTTAGATGCAGATAAGTATACTTCCTGTCCATATATTAATTTTGATCGGACTAACGATGTATATAAATGTAAACGTGCGGTACAGTCTTGACCCCATGATTGACAACATATAATTTTGAGCAAATTTAATCTTTTCCTTGCTTTATCTATTACAAATTACAATATGTTTTTTTCCAGTTAAGCTTCGGTGTTAAAAAACTCCTAAGAACTTGACTGTTTGCTTATATTGTAGAACATTGTCGTCAAGAATAAGGTTGGGCAGAGCCTTTGGGTTTTCGCCATTATTAAAAAACATTAAACAAATTTTCTCACCAGATAATTCAAGACCGTTCTCTTTCATGTAAGCAGACAATCTGTCCAATTCTCCTTGATACATTGTCTGTACAAATTTTACTGCCCTTTTATTCGAGTGCTTCCTTAATGAAGTATTAATCCAAATGGCAATATCGTCTGCATACTGCATTACATTGGTGGTTTTTGACAATGCCTTTGGGAGATCATGTATAAGGATCGTAAATAATAAAGGTGCAATAACTTCAGGAAAATAGATATGGGTATTCCCTGGGGAATACCCATATCTATTTTCCTGAATGATGAATATATTTTTCCAGTTCGTGTACATATATTTCTTCCTTCCAGAAAGTTTTTTTCTATATAATCATACATATTCCCAGAAATACCAATATTTTTTTTTCAGTTTATACAATAATCGAGCATGCCAAACACGGTCGTATGCTTTCTTTACATCATAGACTGTAGCTAGTATACTTTTTCTGCGTGAACATTGCTTTTTATATGAGAAGTTAGCTTCACTAAATGATCAGTTGTGCACACCCTTTTCTGAATCCAGCTTGCTGAACTGGAATAATGTCGTTTTTTTTTCACAATGATATAATAAACGTGTTTGTACAACTTTTTCAAGAAGTTTACCAACATGGGATGCTAAAGTAATGGGTCTATAGCTATTTACAGATGTTCTCGTTTTACTTTTTTTGGTACTGGTACTACCACTGAACTTTTCCAGATTGTAGGAATAGTGCCGTACGTCCAGCATTTTTGGAACAACGAATGTAGTAATATTTTCACGAAGAAGGCAAGTGACGAAGAAGCTCATAAGAAATATCATCTAGGCCCACTGCTGAATCATAAGATGCAATGGATTCTCTCGCTTCAAGAAGTTCTGATGATTGTAATGGAGAATTTAAGTGTTATTATTGTCTGGTATGGGACTCTTATATTGTTGTTTTTGTTCCTCTTTTATGTCTATGGTACTTGATTTCTGCTGGAAGATTTACAGCTCGACTATTTTCCGAAAAGAAATGGGAGAAAGCTTCCGCCTTATCCATTGTGCTTGGAAGTTCTTTTGTTTAATTTTACAGGGTAAGCTTGTGCTTTGTAACAATTTTTCATTTGTTTTACTTTTTTTCCAAACTTTAAACATATCCTTCGATTCTTTTTACTTCAGTCTCACAAAATTCTGCCCAGTATTTCTTTTTAGCTTGAGCAATAATTTTATTACGTTTGTTCTTTTCTTGCTTCATAAAGACAAAATTTTCTTCTGTCTTATTTCGTAAACAAACCTTGTAACTTTTTCGCTTTGATTTAACAGCTAGTCTACATTCTTCCGTCCACCATACATTACCGACATATTTACCAATGTTTTAAATGTACATTTAGGGATAGAATGCTCGGCTGCTAACAGTATGACTTTGCTGAAATTAGAATGAAATAAATTAACATCATCGTTCTCAATAAATGTTGTGTTATACGATGCAAGAAAAATCTGGTAGGCATCACAGTTGGCAAGTTTATAATTAAATTTCCGAATTTTGTCTTTGATGTCTGTTACATCATTATTTATGTCATCATCAAAGATTATAGTAATGGGGAGGTGATCACTTCCCAAACAATCTTCTCCTATAGACCAATTTCAGTTTACTGCAATGCTAGGTGAAACTAAGGATAAATCTATCGCGCTAGGTTTATGAGTTGAAACATCTGGAATTCTTGTGATTCGACCATCGTTTAATAAAACTAAAGAGGAATCAATAATATTTTCAACGAATCTGTTGGATGAAACTTTAGAACACTCAGAATCCCAAAATGGTGCATGGGCATTAAAGTCGCCAACAATCCATTTCTTACTTGTTAAATTTGTGTTCTTCAGCCAGTCTGTGTTATCCTCTTGGGGTCCATTAGGATAATATACAGAAAGTACATAGAGTTCCTGCGTGCGTTGGCGCGCGTGTGCATGTGTGTGTGTGTGTGTGTGTGTGTGTGTGTGTGTGTGTGTGTGTGTGCGTGTGCGTGCGTGCGTGCGTGCGCTCGCGCGTGCGGACCTGCGTGAAAGTTTCGACTCTGTTTAAAACTGGCCACACCAGAGAAGAAAGTCGCACAACGTGCAAAATCGATGTTCAAATCTAGAAAAAAAAAAAAACAAAACAAACAAAAAAACAACAACAAAAAAAACAGACGTTAAGGCGTACAGCATTTCTGTCATATATTAGAGTTTGTCAAGCATGTGTTTTGGGATGCCAGAAACAAGAGTATTTTGATAACCAACTACAAAATATCTGTATAGAACCAGACCAAAGACTTTTTCTTTCGCCATAGTCGACAACTGGAAACAGAGGGAACCATTGTTGTTCAGCTGAAGATGAGCAGACCCGAAGCTGTATGAAATGTGATTCACAAGGCTTGGTCAAAAGTAAGATACCGATGATTTGTGCAATATGAAAAAAAGAGACATTTTTTGTTTTTTGTCCTGCAGTCTGGAATGAAAAACGTCTTATGGCAGGCAAAATAAGATACTAAAATGTTGGTAGGGGGATGACGGAAGGTAAGAGAGAATGCCCCCCCCCCCCCCCCCTCCCCCCCCCCCCCCCCCCACACACACACACACACGAAAAAAAATAGTGCTAGTATGTAGTAATCAACACAGTCAGTACAAGTCTTGTGAATTGTCATAGGAGTAGATTGGTTTTATTATTCACGTCGGCAGATTGCTGATGCTGATAATAAATGTGCTGTCGCTCTTAGCAGCTGCGCCCGTTACAGTAAAACGTTTGGTTTTGATCTTGCAGTAGTCTTAGCACAGCAACAACATTGTAAGAAAACGTGCATGTGCATTTTACGTATAAGGAGCCGCTTAGTCTAAGGCAGTCTCAGAAATACTACTCTGCTCAGTTGCGATTCCACGAGCTTTCTCATCTTCTTCAGGAAATTGTGGCGGTGCTTTCGCTTGGCGATCATTTTGAGCAAGCATCCAATCGCGGAAATGATGATGTCCAAGATTTAGCGACAGGTTGAACTGTCCATGCCGTCAGAATTAAATTGGCCCCAAAGGGAGTGACACTTGGCGGGTGAGTTTGTCAGCTAACAGCTGTGAAACTGACACGCTGGGTTCGTTTTGTACTGAAAGTGATCACTTTCATGTATCGATGGTTCAATAGCCTGCCCGGTCAGTCAACGTATTTGACAACTGGAACAGGGTGAGGAAAATAGAATTTGGTTAGTAATTTAATCCTGGAGATAATGTCGGTTGCTTTCTGTGTTACGTTTTCGTCTCGTCTTTTGTTTTTGTCAGGACAGTATACTACCGCTTGTGATGGCAAAAAGACATTGTAGTTTGTTACCAGGAGATGCATTAATTCCGTTCCACCAAGGTGGGGCCACTGCATGAGAACTGGTCTATATGCAGTACTCCACATCTGGTAAGTGTCAAGACCACATTGTGCAGGAATTTAAAGCGTATGGATCAATGAAATAATGACTAAGATTTAGCAGAGGGCTGACCTACGCATTACCCCAATGTGCTGGTCAGGCCTTGGGTACTTACCGAACATTAACTGCGCCATTATCATTTATTATGTGAAACTACGTCTGACCAAAGTTTCAACATGGGTATTTCGTTTAAAAGAGTGTTTAAAACTAAATTCACACACACACACATACACACACACACACACACACACTCTCTCTCTCTCTCTCTCTCTCTCTCTCTCTCTCTCTCTCACACACACACACACACACACACACACACACACACACACACATACACACACACGCGCGCGCGCGCGCGCGCGCGCGCGCGCGCGTCCGCGCGAACGCACGCTGAGAGAGAGAGAGAGAGAGAGAGAGAGAGAGAGAGAGAGAGAGAGAGAGAGAGAGAGAGAGAGAGAGAGAGAGAGAGAGAGAGAGAGAGAGGTCAGGTGGGTTTGCTGTCCCTTCAAAATGCTCTTACCTGTCATTGCGCTCACTCCATTCTTTACCAAGCAACGGTACTTAGAGTAAGGTAGTGCTTATGGAAAGGAACTCCTTCAACCTCTCTTTGTCCTTCCCAGCATTCGTTTTTCTTAGATGACAAAAACCAGACCACAGCTTTCTACTATCATGACATTTTGATCAAGTGAACAACCATCTATCACAAATGACGACAATCTGTTTAACAGACGTCACATTTAGTGGAACATCTGTTATGATGTGAACATAGGGGAGGAATTCATTTCGAAAGAAAAAGGGGCCTTTCAAGACAGGATTCAGTTCAAAAAGGTGAAGGTTGCGCGCTATTTGGTAAGCGTATGAGTGTGTAAAACACTAAAAGAAAAAAAAGAAACAGTGACTCTTCGCATTAAGATATTATAATTGCTGTAAAGTAGCAACGTTAATCATTGCGTCATGCGCTAGATAGGGAAAGAATAGTCATCCATCAAAAAATGTCAGAGATTATCAGTTTCGTGCTGGATGTCTGCGCGGTGTGATTGCTGAGTAATGTTGTGATGGTTAAGTAACGTTGTTTATTATTTAAACAAAAAAGTAGAAAAAAAAAAAAGTGTGAGCATCCTCTTCCTCCCAAAAAGTGGTCATCGCAAGGTGACCCACCGAAGGGCCGTTATAATTGCTTTAATTTGTAAGCCTTATGCCTCAGACAGGGTGGTGACGGTTTCGAACAGCACCATTTCATCTAGGATGAACGGAGAAACAACCATTCAACACACTGTGTCAACGCAGTACGTCGACCACAACACCTCACTGAGCAAAGGATGCATTCTGCTGAGGACTAACAAGATGCAGCTTTTACCCTGGGATAATCCTGACAACATCATCAGTCAAGACGTAGAGGCACACCTACGACAGTTCAAAGACCTTTCGCTGTTATTTTTTGTTCTGATTGGTGGACCAGCCAACGTCATCAACATGGCGCGGTGTTCTATAAACAAGGTCTTCAGGATCGTGTCAACCTCTGTCTGTTCATGCTGGCTGTGTCGGATGAGATCTATTTGATCGCCTGTTTGTTTCTTCATGCGGAAAACATCTATCTGTACATCAGAGGACAAACCGGTAAAGACTATGCTGAATATGTTCATGGCAAACAATAATCTGATGGTCTTCCTAGGCTCTGGGTTTGTTTCGTTTATTCTCTCTGGCATCATCGCCTGTGAGAGATGTTACTGTGTCCTCAGACCCCTGAAGTACCAGACTCTTCTCCGCACTAGAACAATGGCGTTGATGATTGCTGCAATTCATGTGTGTGTTTACACTTTGGGTTCATGGTGTCTTACCGACACTGGATGAATTGTGTCTACGATCCAATGACTGGCGAAATGATGACGATGATCACTGGAGGTGGATTTTACGTCACTCATAAACAGCTTCTGGACTTTTTGGACAGTTTTGTATTCGGAGTTGGGTTTCAAGGAAGCACTGTCATACTGGCAACAGCAGCGACCATAACTACTATTGTGAAACTTCGTCAGATCGTGAAATGGAGGGCTGAAACATCATCCTCACTCTCCACCAGGGAAATGGCGTTGACCAAAATACTGATCTGCAATTCTGTGTTCTTCATCATTTGTATTTCTCCTGGGTTTTTATATCGCATCGCCTCTTTCTGTTTGCCTAAGATGAGGCCCAGAGGACGCCACCACAATTTCTATATGACCACGCTTTGGTTGATGCAAGTGTTTGCCTTTGCCAATTCTTCGTTTAATTTTTTCATCTATTTCATCATGGGATCGCGTTACAGGCAAACATGCATTGCATTATTATCTGCAAAGTCATGTAGAATGAAAGGGAAACGCTAAACAAAAAAAAAAAAAAAAAAAAAAAAAAAAAAAAAAGAAAGAGAAAAAATAACTGTGTCCAGGTACTTATCGGGCAAAGTTCTTTCGAGCAGCTTCAGACACATACGGCCTGCATTTTTGATCTGTCTGTCTGTCTGTCTGTCTGTCTGTCTGTCTGTCTGTCTGTCTGTCTGTCTGTCTCTGTCTCTCTCTCTCTCTCTCTCTCTCTCTCTCTCTCTCTCTCTCTCTCTCTCTCTCTGAATGTGACTGAAATAAAACAGCTGTGATAGTAGTGGAAATGTGGATTTTATAAACACCAATGGCAAATGTGTGAATATAGCTGATTGTTTTACTCATCCGGCATGTACGAATGTGTGTGACTGTAAAAAACTATAAAAGTTAAAGCAGCAGATGTGAATGTAGAAATTGGAATACCAAAGATGGTGACGATGTAAATGTGGATAGAAAGATAAAACCAGCTGTTTGAATAACTTCGTTAAGTCATTTGGGATGGGTGAACAATAAATTGATTTTACAAAAGGGTCAGGAGAAGAGAAAGATGGCGGTATGGATTTAGAACCTGAGAGCTGTTCTTGTTCTGGTCTGAATGTGGCGAGAGTGTATGCTTTTGTAAAAAAAAAAAAAAAAAGAAAAAAAAGTCTTTTCTCCATTGGAATGTATGAGGATCGTCTAATAAATTAAAAGATACATGCTTTATTCAATTTCTGTCCTCGTTTGATGCTGTTTGTTTAGTGGAGACGTTTATAGAAACAAAAAATGAATCGACTATTTTCAAAAATCATAATCTCTACGTAATGTCAGCTGTTAAGCTTACAATACATGGAAGATGCTGGGGGGGGGGGGGGGGGGGGTGATTTGCTTGGCACATAAAAGCTTAGTTCCTTATATGCGTTCTACTGATTGTGAGTATCCTTATTTGATTGTAGTTTTGCGTGATAAAGCATTTGTTGGTCTTCACACACACACACACACACACACACACACACACACACACACACACACACACACACACACACACACACACACATTTTGCTGGCTTGTACATACGTTCAGCCTGAAACTCACCTTATTACTCTGTAAATAGTTTTGACAATGGCAATGACTTGCTACAAGACTGCATTGTGAACAAAGTGATATCTTTAGGTGATGTTGATGTATTGCTCTGTGATGATATCAATGCAAGGACATCTAACCTGTCCCTGAAGTTACTAGTGAGCGTTATCTACACGTCTGGCACAATAACAACAGAAGTACCGAAATGGTGAGATCTTCCCAAGATAAAGTGCTCGACTTGTATGGAAAGAAAATGCTGAACATGTGTTCTGTATTAGGATTATGCCTTTTAAACGATGTATGTAATGGCGACTCAAAGGGTCGTTTCACACATATTTCTGACACAGGAAACAGTGTAAACGAGTATGTCCTAATGGCGACTCAAAGGGTCGTTTCACACATATTTCTGACACAGGAAACAGTGTAAACGAGTATGTCCTAGGATCTATAGACCTTTCTGAATTATTGAATAACCAGGTGACTTTTAGAGTACTAGAAGGATTTGAATCTGATTACTTGCCTCTTGTATTATGCATAAGTGTCCGGAGTGAAAAGATGTATTCCATCAGAAACGTGCGTGTTCAAAATAACGAATTTATTGTTAAATATTGTTGAAACAAAGATTACGCTCGGCAGTTTATTGTTTTCCATCCAGTCAGAACGTGTACAGAACCAGATATCTGTGGCTAAAGATCTGATACATGTGGATGTCAAAGACACAATAAATCATTTCAATAAAATTGTTACAAATCAAACTGAACGTATGGTAAAAAGAAGTCCAGTAAACCAAAACATTGCGCAAAATAATTGGTATGACCAGGAATGTAAACTGTATAAATAAAAAGCGGAGACCTTAGAAAATCTAGTAGACTGATAAGATGAAATTGAGTTGCGTGACAGACCGATATCTAAGAAGAAGACACTACTAGCTGTACGGAAATTGAAAAATGATGTCTGTTGGACCGGAAGGTATGATTGGTGAGTTTTTTTTTTTAAAGAATTCTGGAGAATGTGGCTTGAACATGTCTGTAAAGCTGTTCATTTTTTTTTGTTTGATTTTGGAAAATATCGTGATGGCTGGAAAGAATCTATAGTTCTGCCTATATTTAAAAGGGAATAAGTCAACGATGTGAACAACTACAGGGGCATATGCTTGAGTAATATCTGTAGTAAACGGATTTTTTAATGTGTTCCCGTGGTGTTAAACACGGTGATGTTTCTAGCCCCGTGTTGTTTTTGTTGTTCATAAACGAGTTAGCCCTTGAAATAATTGAAAATGGTAGACACGGAGCGACTTTTGATTTTACAGAATTGTTTATTTTGCAGTTTACTGATCATATTGTATTATCGTCTACGACAGTAATTGGTGTCCAACGCGAACTTGGTTCTTTGTACTCTGCAGCCAAAGGACTTGATGTACAAGTTAACATGAAGGAGACTAAAAACTTTCTTTGTGTTTCGTAAGGGTGGGTACTTGGCAAAAGTTGAGAGATGGACCTATGGGAAAGCACGAGTCGGTATAGCTAATGCGTGTAAACATCTAGGAATATGCTTTACAACTAAACTCAGCTTTAATTATGCCTGTCAAGATATCGCAAACAGAAGAAAACGAGCAATAGCAGTTTTATTCCTCATATTTTGTACAAACTGGATTGTAGTTAATCTAGTATTTTTACGAAGCTATTTGACTCACAAGTTCAACCAATCCTGCGGCATGGGCTTGAATTCTGAGCTTTTGAAAAAAAAAGTATGATCATTGAGAAAATTCAGCTGCATGCATTGAAGCGTTTCTTTAATGTTGATTCTCCAAATTATATTATTTATGGAGAACTCCAATGTAAAATGTATTAAATGCTGGCTGAAGTTAACTTGAATGCATGAAGATAGATTACCCTTTAAGGCGTATAAAATGTTGATGTTCTTGGATGATAATGGAAAAAAGACATGGGCTTCAGGCGTGCGACTAGGTTTGTATTCTTATGGATTTGGATTTGTTTGAAATAATCCAGGCGTTCAAAACATATTTGGATTAAAAAAAAATACACGAAAGACAGGATTGTTGATTGTAGATGGAAAAACTGACATGATAATATTAATCATAGTGACACATTCTCACAGTACAGTCTCTTAAAGACAATACATTAGTTAGAACCATATGGCAATGTTAAAATGAATCAACATGTTATGAGCACATAACAAAGTTTGGACTTGGTGTTTCTGAAATCGCTTGTCACCGTTTCAGAAACTACAACTACGCCGAAGGCAAACTTTTATGCCGTTTGTGTGGTTTAGCTAAAGAGGATGAAGTTTCTTTTTGTTGTTGTTGTTGTTGTTGTTGTTGTTGTGCTGACCTGTATTACATGATCTCAGAACCAACTTATTCAACCTAAGTATTTTGCTGAACCATGTCATTTCAAGGGTAATATTACTGTTGTCATCAAGACAAGAACATATTATCTGCCATCTGGTTATGTATATTTATGAAGCACAAAAAAGTTGTGCATTAACTTTATTTGAGTCGGTGTATTTTTATTGTTGCTGTACAAGGGTGAGCATAGGCCATCGACAACACTCAGCCATGCACTCGTTTCTGGGATGCTCGCTGAATGCCTGTCCAGTTGGTCCCCTGCCTCCTTATCTCTGCCTCAGTGTCTAGCCTCCAGCTTCTGCGAGGTCGGCCTCTCTCCCTTTTCCCCTGCGAGTTCCATGTCAGGCTTGGCGTGTGGTGATGGATGCTGGCTTCCTGAGAGTGTGTCCAATCTAGCCCCACTTCATCTGCAGAATCTGCTTGGCCACTGATTCCTGTCCTGCTTGCTTCCATGAATCCTCATTGTTGATTTTTTCTGGCCATCCGATTTTGAAAATTCGCCTAAGACAGGTGTTGATGAAGGTCTGATTTTTTCTTTTTTTTTTTTTCTGTATTGTCTTGGTCATTCTCCAAGTCTAGCAGAACAGACTTTACGTTTGAATTTAAGATACGCAATTTTGTTGTCCTTCTGATCTCTCCTGAGGCCCAGATGTTCTTTAGCATAATGAATGCTGCTCGCGCCTTGCCTATCCTGGCCATGATGTCTAGGTCGGTGCCCCCTTACTTGTCAACTACGCCTCCCAAGTAGACAAAGGAATCTACTTCCCTGATGAGCTCACCTCCGACTGTGACTGGGCAGCTGCCTGTGGTGTTGATCTTCATCAGCTCGGTCTTCTTCTTGTTTATCTTGGGCCCTGCTCCTGCTGATGCTGTCTCAAGGCGGGGTGGTGTTGTCCTGCCCTCTGTGTGTGACTGTGGGTGAGGAGTGCCAGGTCGTCAGCAATGCCTCCAGAGTGTCCACTGTATCCCATTGTTCCTGCCTGTTGTTGTGGTCTTCATGATCCAGTCGATGACCAGGAGGAAGAAGAAAGATGACAACAGGCATCCTTGGCACACTCTTGTCTTCACCTCAAAACCGTCTGACAACTGGCCTGCATGAGCCACCCTGCAGTTCATATCCTGGTAGGTGCATTGGATGAGAGAGTTGATGTTTTCTCGTATTCAATAGTGTCTCTGGAGCTTCCGTGGTGTCTCTCTATCTACACTGTCGAAGGCCGTTTCATAGTCAATACAGTTGATGTTAAAGGGGCAAGTTCCACTCCAAGGACTGTTCGATTATGATCCTGAGGCTGGCGATCTGGTCGGCACAGGATCTGTTTCGCAGGAAGCCTGCCTGCTGGTTTCGGAACTTTGGGGTCAACTGCTTCCTTCATCCTCTCCAATAACACCCTGTTTAGAACCTTGCCTGGCACTGACAGGAGCATGATCCCTCTATAGTTACTGTAGTTGGTAAGGTCACTTTTCTTTGGCAGCTTGATGAGAATGCCTACCGTCCACTCTGTTGGGATGTTCTCTTTTTCCCATATCTTGCCCAAGAGGCTGTACAGTAAGTTGACAGCTATACCAACATTCGCTTTAATGGCTTCGGTTGGGATCTCACCAGGTCCTGCTGCCTTCCCATTCCCCAGTGTTAGGATGTCCTCTCTGGTCTCTGCTTTCGATGGTTTCGCACACAGTTGATGGGCAGTTGTTTCAGCTGTGGGATGTCGGGTGGTGCTTCAGGGGCGGGACGATTTAGTACTTTCCGTGAAGCGCTCTGCCATCGCTTCCATTGATCTCCTGTTGTTGTGAGGGTCTTTCTGTTTTTGTCTTTGACTGGCTTGCTAGTCTGTTGGAACTTGCCCACCGGCTTCTTTGTGGTGGTGTACAGCTCTCTTATGTTGTCCTGTCATGCAGCATCATCTGCTTGTCTGGCAAGCCTGTCGATGAAGTCCGTTTTATCTTTCTTCACGCTTTTCTTCACTTCTTTGTCCGCCTGGGTGTAGTCTTCTTGGGCTTGTGCTTAATCTTGTCTGGCTCATGTTCAATGTGGCTTTCTCCTCTTTCTTCTTGTTCAGTTTCTGAATAGTATCATCAGAGACACATTCCTTGCGTTCGGTTTTCTTCTTTCCAAGTACCTCCTCACAGGTCTCATGCCAAGTTTCTTGTATGTTGCCACTGGTTCCGCTCGAGGGTGGTGTTTGCCAAAACCCAGCGTCTCTCTTGTTTATATGTATATGAGATACTGGATTATGGCAGTCAACCTTCGTGTTCTCCTCTTTAAGCGATTCTTCTGATGCAGATGTGGTCGATCTGGTTCTCTGTGACGTGGTCCAGGAATCTCCATGTGGCCTTGTGTATGCGCTTGTGAGAGAAAATGTTGCCTCCTATCACCAGCCGGATCAATGCGCACAGGTCTGCAAAGCATTCACCATTCTCACTCATCTGTCCAAGTCCATGTGTCCCCATGATGTCTTCATATTCTGTGTTGTCTGATACTATCTTGGCAATAAATTCACCTATGACTATTGTGATGTCGTTTGCTCCTCTTTTGTCCAGCACAGGTTGTATGTGCTGGTAGAAATCATCTTTCTTTTCTTCCTCTGCATCATATGTGGGAGCGTAGCATTGGGTGATGTTCACCTTGGTGTTTTTCTCCTTGGTGCTAAACTTATATGTGATGATGCGGGAGTTGATAGGTTCCCAGCCGATTAGTGCCTGCTGCGCCTGCGCCTCTGGCGTCAGCATCAGGGCCACGCCTTCTGTATGGGGGGCTCCATCCTCTGTCTATCCTGAGTACAGCAGCAGCTCTCCTGATAAAAGTATCAGCTGTCCTGTCTGTAGCCACCTTGTCTCACTCAGTCCTAGGACTGCCATCTTGTAGGTCTTCATCTCTCTTGCTATCTGGGTGGTTCTGTCCACTTCATACATTGTCCTGATGTTCATACATTGTCCTGATGTCCTGATGGCCATCCTTGTTTGTTTTCCTGGGGGGGGGTTCAGAAAGTGGGGTCTGTCTTGCAGCTTCCTCTCGGCTTTCACTGCCTGACGTCATGAGTCTCGGGGATACCTTCTTCCTCCTGTTAAATGTCTTGGTTTGATGTTGTCGATGCTTCTGTAACCTTTTTTTTTTCCCTAGGAAGGGGTGTTAGCCCTACGCAAACCCGTTTAATCTCCGGGAGAGTTGGTCTACATTAGTCTGAGTTCTACACTTTAACCTGTCCAGCTTGGGTGGCCCTACCAAGAGCATACGCTCCCGCTGGCATAGCTCTCAGGATCACAGATGCACACACGCTCCCACACCGCGACAAGGAGTAGACCGTATGGAAGACGTGTGTTGCTGTGGGTAGTTTTATAATCTATCATGTCTTAGGCGTACGTTGCAGTTCAGTACGCGGCAATGGTCCTAAATCTCATTAAATATTTGTATTTGTAATCTATTCGTATTCGTGTTCTCTCTCTCTCTCTCTCTCTGTCTCTGTCTCTCTCTGTCTCTGTCTCTCTGTCTCTCTCTCTCTCTCTCTCTCTCTCTCTCTCTCTCTCTCTCTCTCTCTCTCTCTGAGTGAAATCCAGTTCATTCACATTCACTCAATTGTTAGAGACCTCTGGGCACCAGTATTTTAGTTCTCATCTTTCTGTCATGCTGCCTGCATATATGTGAGTACAGTGAACTAAACCTTTACCTTACCAAGGAAAGGGGTACGTCTGGGAGTTGTTTCTATCATCGAAGGTTTTATTGACGAGAGAGGGGTGGGGGGGGGGGGGGGGGGGGTAGGAGGCGTAAGACCTGGAATCGTAAATGCCCTACGTCAATGCCAGTATACTCCCCTGCACATTTCCGATAGTTTCTTCAGGAACAATCACTCATTAAGTCAAGTCGGTTCCATTGTAAAACCCTCAATCTTTGAAGGACGCCGTTTCAAGAATGTTTGTTCAAAGTGCACATTGTTATGCATTTGGTACATCTTGAAAAATCTTGAATGAATGAAACAATAAATAAATAAATAAATAAATAAATAATGAATGAATGAATGAATGAACGAATCAATGAGTGAATGAACGTAATGAACGAATCAATCAATCAGTAAACAAATAATAAATCAATCAGTTAAGCAATTAATAAAAAATAAACAATAAATAAAAATGAATAAATGAATAAAAATAAAAAAATAAATAAAATAAATAAATAAATAAATAAGCAAACAAACTAACAACCTAACAAACAAATCAAACATAGTCATGATAGCGCTGTCCAGGTAGAAAGCAAAATGCTGTTACACGTGGCATGACTAAGCGTAGTCATAGGCATTTCAATTTGAATAATCTTGTAATATTGGGAGGACCATTGCAGTCAGTTTTGGAGGGGCCTGTTTAAGGTCACTTAAGATACCGCTGCAGGAAGTGATGATGATGTCATTTTTGTATGCCTTTATGTTGTTTTTTTTTTTTTTTTTTTTTTTTTTTTTTTTTTTTTTTTTTTTTTTTTTTGTACACCCAGTTCTTATAGAACAGGGAGTACTTTATAATGGGAATGAAGAAATGCTGTGTGTGTGTGTGTGTGTGTGTGTGT
>JADBJO010002443.1:55000-60000 GCA_016801955.1 Conus betulinus
TTTGATATATAAGCAGCAAATTGTACAGCTCTATCATTAACGACATATTTCCAACAACACACAACAACAACAACAACAACAACAACAGAGATCGATCAACATAACATTGCAGGTGCATATCAAGCTGACTTCAAAAGGACTCATTCCACTGTAGATCACATGTTCATCCTTTTTTTGCTTTAGTTCAAAGGCACTTTTCATATAATCGTTAGCTACATGTAGCTTTTATTGATTTTAAGAAAGCGTTCGACTCTGTTTCTAGAAAACTACTCTCGCCAACAATGAAAAAGAATGGCATCAACAGCAAATTATATCAATGTATTAACGGTGTGTACAACAATGTAAAAGCATAGTAAGATCTGGTGAGGAAGTTCCTGACTATATATTGTAGTTACACAGGGAGTATAACAAGGTGATTTGGTAGCCCTGTTTTTTTTTCGCATTGTTTATAAACGGATTAGCATTAGAAATTATATCAAAGGGACGACACGGAGCAACAATTTCTCCTGATCTTATTCAATTATTTAATTTTGTTACTAGCGGATAATAAATGCCTTACCATCTGAGACCCAGCTGGCCTCCTGTAGTTAAACAATTTGTGCCAGGCAGTTTTCTAAGTATCTCAATGTTTGATATAAGCAGCAAATTGTACAGCTCTATCATTAACGACATATTTCCAACAATTTCAACAACAACAACAACAACAACAACAATGGATCGATCAACATAACATTGCAGGTGAATATCAAGCTGACTTCAAAAGGACTCATTCCACTGTAGATCACATGTTCATCCTTTTTGCTTTAGTTCAAAGGCACTTTTCATATAATCGTTAGCTACATGTAGCTTTTATTGATTTTTAAGAAAGCGTTCGACTCTGTTTCTAGAAAACTACTCTCGCCAACAATGAAAAAGAATGGCATCAACAGCAAATTATATCAATGTATTAACGGTGTGTACAACAATGTTAAAGCAATAGTAAGATCTGGTGGGGAAGTTCCTGACTATATTGTATGTACACAGGGAGTATAACAAGATGATTCTGGTGGCCCTGTGTTTTTTTTCGCATTGTTTATAAACGGATTAGCATTAGAAATCATATCAAAGGGATGACACGGAGCAACAATTTCTCCTGATCTTATTCAATTATTTAATTTGTTACTAGCGGATAATAATGCCTTACCATCTGAGACTCCAGTTGGCCTCCTGACTCAGTTAAACAATTTGTGCCAGGCAGTTTCTAAGTATCAGCTAAAGTAAATATGGAAAAGAGTAATATTGTGGTTTTCAGAAAAAAAAAGTCACTTGGCAGCAAGCGAAAGATCGTAATTTAATGGACAGAGGATGGCTGTTGTAAATTGATATAAATACCTTGGTATCTATTCTCTATATGTGCTTTAGCTTTACAGTCGCTTGTCTGGATCTAGGAAGCAGGACGAAAAACGCCTTATTATGTATCTTTAAGAAATCATACACACTGGATAATAATTTCTTGACAGTGTTTCTTAAACTCTTTGATGCTCAGGTCTGATGCTCAGGTTTCAACTGGTTGTTAGTATGGTACTGTTTACCAGACTCACATTTGGTGGAACGTCTCTATGATATGAAAACAGGGGAGCGTTTCAAGACAGTTTCAGTTTAGAAAGGGGAAGGCTGCGTGCTATTTGGTAAGAGTATGAGGACACACACACACACACACACACACACACACACACACACACACACAGGCATATATATATATATATATATATATATATATATATATATATATATATATATATACATATATATATATATATATATATATATATATATATATATATATTATTATTTTTTTTTTTGTTTTGTTGTTGTTGTTGTTTGTTGTTGTTGGTTGGTTGCACGCTGTAAGATTGTTAAGTAACGTTGTTTAGTACAAAAAAAATTCAGTGTGCGAATCCTCTTTCTCCAGAAAGTGGTTATCACAAGGGGGTCAGTTCCGAGAAGTTTTTATTTGCTTCAAGTTCTAAGCCTAGTTGTAAAAATCTAGTGATACACTTGATAGTGCCTTACCATCCATGACAGGGCGGTCCATTCGGTGGTGACGGTTATGAAACAGATCCATTCAATCTAAGAGGATGAACAGGGAAACAACTGCTCAACACACTGTATCAACGCAGTACGTGGACCACAACACCTCACTGAACAAAGGATGCATTCTGCTGAGGACCAACAAGACGCAGCTTTTACCCTGGGATAATCCTGACAACATCGTCAGTCAAGACATAGAGGCACATGTACGACAGTTCAAAGATCTTTCGCTGTTAGTTTTTATTCTGATCGGTGGACCAGCCAACGTCATCAACATGGCGGTGTTCTATAAGCAAGGTCTTCAGGATCGTGTCAACCTCTGTCTTTTCATGTTGGCTGTGTCTGATGAGATCTATTTGATCACCTGTTTGTTTCTTCATGCAGAGAACATCTCTCTGTACATCAGAGGACAAGTGGTAAAGACTCTGGTGAATGAGAGTTCGTGGCCAACAATAATCTGACTGTCTTCCTAGGCTCTGGGTTTGTTTCGTTTATTCTCTCTGGCATCATCGCCTGTGAGAGATGTTACTGTGTCCTCAGACCCCTGAAGTACCAGACTCTTGTCCGCACCAGAACAATGGCGTTGATCATTGCTACAATTCATGTGTGTGTTTACGCCTTGTTATTTATGGTGTCTTACCGACACTGGATGGATTGTGTCTACGATCCCGTCACTGGTGAAATCATGACGATGGTCACTGGAGGGGGGTTTTTACGTCACTCATAAAGAGCTTGTGGACTTTTTGGACAGTTTTGTTGTTGGAGTTGGGTTTCAAGGAAGCACTATCATACTGGCCACTGCAGCGACCATGACTACTATTATGAAGCTTCGTCAGATTGTGAAATGGAGGACTGAAACATCATCCAAACTCTCTACTCGGGAAATGGCGCTGACCAAAATGTGGTCTGTAGTTCTGTGTTCTTCATCATTTGTATTTCTCCTGTTTTTTTTGCTCGCATCGCCTCTTTCTGTTTGCCTAAGATGAGACCCGGAGGACACCACCCACAACTTCTATTTGATCACGCTGTGGCTGATACAAATGTTTGCCTTTGCCAACTCCTCGTTAATTTCTTCATCTATTTTTGCCATGGGATCGCGTTACAGAGAAACTTGCATCGCATTATTACCCGCAAAGTCATGTAGAATGAAAGCGAAACGCTAAAATCTGCTTGTTTTAGACATAAGCTTCCCGCAGCTTTATTTCTTACAATGACTTGCTCCGTGATTTTCTTTCATGTTGTATCCATCCCCCCCCCCCACCCCTTCCCTTTTTTTCATCTGTTGCAAATGTGAAAGTTAAGAATTCATTGTTAATATACTTATTTTTTGCAGCCCAATTATCGGTCATAGTGAATTAAAAAACAACGCACATTCGGACTTACCGGACAAGAGTTCTTTTGAGCAAATTCAGACACAAAAGGCCTTTTTTTTTTTTCTACGATCGCATTATTTCTTTATTTTTACTACTGGCGATGGGCACAAAGTGGGAGAGTTGGAAGGGGATTTATGTGTGGAGGGTTTTTGGAGGGTGGCCGTGAATGGCCAAGAGTCCTAAAAAACGGACATTTCAGTGTTTCTGCATTTGTATAACGCCACTATTGTATTTTGAAGGACTTGGTTTCTAAACCTGGAACGCACGTGCAGTCGTGTATGTGCGTGTATGTGTGTGTGTGTGTGTGTGTGTGTGTGTGTGTGTGTGTGTTCCTGTGTCTCTATCGCGAAGTTCGAGCCGGTCTTTCTCTGAACTATGTGTGTGGCTGCATGTAATCAAGGTACGCTTTCAAATTGACTGCATGCTCTGTCATCGGTTTGAAATTATGTAAATGCCAACTGATTCCTCAGAATATTTAGTTAGAGCAAAGAAGCAAAAAACAAAATGTTTTCCCATCCCATTGAGACAACGTTGCGAGCGAGAGAAGCAGAATGTGTCATGCTTCTTCCTCCCCCTCTCACTGGGCAATAGCCTGAAGCTGCTATGTTGTCAAATACCTCCCAGATACAATATCTGACCGCCCAGGTAAGTTTTTTTTTTTTTTTTTTTTTCTTTCAACGGTTTTCTTCCTTTCTTTCTGTATGTCTGTCTGTCTGCCTTTTTTTCAGTAGATCAGACAGAATATCTTTTTTTTTTTTCTGGACTATGAGAACGGAACAATAAATTCGATGGTTGACTGCCAGAAACCAGTATCTCACCTACCTACCTACCTACCTACCTACCTACATACATACATACATACATACATACATACATGCATACATGCATACATACATGTACATTTTTTTTTCTCTCAATTTCAAATCTTTGCCAAGTCATTACTATAATGATGGAAGAATTGTTAACCTGCACTTGTTTTCCCCCACTACTTTATTGTTCAGCATTACATTGTTTGGTCAAATCGGTGGGTGATTGCATCTCTTAGGAGATCCAAGGAAAGGTTGTTCTGCACAATTCTTAGCCGCTGACAATGCTTGGGTTATTGAACAGCAGAGCTGACCACTCACACTGTTCCATATCTTTTGATCTCCCTTGCATCCTTAAATGGATCCTCAAGCATAGGCTCAAAGATTGTCTCTTACATTTTATACTGTTTGCATAATTTTTTTTTTGTTTCAACAACTTTTTTTTTCCTTTCCACACTTGCTTGACGATCCATTCAAGGATGCAAGGGAGATCAAAAGATATGAAACAGGCTGAGTGGTCAGCTCTGCTGTTCAATACCCAAGCGTTGTCAGCGGCTAAGAATTGTGCAGAACAACTTTCATTTGGATCTCCCAAGAGATGTGATGTTCATATGATCGCCCAATCACTATAATGCTAAAACATTCAGTAGTGGGGGAAAACAAGTGCAGGCTAACAGTTCTTCCGCCTTTATAGTAATGACTTGAAAAAGAATTGAACTTAAAGAGAAAAAAGGGAGTGCGTGTGTGTGTG
>JADBJO010002443.1:67500-77500 GCA_016801955.1 Conus betulinus
TTGCCTTTGCAGCTCCTTGTTTAATTTTTTCATCTATTTCATCATGGGATCACGTTTACAGGGAGACATGCATTGTATTATTACCCACAAAGTCATGTAGAATGAAAGGGAAATTCTAACAAATTCCTTGTTTTATACATATGCTTTCCATAGTTTTATTTCTTACAGTGAACAGCTCGTTGATTTTCTTCATACTGTATTACCTCCACCCCCACCTCCTCCCTTCCCGTTTCTCATCTGTTCTTAATGTCAAACTTAAAAGTTCAACCTTGATCTACCCAACTGCATCCAGGTACTTATCGGGCAAGAGTTCTTTCGAGCACCTTCGGACACATAAGGTCTGTATTTTTGCTCTCTTCTCTCTCTCTCTCTCTCTCTCTCTCTCTCTCTCTCTCTCTCTCTCTCTCTCTCTCTCTCTCTCTCTCTCTGAATGTATCTGAAATAAACAGCGGCGATAACCTGAGAATGTTAATGTTATAGACATCAATGGCAAATGTGAGAAGAAAGCTGATTATTTTACTCATCCTGCATGTAAGAATGTTTGTGACTGTAATGACTATATAAGTAAAAGCAGCAGAGGTGAATGCAGAAATTGGGATACCAAAGATTGTGACGATGTAAATGTGGATAAAAGATAAAAACAGCCGGAATAGCTCAGGTGGTAGAGCGCCTGACTCGTAATGTTGGTGATCCTGGGGTTGCGGGTTCGAACCTCCGCCAGGGCGTTTCGGTACAGGGGGTTTTTTTCCCCTCAGAGTTAACATTGGTTCTGACTCCATTTCCCATACAGTCCTTCGAATGAGACTATAAACCGAAGTTCCGTGTGTGAACGCACGCATAACATCTTGCACACACGCAAAATCACATCACCAACATTCGGAAGAGTAGGCCAGATTGGCCGTTGGTATGGGTGACACGTTACACAGAGTATGCACCCTGAATGAGAAATGAAAAGATTGAAGGAAGTAAGGAAAATGAGTGATCGATATTGAACGATACTGACTGGATTACACGGGAAACGAATTAATGAAGAGCCAGCTGGCAGCTCTTCAGTCGGCACTACCCAGGTAGGCAGCCCATTGTGTAAACGAGAGTTGATTGTAAAGCGCTTAGAGCTTAGAGTCTAGCCGAGAATAGGCGCTTTATAAGTATTCATTATCATCATCATCACAGCTGTGTGAATGACTCCTTTAAGTCCTCTGGGACAGGTAAACAACAAACCAATGTTACAAAATGGTCAGGAGAAGAGAAAGATGGTGGTATGGATTTACAACCTGAGAGCGGTTCTTGTTCTTGTCTGAATGTGGCTAGTGTGTATGGTTTTGTGAAAACAACAACAACAACAACAAAACAAAACAAAACAAAAACAAAAACACTTTTCTTCATTGGAATGCTGTGGATTATCTAATAAATTAGAAGACAGATGCTTTATTCAATGTGTTTCCTCGTTTGATGTTGTTTGTTTAGTGGAGCCGCTTATAGAAAAAAAAAAATGAATGGACTTAGTTTGGCTGGGTTTAGAACAAGACGTTACTCATAATTGACAATATAATCACATTACTAGCTGCCGTGCAAAACCGTTTGTAGATAATCAAAAGTCATATGTTGCCTTTGTTGACTTTGAAACGGCTTTGATTCGATCTCTCGAAAAACTTTTATGGCCTATTTTGATTTTTTTTAAGTGGTGTTAAAGGTAAATTATTATGTTGCGTAAAAAAAAGGTACAGCAAAGTAAATGCAAGAAAACGATCAGGAACAAAATTATCTGATTCTGTTATGTCTTTTTGCGATGTTAAACACGGTGATGTTTCTAGCCCTGAGTTGTTGTTGTTGTTGTTGTTGTTGTTGTTGTTGTTGTTGTTGTTGTTCATAAACGAACTAGCCCTTGAAATTATTGACAATGGTAGATGTGGAGTGACAAGGTTTTATAATTATGTTTATCTTGCTGTTTGCTGATGATATTGTATTATCGTCCACGACAGTAATTGGTCTCGAACGTCAATTTGGTTCTTTGTGCTCTGCAGCCAAAGGACTTGTTTTACAAGTTAACATGAAGAAGACTAAGATCATTGCGTTTCGTAGGGGTGAGCACTTGGCAAAAGGTGAGAGATGAGCCTATGGGAATGAGCGAGTCGGTGTAGTCAATGCGTATAAACATCTAGGAATATACTCTACAAACTAAACTAAGCTTTAATTATGCCTGTCAAGATATCGCAAACAGAGCAACAAGAGCAACTGCAGTTATTCTTCATATTTTCTACACACTGGACTGTAATTAATCTGGTATTTTTATGAAGCTGTTTGACTCACAAGTTCAACCAATCCTGCAGTATGGAGTTGAAATCTGGGCTTTGGGGGAGCGGGGGGGGGGGGGTGATCATAGAGAAAGTTCATCTGTATGCACTGAAGCGTTTCTTAAAGTTGACATGAGAACGCCAATGATATGATGTATGGAGAACTTGGAAGATGTCCGATTTACCTGAACTCCTATGTAAAATGTACTAAATGTTGGCTGGAGTTAACTTCGACGCATGAAGACAGTTTACTCTCTTAGGCATACAAAATGTTGATGTTCTTGGATAATAATGGAACTCTGAACTGGGTGTGTCACTGCATGTAATGAAGGTACGCTTTCAAATTGACTACATACTCTGTCATCGGTTTGAAATTATGTAAATGCCAAATGATTCCTCAGAATATTTATCTAGAGCAAAGAAGCAAAAAAACAAAATGTTTCCCATCCCATTGAGACAACGTTGCGAGCGAGAGAAGCAGAATGTCTCATACTTCTTCCTTCCCCTCACTGGGCAATAGCCTGATGCTGCTATGTTGTCAAATAACGCTCAGAGACAAGATCTGAACACTCAGGTAAGTTTTCTTTCCTTCAATATCTTTCTTTCTGTCTGTCTGCCCGTCTTTCCTTCAATATCTTTCTTTCTGTCTGTCTGCCCGTCTCTTTTTTTTGTTTTGTTTGTTTGTTTGTTCTCTCTCTCTCTCTCTCTCTCTCTCTCTTCTCCCCTCTCTCTCTCTCTCTCTCTCTCTCTCTCTCTCTCTCTCTCTCCCTCTCTCTCTCTCTCTCTCTCTCTCTCTCTCTCTCTCTCTCTCTCTCTTCCCTTTTTTCAGTCGATCAGAGAGAACCTTTTCTGGACTAAGAGAAGTGAACAATTGCCTGTTTAGACTCATGTATGATGGATTGTTAAGATCACACGAGGTCGAAAGTTCTGATGGAGAGACCAAGGAAAGGATGAAACACACAAAGAAATGAAAAATTCGTTTGCTGATAAAAACATGGTCCCTATGGCGACACTGGATGCATTGTGCTATACTCACAGATGTTCGGCAGGGCAAAAAGCAACATTGCCTTACTTTACTATATTCACAGATAGATTTTGTATCATTAATCTCCGTCCCAAATTTGTCTACCGGTCCGTATTTCGCAGAAAGGTCCCGATATTTTGCCCCCCAATAGACGTAGCAGTTTTTTTTTTTGTTTTTTTTTTTTTTTCCGACGTGAAGGACTGGCTCGAGGCAACTCAACACTCGGAATGGATGGAACAAGCTGCGCATGCGCCAGAGGAAGACGTTTGAGAAACTAATGGCGAAATCGAAGCGTGACAAGAAGGACCAGATTCCAGTTGTACCTGTGACTGAAGAAGAGACGCGCTGAGTGAAGAAGAAATGGGTTGTGAATCCTGTGACGTTGCGGAATTCAAGTGAATCCCTGTTGATCAGGCACCTAGGGTATCCAGAACCAGGTGGATTGCTGTTTCTCAGGTACCCAGAACCATGTGAATATCTGTTTCTGAGGTACCCCAAACTAGGTGAGGTGCTGCTTATTAGGTACCCAGAAGCAGGTGAATTGTTGTTTATCAGGTACCTTGTCATGCACGTGTCCCATGGAACATCACAAAAGTTAATGAATTGTGGAGGGCAACTAAGACATAAAGAGAGGAGGCAGGCATTTGGAAGAAACAAAACAAAACAAACAAAAACAAAACAAAAAACCAAACAAACAAAACAAACAAACAAACAAACAAAAATTCCAATGTTTCAACGATTGACTCTTTTGATTTCAGCGTCTGTGCATTTAAAAATCACTTGATCATTAACACGAAAGATATGTGTGTGTTGTTTTTCTTCTGTGTAAAAGTCGGAAACGAAATCCTTTCTGCCTACCAATGCAGGGTCATTATTTTCTTTCCGTTCACGAATGCTGGTAGCGTTCAATGTGTGTGTGTGTGTGTGTGTGTGTGTGTGTGTGTGTGTGTGTGTGTGTGCGTGCGTGCGTGCGTGCGCGCGCGCGTGCGTGTGCGTGCGTGCGTGCGCGCGCGCGCGCGTGCGTGTGTGTGTATGTGTGTGTGTGCGTGTGCGTTGCGTGCGTGCGTGCGTGCGTGTGTGCGTGCGTGCGTGCGTCCGTGCGTATGTGTGTGTGTGTGTGTGTGTGTGTGTGTGTGTGTGTGTGCGCGCGCGCTTGTGTGTGTGTGTGTGTGTGTGTGTGTGTGTGTGTGTGTGTGTGTGTGTGTGAACACGTATGATTATGTAAATCAGCAAACACACCAAACAAATGTCTACATCAATGGGAGAAAAGCGGGGTGCTAGTCGTAGTATTAGTACCTCCCTATGAAAAATGCGCATCGCACCTTGCTCACATCAGCGCTGCCTACGGTAACCTGTGTTGTCGCCGGTGGACGGTTCTTGAGGTTGTGGATCAGTTCGACGACGAGGCGCTCCTATTCGCGCGCGCGCGCGCGCGCGCGCGCGCGCGCGCGTGTGTGTGTGTGTGTGTGTGTGTGTGTGTTGATAAAACGAAGATAGTTAATTCCCTTTTCACTAAATACATAATTCATTTTATTTCATTATAGTATTCAAACACAACATCCCTCCACCTCAATCTCTACACATAAGCAGAATAACTCTCAACACATTAATACTCAAATTATTACACTTAGATTTACCACAGCCTTTCTATAGTACATGAGGTTAACCTTACAGGTTGTACATACGAGGAAAGTGAATCTGCCTCTCTGTGTCCTGATTTGGAATGTTCTTTTTTTAATAGAAAAACCACCACACAACTGTGTAGGGATAGACGTTGTAGACCAAATGAAGGCTTATACCAGATCATTCAGAGCAGAAGAGCGTCTCACACGTGACGAACAAGTCAGGGGCTTGATTTCCCTCTGCATATGAGAAGCCTGACCCTAGATTGAACATCCAAGTCTTCATCAGGGCTTCTGACACGCAACTCCCCATCTGAGACCTGTTCATGTCTTTGATCTCTTCACATTTCCCGTGGATTTGATGCCTTATCACAAGGCCCAGTCAACGTTCACGAGAAGTGAACACACCTTTGACTCTCACAACAACCAGGACTACCTCAGAGGAAAAAAAAAAAAAAGCTACTCGATATCTTCGTGCAGCATGTCAAGATTCTACGTAAGTCTCCAAGCCCTAGGGCTAAATTCGATTATGAATGTTAAACGTTTCTTGTGGAGGACCCATTATACTAGACAATGAATAATCAAAAACACTGTGTTCGAGTTCATAGATGGGAATCTGCCTTTTCACTCTAAACAAGAAGTGAAAATACATTTGATTAACTATTCTATCCATTAATCAATCAGTCAGTGAATTAATCAATCAGTCAGTTAATTAATGTTGGGGGAGGTGGAGTGGGAGTACTGGTAAGATTCCAAGAGAATTTTCACAGCTGCATCTTTGTCATTTACTCTTCCCAAACGGTAAGGCTGAGAGGCAGTGGATTATAGCTTATGCATTTGTCTACCAGACGTAATGTAGGTAGTTAAATTTCAGTCACAGATGAAATGAAAGCGATTATGTTTCATTATCTCTCTGTCTGTGTTTCTGTCCATTTGTCCGTCTTGTTCTAGGTTTGATCTCGTAAACTTCTGCCGCCAGTCATCAGATCTTCCTCACGTAAAATCATACAAATATAGAGATAAACAAATCCAAAATGAAAACAAACCTGTTGACAGTAGACGTCATCTTTAATATTTCTTGTTCTCTTTCCTTGTCTTATTTTGGTCTGTGTCAAATTGTACTTTGTTGTGAATGGAGATTGTTATGAACGAACATTCCCTCAAGCAATCGAACGCCTGAATGTAGCACATCCAGGAGCGTGCGCCGTGAATGGTACACGTGTGTGTGTGTGTGTGTGTGTGTGTGTGTGTGTGTGTGTGTGTGTGTGTGTGTGTGTGTGTGTGTGTGTGATCCACCAACGGTTTTGCTTTTGTTTGTTTGCTTTTTTTTTTTTTTTTTTTTTTTTGGTTTGTTTGCTTTGTTTTGTGGTCCACCAACCTTCTGCTTTTTTTTTTTGCTTTTTTTCTTTTCATTTGTGATTTTTTTTTAAGTGGAGTTTCCATTCTTGTATTTCTTCCCACTTTGTGTTTGCCTCAACCCCCAGTCACCATACAGATCTGCATGTTCTATTACCAATCAGCATTCTAGTAAACTGTAATGTTTTTCTGTGTTGGATTCAGAAGGCTTAGAAAGAGTTCATGGCCGGCTGCTACGATAGTTTTCCAGGAGAGAAAATGAAATAGTATGAAGCAACTTTGGGACATTCGTCAGCACCTGGTGATTAGCAGTCTTCAGCAGATCGAGACGCTTGCTGTCAGGTTCATCATGCAGGACTTCAGCACCATCCCAAGGCCTGTGAGTTCAGCATAAGAACCTAGCTGGAACCTCTGCAGAGCGGCATGACCACAGCAAAGGCTATGTTCATGTGGGAGATCAGCAAGGCGTTGCTGACCTGCAGCCTCTGGCATGCTTCAGCCAAACTCCCAACCTTCCGCAGAACGTGGCTAAAATGCTGCTGACAAGCATGTACTCCCTCTCTGACGTGTATAGGCCTGATTTGTTCCTTCTCAGTCACTTAAACTGAACATGTCCTCCCCCCCATCCATCCATCCCCCCCCCCCCCCCCCCATCCCCATCCCTTCTTCTTCATCTCCACTGAATCATTTGCAACCTTCAGATGAGTTGTCCGAGGCGTGAGCAAATCTGCGACTGAACCGATCTCCCACGTGGATCCCATAGGAGCATGGACAGATCCACTCAGTTGGATGAAGTAAACTAAACAGCGCAACAAACAAGCTTCGCTGTAGAGTTAGGACCACACCCAGACTCTGCCTACCTGTCAGCATCGGTTGTCACCCATGAGAACAGTAACCACGATGTTTAAGAGTTCATTAATAATTCAGTGTTTGCCCTTGACGTGTAGTACTCTGAACGATAAAACAGCCACCATCTGAAGGGTTTCATTGTCCTTCAAAGCCAGGCCTGTGAAGAGGATGGTAGTGATAGCAACGTTGTCCTTAGCTGTGGTTTTGGCATGCTATATAAGAACGCTAAAGAGAAGACAAGGGCATGACGCCACTGGGTACTAGTCACTTCTCCACCACATGGCAGTGACTGAGTTTGCCTCCAGTCTTCTGTTGCTCAAGCCGAGCCAAACGTGCTGAAGGCTGTCAGAAGCCATCCTTCATGACGTCTTGATCATAAGTTCAATAATCAAGTTGGAATGTTGTCGACCATCATGCTTTGTGATGCCTTCATCTTCAATTTCTTGGTCCAAAGTCAGCAATGATGAAGGTGGCTGACCTTCGTGAGCTATCACTTCTAAACTCCCATCGCCAATTCCTATGGACCAAAGTCCGCGATGATGGAGATTGGAAGCTGTTACCAACGATGAGGCACGAGACAACTCACGCCGTCATCATCATCTTCTCTTTTTTTTTTGTCTGAAATCACCTGTAGTTAAAGATGGAAATCTCTCGGCAACCTTCATTGAGGACGCCTTCATCGTCGAATCTTGAGGCCCAGACAGTAAAATTGAAGATGGGATGTTGTCACCAAGCTTCCTTCATCAGACCTCCACAGACGATCTGCAGCGAGCGACCATCTGATGCTATTCCCAGCGTTAGGTTTGGAACCACTCTGACGTCACATTCGAAACAACCACGGAGGGTTGTGGGCCAAAGTCACTGCCACCACTTCACAGACAGCATTGACGCACATACCACTGTGGCCTCACTGAATTACGATTGTCATTTTAGACTGTATAACCAGGTCCAGCAATTCTCTCTCTCTCTCTCTCTCTCTCTCTCTCTCTCTCTCTCTCTCTCTCTCTCTCTCTCTCTCTCTCTCTCTCTCTCTCTCTCACCGAAAAGTCATTGGGGAGCCACCCAGTCAGCTTTCTTTTTTTTTTTTTTTTTTTCTTTTTTTTTTTTTTTTTTTTTTGGTTGTCCCAACCTCTGCGCCACCTCACAGGCAGTGCACCCACGCCGCTCATTCCGACACACCCGGTCCACAGCCACAGCCCGGTCGGCCCCACCGCAGCCCCCGGCACCGGCAATCCACAGGGAGCAGTCAATGTCAAAGGCAACCCGCCGGAGGAGACACTGCACTACTGCCGAGTCACTTTGGTGGTGTTCAGTGGCGCCTCTTCTGATCTAACATACGCAGGACACACCACCTACTAAGCTCCCTACTGACGACAATAATTGCTTAGTCGCGGAGCCGGCGTGAGTGAGCTCTCCCTCCGGAGGGCGCCACCACGTCCGTCCAACGACAGCCCCCATGGTCTCGTCGATACCGGTGACCCCGACGGAACCAAACCAAGGCCACAGACGTGGAGAGAACATCGAAATTGAGGTCACCGTGAGAGCAGGGCATGAAGGGCCACAGAATTTGAGACTTTTTATTTTTTAATTGCTGATCGATGAGAATGAGGATGATTAAGATGATGCTACGGATTTCCATTTCGGTCTGAGACTTCATGACAGGGCTGTACTCTACGCTTCCTTTCATAATACATCCCGGCGTCAACCAGGCCCGAGAGATACAGGCACCTGCAGTGTTGGTCAGGAAATTTGAGCAACACTCTCAGAAACACATCCATTAAGTGGATGAAACTCGACTGTGTGGTCCCAGTCCTCCCAACTGAGTCCGCAGCAACTCAACTCTGGGTAGGAGCCGGTCGGGGCAGAAAAACCCACATGACTTCTGATGGGATTCGAACCCACGACCTCCCAGCCGGGAGTCCGCGACGCTAACCACTTCACCACGGCGGCTGGTCCAGTCAGCTTTATTCACTTAATGGATGCATCCTGGAGAGTTACTCACATTTCCTGCCAACACCGCAAGTGTATGTATCTCACGGGACTGGTTGACACTGGGATATGTTATGACAGTAATCGTAGAGTAGAGTACTGTCATGCAGTCTCGCTTCATATCGGATCCATGTAAGTTTATGTTCATCATTTTTATCCTCCTCGATTAGAATGTAGAACATGTCTCAAATTATATGGCCTTTATTGCTCTTGCTCTCATGGTGACTCGGTAAACGTCTATGGCGTTGATTTTGTTCTGTCGGGGCAAGAGGTGTTGGTAAATTTTTGAGGACTATCGTTGGGTGGACATGGGTGGCGCACTCCAGAGCGCGAACTCACTTGAGGCGGCTCCGCGACTCGGCTTTTTTTTTTTTTTTTTTTTTTTTTTTTTTTTTTTTTACTCTTCAGTAGATTTAGTTGGGTGGTGTCCTGCAATATGTTCGATCATAACAGGCACCATAATACACCGGCAGAAGGACTCGACAACAGTGCAGTGTCTCCTCTGGTGGGTTGCTTCATGACGACTTGGTGTTAACTGCTTCCTGCAGATTGCTGATGCCGGGGCTGTGGTGAGACAGGCTGGTCAGTGGCTGTGCACAACACATGGTGGGAACTCGTTTGTCTCATTTCTCACTTAAACAGTGGCTGTGCACAACACATGGTGGGAACTCGCTTGTCTCATTTCTCACTTAAACAGTGGCTGTGCACAGCACATGGTGGGAACTCGTTTGTCTCATTTCTCACTTACACAGTGGCTGTGCACAGCACATGGTGGGAACCCGTTTGTCTCATTTCTCACTTACACAGTGGCTGTGCACAGCACATGGTGGGAACTCGTTTGTCTCATTTCTCACTTACACAGTGGC
>JADBJO010002443.1:85000-105000 GCA_016801955.1 Conus betulinus
GTGAGAATTGAATTGGCCCCGAAGAGAGATAACACCTGGCGGCCGAGTTCGTCAGCCAACAGCTCTGAAACTGACACGCTGGGTTCATTTTGTACTGACAGCGATCACTTTCATGTATCGAAGGTTCCGTAGTCTCGCCAGGTCAGTAAATGTATTAGACAACTGTAACGGGGTAGGGAAAATGGAATTTGGTGAGTAATTTAATCCTTAATCTAAGACGATTGTCCCATCACTACTACAACATAGCAGAGGGCTGACCTATGCATTACCCCAAAGCGCTGGTCAGACCTTGGGTACCTACCGAACATGAACTGTCCCATTATCATATATTATGTGAAACAACGTCTCACCGAAGTTTTCAACATTTGGTTGAAAAGATTGCTGAAATGCTAAATTCGCGCGCGCGCGCGCACATACACACACACACACACCACACACACACACACACACACACACACACACACACACACCTTCTGTCTCTCTCTCTGTCTGTCTGTCTGTCTGTCTCTCACACACACACACACACACACACACACACACACACACGCGCGCGCGCGCGCGCGCGCGCGCACGTGCGCAAGGGCTCGTACGCACGCTGGGAACATTGGGGAGAGAGAGAGAGAGAGAGGAGAGAGAGAGAGAGAGAGAGAGAGAGAGAGAGAGAGAGAGAGAGAGAGAGAGAGAGAGAGAGAGAGAGAGAGAGAGAGAGAGAGAGAGAGAGATCAGGTGGGTTCGCTGTCCCATTCAAAATGCTCTTACCTATCATTTCACTCATTCGATTGTTTATCAAGTAAGGTACTTAGAATTAGGTAGTACTTAATGTAAAGGAACCCCTTCAACCATCCTTTGTACTTTCCAGCATTCGTTTCTTTAGACGACGAAAGTCAGACCATAGCTTTCACTGTCCTGACGTTTTGATCAAGTGAACAGCCATCTGTCACAGATGACGACAATCTGTTTAACAGACGTCACATTTGGTGGAACATCTCTTATGATGTGAACAGAGGGGAGGAAACTCATTTTTTAAAAAAAGGCCTTTCAAACAGGGATTTAGTTTACAAGGGTGAAGGTTGCGCACTATTTGAAAGAAGCATGAGGTGTGTACACACACACACACACACACACACACAAAAAAAAAAAAACAGTGACTCTTCGCATGAAGATATTAATAATTGCTGTAAAGCAACATCATTTATCACTGCGTCATGCGCTAGATAGGGAAAGAATAATCATCTATCAAAAAATGTCAGAGATTACCAGTTTGTTGTTGGTTGTGCGCGCTTTGTGATTATTGAGTAATATTGTGATAGTTATGTAACGTTGTTTGGTATTAAAAAAGACAAAATAGGGGAACAAAAAACAAAAGACAAAAAACAGAAAAAAAACCTGTGTGTGCATCCTCTTTCCTAAAAAAAGTGGTGTTCACAAGGAGACCCACTCCGAGGGCTGTTATAATAATTGGTTTAATTTGTAAGCCTTGTTCCCATTACAGGATGGTGACGTTTTGAACACCACTATTTGATATAGGAGGATGAACAGAGGAGAGACAACCATTCAGCACACTGTGTCAAACGCAGTACGTTGACCACAACACCTCACTGAGCAAAGGATGCATTCTGCTGAGGACCAACAAGACACAGATTTTACCCTGGGATAATCCTGACAACATTGTGTCAAGACGTAGAGGCACATGTACGACAGTTCGAATATCTTTCGCTGTTAGTTTGCGTTCTGATAGGGAAAGAATAATCATCTATCAAAAAATGTCAGAGAGATTACCAGTTTGTTGTTGTTGTGCGCGCTTTGTGATTATTGAGTAATATTGTGATAGTTATGTAACGTTGTTTGGTATTAAAAAAGACAAAATAGGGAAACAAAAAACAAAAGACAAAAAAAAAAAAAAACCTGTGTGTGCATCCTCTTTCCCTAAAAAAAGTGGTGTTCACAAGGAGACCCACTCCGAGGGCTGTTATAATAATTGGTTTAATTTGTAAGCCTTGTTCCCATTACAGGATGGTGACGTTTTTTGAACACCACTATTTGATATAGGAGGATGAACAGAGGAGAGACAACCATTCAGCACACTGTGTCAACGCAGTACGTTGACCACAACACCTCACTGAGCAAAGGATGCATTCTTGCTGAGGACCAACAAGACACAGATTTTACCCTGGGATAATCCTGACAACATTGTCAGTCAAGACGTAGAGGCACATGTACGACAGTTCGAATATCTTTCGCTGTTAGTTTTTTTTTGTTCTGATTGGTGGACCAGCCAACATCATCAACATGGCCGTGTTCTATAAACAAGGTCTTCAGGATCGTGTCAACCTCTGTCTCTTCATGCTGGCTATGTCGGATGAGATCTATTTGATCTCCTGTATATGTCTCTTCATGCAGAGAACATCTATCTGTACATCAGAGGACAAGGGGTAAAGACTCTGGTGAATAAGTTCATGGCTGACAATAATCTGACTGTCTTCCTATGCTCTGGATTTATTTCCTTTATTCTCTCTGCCATCATCGCCTGTGAGAGATGTTACTGTGTCCTCAGACCCCTCAAGTACCAGACTCTCTCTCCGCACCAGAACAATGGCGTTGATTATTGTTGCAATTTATGTGTGGGTTTACACCTTGTCTTTTATGGTGTCTTACCGACACTGGATGAATTGTTTCTACGATCCCATCACTGGTGAAAATGATGACATTGTTCACTGGAGGTGGATTCTACATCAGCCATAAACAGTTTGTGGACATTCTGGACAGTTTTTGTAATTGGAATTGGGTTTCAAGGAAGCACTATCATACTGGCAGCGGCAGCAACCGTAACTACTATTGTGAAGCTTCGTCAGATCGTGGAATGGAGGACTGAAACATCATCCTCACTCTCCACCGGGAAATGGCGCTGACCAAAATGCTGGTCTGCAATTCTGTGTTCTTCCTCATTTGTATTTCTCCTGGGTTTTTTGCTCTCGCATCGCCTCTTTCTGTTTGCCTGAGATGAGACCCGGAGGACGCCACCACAATTTCTATCTGATCACGCTGTGGCTGATGCAAGTGTTTGGCTTTGCCAATTCCTCGTTCAATATCTTTATCTATTTTATCATGGGATCGCGTTACAGGGAAACTTGCTTGGCATTATTACCCGCAAAATCATGTCGAATGAAAGGGAAATGCTAACATGGTCCTTGTTTTAGATATAAGCTTCCCACAGTTTAATTTCTTCCAGTGACCTGCTCCGTGATTTTATTTCATTTTATATTAACACCCCGCCCCCTCCTCCTCCCTCTTCTTATCTGTTGTAAATGTCAACGTTAAAAAATCCATTGTTAATCTACATATTTTTGCAGCCCAATTATCGGTCATAGTGAGTAAAAAATTAAAAAAAACAAAAAAAAAAACATGCAGGTACTTATCAGACAAGTGTTCTTTCGAGCAAAGTCGGACACAAAAGAACTGCTTTTCTTTGTTTGTTTTTTACACGATTGCATTATTTTTTGCTCTCTCTCTCTTTTCAGTGCTGCGGTGGACACGAACTAGAGGAGCTTGTGGGGGATTTATGTGTGCAGGGTTTTGGAGGGTAACAGTGAATGGCCGAGAGTCCTAAAAGGGACATTCCAGTGTCTCAGCATTAGCATAATGCCTCTACTGTACAAACCTGCAAACCACGTGCAGTTGCGTGTGTGTGTGTGTGTGTGTGTGTGTGTGTGTGTGTGTGTGAGTGAGTGTGTGTGTGTGTGTGTGTGTGTGTGTGTGTGTGTGTGTGTGTGTGTGTGTGTGTGTGTGTGTGTGTGTGTGTGTGTGTGTGTTTCCGTGAGGGGATGAAAGTGTTTTTTTATCGCGAAGTTTGGAGCATTCTTTCTCTGAACTGTGTGAATGACTGCATGTAATCAAGTTACGCGTTGAAAGCTACTACATGCTCTGTCATCAGTTTAAAATTATGTAAATGCCAAGTGATTCCTCAGAAATTTTAGCTAGAGCAAAGAAGCAAAAACATTTTCCCATCCTATTAGGACAATGTTGCGAGCAGAGAAGCAAATTGTCTCATACTTCTCCCTTCTTCTCACTTGGCAATAGCCTGAAGCTGCTATGATGTCAAATACCGCTCAGAGACAATTATTAATGCAACACGAGGAAGAGGTTCAAAGGTTATGATGGCGAGTCCAAAGAAAGGATGAAGAACAGAGAGAAATCGAAAATTCATTTGCCTGAATCAAAAAACATGACCACTACGGCGACACTGGAGGGACACCAAATTTCAAAGGGAGTAACCTTGACCTTTTGAAGTTAATTTCAACAAGGTGTTGACGATCAGTGAGTGAGAAACGAGACAAATAATGTTAAATCTGTATTCGATATGGAGTGGCTTACAACGTCAAACGCCTTTGCACAATCTAAAAAAAAATTCCAGTAAGGTCATTATTATTAACATTCATAAGAATCTATCAACAAGTTGTACAAGAGCGGTGTGACATGCGTTGCTGTTTGTCTCATTCGTCATTATGATTCCCCTGTCTCCTCAACAAAGTTGGCAGTACGTCGCAGGTCCTCAAGTCCTCCGTAGAGCTTTCGGGCCACTGGAATTGGGTCGGGCCCAGGTTTTCCTCTCGGGGCGCTTTGTGAAGCAGGCAGGACTGCACCAGATGTTCTGTTGTCTGGCTGCCTGTTCTGCAATGGCACTGCTCTGTGTTGCCGATGCGGAGTTTAAGTAAATAGGTGGTGTTTCAAGTGGTCGGGGCATGTCCTGAGCCTGAAAATGGCTACCTGCTCTCGACGAATCAGCAGACAGTACGGGGTCTGCTCTGTTGTGGCTTGGATGCTGCTGTTTCCACTTGTTCTGCAGCTTGGCCTTAAAGATGGTCCTGGATTCAGGGTAGCTGGTGGATCTGTCCATCTGCTCCTTCGTACTGCCCTCCTTTGCCAGGGAGTCAGCAGTCTCATTGCCAAGCACGTTGCAGTGGTAGGGAATCCACTGCATAGTGACTGTGTGACTTGTGCAGAGGAAGGCGAGAGAGGAGGATTGAGTCCTGGATCTCTGTTTGACTGAATGGCCTGCAAAATGGACAGGGCATTGGTCAGGAAGACACTGTTGTGGCAGGCGTAGCTGCTGACGTCGATGTGGACTGCTGCCATTTTCAGGACTTCGGCTTTGGTTCTGGAGTTGGTGGAGTACAGGCCAGTAGCGAGGCAAATCTTTTCTTTTCTGCCTCCTGGATATTGAACATAGACTCCTGTCCTCTCTTTTGGAATGGCATCTGCTGCAGAGCCTCAGTGTAGACATGAGTCCAGACCTGTTTGGGGGGAACTCAACTGGGTGTGGAGGTATTCAAGGGAGATGGACTTTCAGGGCCACTTTGGTGATCTTTGGGACCAACACCAGGGTTGCTGCACTTGATGAGGGGAGGGGTTCGTTCGCTCCAGGCAGGGACGGCAAGACACTGAGGTATCACTTTGGGGTCATGGTCAAGGATATCTTGATGCTGCCTTTCTAGTATCCCGCTCTGGTGTACGAAGCTCCCTGTCTTTCACCTGTCCTGTTGGCTGAGACAGTCTGTCTTTCATGGGGGGGCCTTGCAACCTCTTGAACTTGGCAGGTTGGATCAGGAGTTTGGCGTTTCTGCTGTCCTCAAGGGGCTGGAGGTCTGTGATGGTTTCAAGCTCCTGAATTGGCGTAGACTTCATGACCCCTGTGATGACATGGGTAGCTTGATACTGAACCTTGTTGATCCGTTTAAAGCTGGGTTTGGCCGTAGTGCCCCATGCAGTCATGCCATACTCTTTTTTTTTTTTTTTTTTTCAGCACTGGCCTGACTCTACCAGAGTACAGTATCCTTAAGGTCGTGTTGTCTGTGTCCCATGTTGTTCCTGCCAGCGTCTTTATGAAGGCAAAGTCGTACTTTTGCTCTTGATTCTGCTTTCTCTGCTTGCTTCTTCTATGGCTTTTGTCGAAGGTGACTCCCAGGTACGTGGGGTTATTTTCAGCGAGCAGATTTTGTCCGTTGATGCTCATGTTGGCCTTCTGTTCTTTGAGTGAGAGGCGGAAAACAGTTCAAGTGGTCTTGGCATTGATTGTTACCATCCACTGTTTTGTCCAGCGTTCGAGAACATTCAGTGCCTGCTGTGGCCTTAAGTTGGCAGCTGTGAGATGTTCTTCCGAGCACCATAGGACAAGATCGTCTGCATAGATGGCTCCCTGGACTTTGCGTGGCATATCTTTGACGATGTCGTTGATAAAGACGAGGAATAGGGTAGAGCTGAGGACACTTCCTTGAGGGACTCCTCTCAGTGTCTTATTCCGACTGTATGCTCCGTTGACATGGACTCGGGCCTTCCTATTGTTCAGGTACTGCGAGATCCATTGGTACATACAGCCCCTCACACCACCACTCTTCTGGAATTTTCTCCGAAGGCCATCCTTCCAGACTTTGTCGTACGCCTTTTCCGTATCTATCCACACCGTCAGTGTATGCTGTTCGTCCTGGAAGCCATCCTGATCTTCTGGGCTATGTAGGTCACTTCGTCCTTGGTGGAATGATTTTGGCGGAAGCCTGTCTGCTCTGGGGCGATGACGTTGCTTTTTCTCCAGGTGCCAAACTAGACACAAGTTGATCATACGCTCTAGGAGCATGCCCACGCAGCTGATGAGGCTGGGTGGGCGATAGCTGTCAGCCCTAGGCCCTAACTCTTTCTTTGCCTTTTGTGTGGACGGGCACCATGCCAGCTTCTCGCCAGCTTTGTGGAACATGCCCTGTCTTCCAGCTGTTGTTGAAGAAGGCAAGGAAATTGGTCTTTGCTTTGTCAGCACCTTGAGATGTTTTGTTATCCTGTAAAGAGTTTACAGCTTCTTCTGATTCTTTCAGTTTTGAGAGGCCTGTCCATGTAATCAAGTTGGTCTTGGTCATCCTGATGGTTCTTCATTTCATCATGTGCTTCTTGTTTTATGTTTTCTGTCACAAAGATGTTAATCTGCTCATAGCTCTCTACGGAGCAGTTTGCTGCCTCTCTCACTGTCATCATGTCCATGTTTTTTTTTAAACGTGGCAGGCGCTGACCTTGTCTCTTCGTTGTTCATGGCTTTGGTGAGTTTCAAGCGTGTTACCAATTTTGTCAAGGTTCGCTTTTTTGTTTGTTTTGGTTGGTTGGTTGGTTGTTTTTGTTTTTTTTTTTCCTCCATCCAACTCGTTCTCTCAGCTTGGATGCACGCCTTTTCTGTATTTGGCAGTGCAGGCTTTGAGAGTAATGTTTTCTAGTGTTGGGATGTGTTCCACCACCTCTCTAGTCCTTGTCACTTCATCTTCAAGTTCCTGCAGCTCTTCTGTCCAATAAGGTCTGTAGTTCTTGCGAGCGCCATTTGGAAAAATGACTTGGCATTGCTCGGTGTTTAACTGCAAATTGATGGCCAGTAGTACTGGCCTGTGGTCGCCGGCTTCCATGGGCTCTGTGCCTTCCGGCTTTTTGTGTGTGTGTGTGTTTTTTGTTTTGTTTTGTTTTGTTTGGGGGGGGTGCAAGGTCATCAGTGCAACGGCAAGATCTGGGGTGGTCGGGTGAGCCATCGGGGAGAGAAAAATGTCGGTTGATCTTCTGGATCATTCAGCAGAAGCAGATTGCTCTCTATCTGCCAGCCCTCCACTTCGTCTCCCCCTCGGTCATTCTCACTGTAACCCCAACAGGTTGAGTGGCTGTTAAAGTCACCTACTACTAAGCAATTCTCTGAAGGTATGTCCATTCCCTGTAGAGAAAGCTCTTGTCTTGCGGGGAACACACGCTGAATATAGTGATGACAGTCTTGTCCACTGTGATCTTGATTCCGTGGATTTCAGCTTCCTGGTTAGTGCCCACAGTAAATTCGATTCTGGAATACTGTTCTTGACGAGTATCTGCACTCCTCCTTTTGATCTTCCTTCTCTGTTCATCTTGAAAGTTTGGTAACCTCTGACTCTGAACCTGTGGTTGAGTTTCTGGTGTGTCTCTTGGATACAGACCACATCGATGTTTTTCTGCATGCAATCTCTCAGTAAGTAGGACTTTTTTTTCTTTTTTTTTTTTTTTTGCAGACGCCCTCTGTACTCCAGTGGAGAATGTTGAGTGGTCTAGGGGTATCTCGGGGTCAGATGTTTTTCGGCCAGTAGCATTTTACTTCCGCCTCCGATGCCTGGCTCCTCTCACCGGGACGGGGTGACCACCAGACGCATGGGTTAGGCCTTTTTGAGGCACCCAGCACTCTACTAGCCCGGCGGGGACCCCTCTAGTAGAGCACCATCTCGAAAAGTTGTGAGGTTCTCCATCAATGACGTAGATGCGTTGTACAGCCGTTATGCGCCCAGTGGGCCTGTACATCAATCTTCGCAGTTGGTTTTCTTGTCCGAGTTTCCCTCTTGTAGGCGTCTTGCCGACCAAGGCTAATGAGCATCCCCTACCTTGCTTTGTTCTCTCCGAGGGCTTTCCTTCCCCGGAGCTAGAGGTTTTTGTGAGCATCTTACTTGCATGATGAGCCCGTCATAGGACACATGGGGGATTCGATGGTGTAACAGTCCCATCTGTTACCCTGCCCCGTCCTGGTAGGGACATCGCCAATTGGTCCGGGACTGTTTATTCGACTAGGCAAGCCTGACTTATATCGCATCTAACCCTCATATCTGGGGGCCGTTCCCCTATCCGCCACCAGGGGACCCACTGGGTTGGGGATAGTCGCCCGGGTGACAAGAGTGATTTTCTCGAAAACCTGATTGATTTTCATGAATCAGATCGTAATATTTAAGATGAAAGTATAGGTGTGTTTGAACATGTTTTTTAGAGTGTGGCTTATACAACCAGGATAATATTGAGATAGGCCTATAGTTCGAGAGACTGGTGGGCTCACCTTTTGTGTATAAAGGTATAACTTTCGCTTGTTTAAATCTTAAGGGAAAGTGGCTTTTTATCAACACACAGAAATAAGCGTGAGTGTATCAGCAAAGACAATGAAGCGACGTTTTAGTATCTCACCATCAATTCCATCTAAGACCCTTGTCCCTGACTGTTTTTAAGTGTATTCAATAATCAAATACTTCATGTAATCACAAAGGTGGTATGTCAAAACACGGAGAAATGTTTTTACAACGACAGCATTGCAAACAAGACCCAAGACAAAGAAAACGAAGAACGAGCAACCACTCATCTCCACATACTGGGCGCAGAATGGATGCGGAATAAAAACCAAAAAAAAAAAATCCACTCTGATCTCAACTTTAGAAGACAAGTAATTGCCCACCCCCCGCTTTCCTTTTTTTTTATTATCCTGGATCCTGCCTATCCTGCTTGAGGGAGACCAAAGTTGTCGAAACGCGTCGTTCTTGTTACTTTTTTTTTTTTTTTTTTTTTTTTTTTTTTTTTTGCTGTCCCAACCTCAGCGCCACCTCAGAGGCAGTGCACCCCACACCGCTCATTCCGACACCCCGTCCACAGCCACAGCCCAGTCGCCCCGCCGTAGCTCCGGCACCGGCAATCTTAATTAAGACAATCAAATAGGTCCAAACGCGTCGTGTTGTGTCTTGTGATTTGTTTGTTCGCTTTCTTTCGGCGGAATCTTAGGGGGGTTTGTTTGTTTGTTTGTTTGTTTGTTTTTAAGTTTATCTCCAATATACTTGTACGCGCAGTGAAAAAAAGAAGTGAGGTGAAATGGAGAGAGGTGGGGAGGGAGGGGTGGGAGGGGGTGGAGGAAGAGGGAAGGGGAAGGATTGGGGACGGAGGGGGGAGAGGAGGTTAGGGTAGAGGACTAGTGGGGGATGGGGATGGAGGGGAGGGGGTGGTGGCGTCGCGAAGGCCGGAGCGCGGCTGGTCATCAGAACGACAGGATGTCATCGCCAGACTTCCAGGGCCGGATTTAGGAGAAGAAGATGTGTGTGAAGGTTGGTTGGGGTGCCGGGGTTCCATTAATGGGACGTATATTACTGACGCCACTACCTTTGTACAAATAGCGAGGGGTTCTCTCTCTCTCTCTCTCTCTCTCTCTCTCTCTCTCTCTCTCTCTCCTCTCTCTCTCTCTCAAAAAAAAAAAAAAAAAAAAAAAAAAAAAAAAAAAAAAAGAAAAGGTGGAGTGGAGAAGAATGTGTGATGACAAAGTATATGGATTGCATTTTGAGAGATGAAAAGAAAGCAGCTGTATTGCATACATCAGAAAGGTGTCCACATTTTTCACTTTCTAGAGTTCGTCGTCGGGCAGAGTTTGTTTCCCTTATCATCGCTGGATGTTATACTTGAGTCATTGGACCTGACTGACTGTTGGTTTCCCAATGCATGCACGGTAAAAAAAAAAAAAAGAAAGAAAAAAAAGAAAAAAAGCAGCATATAGAAAGAGTTAATCTTTACATACTGCGTACATATTTAACATATCAAGCCTTCAAATTACATCACAAAAAAAAAAAAAAAAAACAAACTGATTAATGTCTTTGGCCTTTGAATGACGAATCGCTTCAACTGTTACAGAAAATAAAAATCCACCACGTGATCCATGTGTATATCATTTCAGTTTCATGACATTTTTTTTTTTTTACGCAAATGAATGTTGTTAACATTTTTTTGTGTAAGTTCCCGTTCATGCGGCACTTTTTTTTGTTTTTTCTACTCAAAAGAATGTCAGTATGCTGCGGTGCCGAACAAAACGAAAACAAAAGCAGGTCTGCTTCAGAACTTTTGAACAGTCAAACGAGCGGACGAGTTACAAAACATACGACGAAAACGAGGTGGTTCTTCAGCTCTTTTGACAGTCGAAAAGGTGACAGGATATTCAATTTTCACGAATCAAATCGGGGGTGGAGCGCTGTTTGGGGCCGGGGTCTGTATACCCCCGTCAGCGGGACATTCATTGCATGAAGTGGCGGGTGGAAAAGCAGCACTCCGCAGTGGGTAACTAGTGTTGAAAATATTATGCGCCGGTAATGAAAATAGATGATTTATTATTGCCATCACAACTGCCGATAAATCCAAAAACGCCAGGAAATACAATTTCTTCTGAACGAGATACGATCTGAACATAACGAAAACGCTTCGAAGGCTCGGAAAAAAAAAAAACAAAAAAAAAAAGTGGTAACCAAAAGGAAACACTACAGAGAGGGAGAACGAGATGCAGTGGACGCGGTCTTGAGGAGCGAAAAAAGGCTCCCCCGCAACAGGGAAAGAGACGCGGATAAGAAAACGCGAAGGCTAGCAGGAGCAGGATGGGAGGGGCGGTGATAAAAAAGCCCGCCGCCGCGCAACTCAACTCGCCGCCCGAACGGGAAAAAGCAGGGGAAAACCTCAAAGGTAGAAAGAGAGGGGATTCACCCCACACATTCAAATTCTCTAAAACCAAAAAACAATACATGACAGACATTGTTTTGCCTAAAGGTCTCATTGGACGGTGGCGCAGGTCACAATTTTTCCTTCCGGGATGCACAGGCCATCTTCCGAGAAATCTTCTGTTTTTTTCATTCATGCATTCTAGTTATTTCATTCATTACCAAATTTTAAAGCCTTCGAGCGGGTATCTTTTGCAAAAGAAAGCCACGAGGGCTGCCGAAGATGTTTTCTTTTTTGTTTTAGATTTTTTTTGCATTCTTGGGTTTTGGTTCTGTCAAGAGGTTGATAATTTTCCGAAATTAAGTTTTGGATTTTTAGACGAACAAACGGCACTCGTTGAATTTGCGCCGTTTTGTTTCTTTCTTTCCCCGGTTTTTTTCTTTTTTTTTTTTTCTAGTTTCTTTTTTTCCTTTTTTTGCCTGGAATGCATGTGGTGCGTGTGCGGTGCAGAGAGAGAGAGAGAGAGGGAGAGGAGAGAGCGAGATAGAGAGAGAGAGCGAGAGATGGGGAGTGTTTTTTGTGCCCTGGTGTGAGGGGGGGGGAGCGCGCCTGGGGGGGGGGGGGGGGGAGTGTGTAGGGGGGGGGGAAGGGAGGTGGTGGAGGGGGTTCGACAGGCCCGGACAACTTTCATCTCCCATATCCCATGTCGGGCTGTATAAACCGTGACGAGAACCCGTTACCACGCTCAAAGAGGCTTGAAACGCTGGAAGAGGTGGCCTCCCTCCCTTCTGACTCATCCAGGCGAGTGCTTCTGCCGACAGAAGAAGTCCCCATCCCAACACACCACCCATTGCCCATCTCCTACCACTGCCCTAGCCACACCCACGCTCTCCTCCGTTCATCACACCATTGCCCCTGTGGTCTTCCTCAAAGAGCTGGTTTTGGCGGCGTAATCACGTTACAATACATCTATCGACTTCTCTACATTGGAACACGTAAGGGTTTTGTTGTGTGTATTGTAGCAGAAGTGAGTCGTATGACAAGATTTTTTTTTTTTTTTTTTTTTTTTTCGTTTTCGTTTTTTTTTTTCCAATATGAATTCCATTTTTCACCTTTGGGAGTCCATGACTTTTCTCCTTTTTTTTTTAATTCTCACGTTAGTCGCTTTTTTTTTTTTTTTCTAGTCTTTCCGTGTGCTCATTTGTATCGCGTTTCAGGAAATACTAAATGGAAACGAACTTTTTTTTTTTTTCCCAAGCAGTGAATTGAGGGTAGAAAATGGGAACATTTCCTTGAAGTAGAATATTACCGTCAGTAACTCGGATCAGTGGGGTCCTGCTGATGTCCCCTGAGTGTGGAGAAAGAATCTGTTATTATGTTGTCACCAACACACACACACACACACACGCTCGCGCGCGCGCGCGCGCGCGGCGCGCGCGCACGCACGCACTCACCATAGACATACACAACAACAAAAACAGCAACACAACAACAACAAACACAACAACAACCAAACAACAAAGAAAAAAAAAAAACAAACAAACAAACAAACAAAAACAGTCAGTATCTGCATCAATCTCTCTTCGGGGACATACTTTCGTCAAATGTTCTTGAAAAATCATGACGTACATAAATAACCTTTTGTGGTTAATTTTTGATTTGAGATGTCCCCTTATTACGATTTGAACCATTTGTCAGTCGTGGTAGTATTGTAATAACTCTTTTCAGATTATGTCGAAGTCCTGGGCGTGCTGGTAGAGCAGCTCTTCAGAGTCCACGCCAGCTCTGCATCCAGCACTTGGCAATGCGGCGCGCTGTCACTGAGTGTTTTTTCGCTGGTCCTAGGTTGTTCTGCCCAACATCTCTCCACACTGCAGCAGACAACTCCTCCAGAACAACTGCACGAGGAGGCAACCTTCGGTGACCACCACCCGCATGGTTTTCCATTTTTAAAGGCCACGTTGCGAAGTGCTCTCTGGGCTCTCATCAACGTGAAAGCAATGAATACGGGGTGGAAACAGCCACTTCTCGCGACGCACCAAAATCTACACGGGAAGAGTATGGTTCTTCACACAGCTCTTAGCAAAACCTCAAGCACAATTAATGCGTTATAACTGACAATTTAAGTGAGAACAAATATAGAGCAACTGTCATCTCTGGACATAGTTCACACGCGCGCGCGCGCGCGCGCGTGCCGCACGCACGCACGCACGCATGCACACATGCATGCACCCACGCATAACGCACAGAGAGAGAGAGAGAGAGAGAGAGAGAGAGAGAGAGAGAGAGAGAGAGAGAGAGAGATTTTACTGACAAATGGCTAATAGCGCCTCCTATCCATAGAAATGTATAGAAATGGAATTATCCCCAAAAGGATACTCCTTTTGTACAAAAGCTGGATAAAAATGGATTCAATTTGGACTAACGCCCACTCACTTCAATAAATCACAGGAAATCAGAAACATTATTGACTGACTCATGACATAAAAGGAAAAATAACCAAGCAGTCAAAACTGCCATAACTGCAGAAATAAAAATGTTGTCATTCAGAAGATACTACCTCACCCAATCCGACAAATAACATCTACAATACTGATAGATAACGCATTGCAACATTGCTGGTGGAACCGAATATCATCAAGAAGTGTACACTCTTTTTTGTGCCGAAATATAAAGGTTTTCATTTGTTCATAAGCTGAGGAATTATTATTTTGAATATGAAGTCAGCATACGGCATTTTGAATCAATCACACCCAAATCTGATACATCATGGTAGTGTGCATAAAAAAAAAAAAAAAAAAAAAAAAAAAAAAAAAAAATCAACTTCGATAGCAAGCGAACACGTGGGACAACTAACCCCTGTCGTCAGTGCAGCATCAGACCAATTTCTATAGGCAAGAAGACCAAGAGATCTTATTCTGAATCGAGCAACGGCAGACCTTTGGCATCATTTGTTAGACTGTAGAGGTATCTTTCCGGCTAGAAGATCTTTGAAAGAAAAACGAACAAGGCAGGAAGTGAATGGTTCTGTCTTCAAGATGATTGCCAGTGGTTCTGGCGTGCTGTTAGCGAAGGGTTTTTATGTTTATAGTATTTTTCCTGAAATTTTCATTCTCGTTTCCTTTCTTTCACCCCCCCCCCCCCCCCCCCCCCCCCCCCCCCCCCCCCCCCCGCGCGCTTTAAAAAAAATTTTTTAATTTTTTTTTTTAGCCTTTATCAGTCATGAATGTAATGAAGCAGAAATTGTTAGCCTGCTCTTGTTTTCCCTGACTACAAAGTTGCTCAACATGTTGTTGATTGGCAGACTGCTCTGCGCAATGTGCTGCCAGCACTCACGTGACTAACCATGTTTGAGTTATCAATTAGTGGAGTTGACCACTCTGACTGTTGACACCCTTCGACCTTCCTTGCATCCTGAATGGATCCCCAAGCACAGGCTTCAGACACTCCCCTTCCTTTGATACTGTTTGCATGATGAGTTTATTTTTTTTCAGCAAACTATTTTCTAATCGTGCTTTTCTTTTTGTTTTACTTTCCTACCCTTCGCTGGCTGCTTTGATCTGCTGTTGGATTTTGTCTTGTAACCCTTGGAAGTCAAAAACCCACAGAATTATAGGATGCAGTATGCCTCCATTCGATGCCAAAGGATCACAGACAGTCAGCCGTGCCTCTTTGATGAGTCTGATCCAGTGAAGGAAAGACCTCTGAGCAGGTCGAATAGTTCTGTCTTCAAAATGGATTTCATTGGTTCTCTCTGCTGCCAGTGAGGGGGTTTATATTTCTAATCTACAACCGTTAATTTTCATTCTGTTTTTCTTTTTTAACCCATTTTAACTGCTCTACCCCCCTGCCCCCCCCCCCCCCCCCCACCACCACCTTCCTTTTATAGCCTTTGAGAGAGAGAGAGACAGACAGATAGACACAGACGACACACAGACCACAGACACACAGAAATTTTCAATCGCCTACCACCGACGAAAACTGAAGCTACCGCTGGGACTCCCTCCTGGAGTATGAAGTCGGCGAAACGAGCTGACTAACAATCCTTGAGGGTTCCTGACACAAGTTGTAAGATTAGTCCAGCCCAAGCCAAAGACTGGCAGAAAACAGCATGTTCCAGGAGAGAGTGAACATGGCAAAGGGACACAATAAGATCAGGAAACAAACCGATATGCACAGACCACCATGTAGGGGCTTTTGTCATCAGGGAAAAAAAAAAAGTGGCGGTCAAAGACAAAAAGCAGAGACCTCGTGATCAATGGGTTGAAAAAAAAACAGACGCCAAAAGAATCCAGAAAGAAAGCAGTCCAGCAAGGGCAACAGGGACAGTGGACTTTGCAGGCACAAGCGCTGCAAGGACGTCTCAGCTGGAATGACATACGTCATAGGTCATATCTCAATATCAGCGTCATTCTGACCTCTGTATGTGACCCCCTGCTCTCAAATTCAAAGCTGGTGAAACGGATCATTTAGCTGCTGTGAAATGATTCCCTGCTGCCGCATGGTTTTGCATAACTTTTTGAAAATCTGCATTGGAACCGTTCCCGTCTCCTCCTGCTTTGTGTCTACCAGCTGGACGATGTCTGAGACTGGTGTCTTGCCTGTTGAAAAGGAGTGTGATCGCTGCTTTAACCTCCCCTTTTCCGCTGACCCCAACATGGGGCATGTGTGCAATGGGGCCAATGTCAATGAAGGCGGAGCTTTCCAAACATTGTTAAAAAAAAAATGTTCCCATTCATCCAGAATTGCTTTTTTCTCTTCCGTCAGAAAACAAAACTGGCTTCTCTGAACAGTAGTGATGTTCTAGACGGATTGAGACCATGCTATGGTCTTAAGGGCATCAAAAATGCTCACAGTTTATCATGTTCACAGATTGATGTATCTCTTCCGGTTTTTTGTTTTTTTCTTTTGTTTGTTTGTTTGTTTGTTTGTTTTTTTGTTTTTTCAATGCCTGCATATCTCCGAGTTTTGCCTACTCCGTGATTTTGCTGAAGTTCCAGGCAACCATCACAAAACCAGAGGCACTGTGTTAGTGACAGACACCGTTGTTTGCACGCTTGGCATCATGCAGCTTTAGAATTTGCTGATTAATTGCATGGGGACCTGTTTTGCTGTCTGCATGCATTTTGGATCAGACAAATGACTTTGGTACTGCTTACCACGTCCCCAAATGCCACCCAGTCCATGTCTACCACCCAAACACCAACGTAATGCTTGTTCACCTAGTTATCCAGACCCTCATTGAGATGCTGTGGAACAGAGTGCCTCACCAGCTTGCTGACGGTCAGTAGCTTTTTTCTTCTCTGTGGATGGCACTTGGTCTTGACGTGCACATTGAATCTGACACAACGAGTCTGTGCTCCGTCCAGCCAATTGTGCCGCACATGCCCTTCGTTAATCTGACATTCGGGGGGGGGGGGGGGGGGGGAGCAAACAAACAAACAAGCTGATAAAAACCTGACAAATGTTTTGGATAGTATCGCCATCTTTCGAACCAAGGAAATGTTTTGATTTCAACATAAAACATCACTCCCCTACCAACTGAAAAATATTTTTTTGTCCTCCTTTTTCTCTTGTCTTTTTCACAACATGTTTCCTCAGCTGAATTCTGTGAGAACTCTATGCTTACAGTCGTTTTGTTGTGCAATGAATTCATAAACTGTTTCATTAAATTCAAATTAATGCCAAATATGAAGACACTTTTTTTTCTTTTGTCTAGCAATGGTAATTGCTCGGAATAAAATGATTCCCAAATACAAGTTTTGCTGCTGGCATATTGCAAGAACTTCTTAAAACTTTTTTTTTTTTTTTCCGATAGGTGTAGTTTTCCAGTTTCATGCCTGTCCCCCTTTTCTCAGTTATTCCCTCGTTAAAAGAAATGAATAAACCTCTATCAATGTAATACGTAGTAAAAACAAATTCTGTTACACAGAAAGAAAAAAAAATATCCGCTGAAAAAAACACCCAACGTCCATGTTGCGCTCAATTTGAGGATATACGTGATTGCTCGTTCGTTCTTCGTTTTCGTTGTAATAAATGCTATTTATATCACCTTAAGAAAGCTGCCCACGTTGGATGGTGAACTCATTATACTTTACGCTTTTTTGTATTTGCTGAAAGAAGACCGAAAAGGTCAAAACGCGACTTGTGTTGTCTTGTCATTTGTCCCTGACAAATTTTAAAATTTTCTTTTGTTTCAGTGTTCGCCTGCACTCACCTCACTTTGAAACTAACTCTGTTACAAAGGTGAAGAGGAATTGTTTTGACAATGACGTGCACGTGCTGCTTCACATCAACGGTGTTTTTTTTTTTTTTTTTTTTTTTTTTATTTATTTTTTTTTTTTTTTATTTGAATGTAATTGTCGTGCATAAAGACAGAACTGTCGACATACCCTTTCTGAAAATGGTCCATGCTTGTAGTGCTGTTCAACGATTCATTCATTATTGGTAATGAAATGCAGGCATTTTAACGTGTCTGTACAGCTACGTCTGAATGAAACTCCTAAATATACTACTGGCAAAAAGTTAAGGGCCATTGCGTACGCTGTCTCCCAGACAAAACACTACAGCCAATGTTAAGTAGAACGGATACAAAATCTTCCAAATTTATTCAAGAACAGTTGGAATTCATTGGACCATTGCATGAAATCAACAAATCAAACGCAGACAGCGGGCTGTAATGTCCAATCACCCTTCTTCAGGATCGTCACATAAGCCACAACTGAAAAACTGCACCTTTCAGTACCGAGTGTAGCCACCCGTTTGCCGCCAGGCAAGCGGCACATCGTCGACGCATGAGTCCACCAGGGTCCGAAGAGTGTCTCGCGGTATTGCCTGCCACTCCTGCTGCAGAAAGAGAGTGAGCTGGGCCATGTCAACAGTCAGGGGGTGGTTGTGGGCTACCCGCCGTCCAAGGACATCCCAGAGGTGCTCAATTGGAGCCAGATCAGGTGAGCGAGATGGCCACTGCATCTGGATGATCCCCTCATGCTGCAGATGATCGTCCACGACACAGGCTCGGTGTGGACGGGTGTTGTCGTCTTGGAAAACAGCAGTGTTACCATGGCCTGAAGGCGGGCTGGATCAGGGGCCTCACAATCTCGTCACGGTACCGCACCCCTGTCAGCATGCCTTGAATGACGTACAGGGGAGTTCTGTCTTGACGACTGAAGCCCCCCCAGACCATCACAGAACCCCCTCCATAACGATCCACCTCACGAACTGTGGCGTCAGCAAAACGTTCTCCTGGCCTTTGCCACACTCCTGCCATCATTGAAGGCCAAGGTAAAGCGGAACTCAACTGTGAACAGCACTCGAGACCATTGCTGCCTCGTCCAGCGAACGTGATGACGACACCAGTCTGCCCGTGCTCTGTGGTGAGCTTGAGTAAGTGGAACTCGGTCTGCTGGTCTCCAGGAAGACAGCCCAAACTCGTGCAAAATGGTTACAAGCTGTCCTTCTACTGACATTGACATTTGCAGCCTGCAGGAGCTCACGCCTTAAGGTGGATGAGGTGACAGTCCGATTGCGTAGGGCAGACAGCAGGAGGAATTGGTCAGCATGTCTGTCTGTACACCGAGGATGGCCTGATCGTGGCCGATCCTGCACGCTGCCAGTGGCCTGTAACCTCTTTACAAGACGTTGGATGGTGGAATGGGACACATTCAGACGCCTAGTCACCCTCGCGGCCAGAAATCCCTTTGTCAATCAACACTAAGGCACATCCACGATCGGCAGGGTCCCAGTCTTTTTGCATGCTTTTTTTGGGCTGGCGTAGACGACCGTTCTGTTTACAGATTTGTGGCCAACGGCATCTGATCTGTGTTCATGAACGAGGTGCCATGCACGTGCATCATGATTGACCACAAGCATTTCGCCTTTTTTTTTCAAACTCATATGCTCCCACAGGCACCCGTTTTTTACCGGTTTTACGTGTTTCCGCACGTGCAGCTGCGCTCCACCTTGTACCGCAGTGGGTTTTTTAGGTGTTGTGATCTGTTAAGGAACATCTGTGCAATATCTGTAACCAAGTTTGGGTCATTGTGACTTCGTTTCAATCCTATTATTTACACACTCAGACACTAACGTCAAAATGACAGGTGGCCCTTAACTTTTTGCCAGTAGTATATAAACGTTCCTTGTTTCCTTATCGTAATTGACGGTGCGACCATCGTACACAGTATGAAGCGTAAAGATACATGGGATCTGTGTGTTCACACAGAGGTTAATAAATAATTACCAAAAACGGACACAAATAAACAACCACTCATATGATAAGTACTACCGTTGCACATACATGACCAGTCCACATGTGTGAGTGCATGTTTAAGAATCTAATTTGAAAAAAAAAAAAAAAAAAAAAAAAAAAAAAAAAACGGATTGCTATTTTATAATCAATTACATACTTTGTGTCATTCATTGTTTTGCTTTATTAAACGGAAAACAACAACACAAACAAACGTTTATGTGTTAAATTAATTCGTTAATAGTATTTTAAGCGTTCATGACAACCATACCATGAACTGTGACAAACACACACACACACACACACACACACACACACACTCATGCGCGCGCACACTCGCAACGCACACACACTCATGCGCGCACACACTCTCAACGCACACACATACGCGCACGCATACAAATGCAAAGATACTTTAATATCTATATGCGCGCATGTGCTTGCACACGAGCAACTCATAGTTACCTTCCGTTTTGTTGTTTGACAAAATGATTATCAC
>JADBJO010002443.1:110000-115000 GCA_016801955.1 Conus betulinus
CTTCTTTCATTTTGGTCGTAAGAACAATCTTCAGGGCCTCCGCGAGGTTGACCGGCATTGACGACAAAGCATTTCGTCACAAGGAATCTATGTCAGGCATGTTACGAAAACAACAACAAAACCAATGCTTCCCTAACATATTTGCGTACCACGACAGATGGAAAGATCACGCTGTCTAAGTCACATGAGCCTGTACAGTATGACCATTGCGCGGGGAATAGTCAGTGCTGCTTGAACATGTTATGGCATAGTGTAGTGACTGCCTGATAAATATCACACACACACACACACACACACACACACACACACACAAAAGAAGAAAAAAAAACGTGCAGAACGTAAAACTTTCCAAAAGGTAATGGGAGAAGACGTATCATGAAGGACTCTGAGCCATAACATTGTTGTTACAATATACTACAATAACACGTGGAAAGGGGGGGGGGGGGGTGAAAGGCAGACGAGTTGCCGGGAAGGAAGGGGTGGAGACACGGGGGAGTATTGAAAGAATGGAAGTGGAGGGGTGGAGGGGGGGGGGGGGGGGCGGTCAGGCAGGTGCGTGAATGTTTTAACATCCGGAAAAAAAGAGTTTGATATGTGTCTTTTTTTTTTTTTCTCTCCCCGCGTGCAGCCGTCTCGCCTTGCAGCTAACCCCATGCTCAGCACGTTCTGAGGCACCCCGGTGTTGTGATAGGACGCCGGTGGTGACAGTTGTTAGCAAATTGTAACTACTGAAAGCATTTCATTTACGTTGGTTGAATAGCGCTCCTCTCTCTCTCTCTCTCTCTCTCTCTCTCTCTGTGTTGTTGTTGTTGTTGTTTTATTGTTGTTGTTGTTGTTGTCCTTCTTCTTCTTCTTCTTCTTCTTCTTCTTCTTCTTCCTCCTCCTCCTCCTCCTCCTCCTCCTCTTCTTTTTTCTTTTTGTTCACACCACTTTTCGATGACAAGACGTAACTGCTGATAGCACTTGTTTACATTTGGTACACAACACTACGACAAATTTCTTTTTCTTTTTTTTTTTTTTTTCCATTCACACAAAAGAGGGGGGGGGGGGGGGGGGGGGGTTATGCAGTCCCTAGTTCTGTTGTGCAGAGGAACTCCGAGAAAATTAGCGGTTGTATGGCTCAACACACCAGCAAAATACGCCAGTTCATTCCTTACGGAAAAAAAAAAAAAGAAAAAAAAAAAAAGACACGACTGGAGTGAACATTCTTTCTCCTTTTTTTTCTCCCCCTTTTTAAGACCTATGGATTTTAGACTGAACAGTCTGAATTAGTTTATCAGAGCACACTTTTGCTCACAAGGGAAATAATTCAAGCGATAAGGTGCGACGCTATGTATGCACGATCCGTCCTACCGTAAGGGCAACACACACACTGAATGTCCACTCAGTCTTCTCACATATTGTTTTGACGACTTTTCTTCCCCACAAGGTGGCGTGGACTAAACATTATACAATGTCATACTGCCTCACGAGCAACGTCAACACACAAGAGGGGTTCCCCTTTTAATTAACAACTGAAGTTGGTGTAATCTACGTGAAAACAGTACCTGTTGTTTAACACATTTCCACATAATTTTTGTTCACTGGGAAAAAAAAAAAAAAAAAGAAAACTTGAATACAAAACACTAGCAGGTCTTCACTGTTTTTTTAAATTTATTTATTTATTTATTTATTTTTATTGTATTTTTTTTTAACGCGGCTTTAGCAGTGGTATCGCTTGTCATCACAGGTTTATACGCAATCGTTAGTTATCCCTGAGTTTGGCTTTAACAAACGGCAGATCGCTCCTAATGTCCATGACCTTACGTGGATTTTTAAAATGCGCCTGTGTCCCTTTCAGTATATATATTGCGATAGTTTCCTCATGCAGCTAGTGAAAGGGTTTTCATATTTATGATATACATTTTCCCATTTATTTCATCTTCAATTTTTTTTTCCCTCTCAATTTCTAATCTTTGCCAAATCATTACTGTAATGATGGAAGAATTGTTAACCTGCACTTGTTTTCTCCCACTACTTAATTGTTCAGCATTATATATATATATATATATATATATATATATATATATATAATATATATATATATATATATATATATATATATGTGTGTGTGTGTGTGTGTGTGTGTGTGTGTGTGTGTGTGTATCTGTCTGTCTGTGTCTGTGTGTAGCTGAACAATTATGTATTGGGGGGAAAATAAGTGCAAGTTAACAATTCTTCCGTCGGTAGAGTAATACTACGGTAAAGATTAAAAACTTCAAAGAAAAAAAGGGGGGTGGGAAAGGGGGGGGGGGGGGGGGGGGGGGTTGAGGATTAAGCAAATAGAATGTAATTATGAAAATCCCTTCACTAACTGCAAGAGGAGACCATAGTGATCCCTTTCAAAGACAGATGGATTGATATTGCCTGCTTCTAGATCTTCCGTCGGCGGATCGGACCCATCAGGGAGACACGGCTGACTGTGTCTGTGCTCTTGGCGTTAAATAGAGACACACCACAGTCCATAACTTCTGTGGTGGTTTCACCACCAAGGGTTTAAAAGAATCCAACAGCACCCCCAAAGCAGCCAGCGAAGGGTAGTAAATGAAACAACAAGTACGTTTGGAGGGAAAATAGTTGCTGAAAAGCTAAAAGCACTATGCAAACAGTAAACATGTAGGGGACAGTCCGTGAGCCTATGCTTGAGGATCCATTCAAGGATGCAAGGGAGATCAAAAGATATGTACGAGTGGTTAGCTCTGCTGTTCAATAACCCAAGCACTGTCAGCGGGCTAAGAATTGTGCAGAACAACCCTTACTGGATCTTCTAAGAGATGCAGTGCCACAGACTTCGGCTTCGTGTCGTCCCCGAGAGGGTTCAATGGAAGTACCTCGAGTTGCTGATGTGTGGGCACAAACATACCTCTACCCAACAGCATCCTCGAAAGAGTTTCCATTAAACTTCAACTTCCATTTCCTTCCATTAGTCTTCCACTTTCTTCAACTTTGTTTAATGTTCCAATTATTCCTCGTCTTCTGATTGCTCAGATGTAAACCGGTGGAGATTTGACCGTTGCGGATCACACGTTATTCCTGTACATACCAGTCAGTGAAGGGTAATCAGCTCATAATGTGAGTTGCTTCCGTTTGTCTACAAATGTGTGCAGCAGAGACAGGAGAAAAAAAAAAAAACGCAAATAAACAACAACAGCAACAACAAAAACAAACAAACAAACAAAAACAAGCCAGAGATTGAACACACACACACACACACACACACACACACACACACACACACACACACACAAACACACACACACACACACACACACACACACACACACACACACACACACACACACACACACACACACACACACACACACACACACACACACACACACATTCTCATAGATACACCGTTTTCATCTTCATTAGTTCAAAGATCCGACGAGAGAAACTTAAAAATGTGTTCCTGTTCGACCATCCTCCTGCTTGAAGGATGCTGTCTATAGGCATAATGCAGAAAAAAAAATGCTGGCAACCTAATGCTGTGATATTCCTTTCATGACCAGCACAGATTTCATGCGACGAAAAATGCTCTCTCTCTCTCTCTCTCTCTCTCTCTCTCTCTCTCTCTCTCTCTCTCTCTCTCTCTCTCTCTCTCTCTCTCTCTCTCTCTTTTTATTTTATTTTATTTTTTTAATTTTTTTTTTTATCGGAGCAAAAGGTGTTATGCAAGTGATGAATAGCGCTTTCCATTTTCGTAGATTGGCATTAATCGTGTGTGTGTGTGTGTGTGTGTGTGTGTGTGTGTGTGTGTGTGATACTGTTAAAGGTGGTAAACAGGACACAGTATTTTGTTTTCAAAACAAGATATGACTAAAGGTCGTGGTCCTGTTTGATTTGAAAGAGAGTTATACACGAGTACACATATAGAGTCATGGGTTTTTACGCAATCAACACTAAGACTATAAACCCTGACCAGAGAGTAAAGCAAGTAAAATGATGCTTGTAAGTGTCAGTTTCAGAAGAAAAAAAAAAGCTGTTCCGCACCTGGCCACTGTGCAAACGTATCGATGACTGTGTCTACATCCCTTGTGTTACAGCACTTTCGGAGTGACGGTCTAGTATTGTGCACACTTTGACAATTTTACATATTACAGGGTGTTGACCTATTGTTTCTGCGTCATCAGGATAAACGTATGTTAAAACATCACCACCAGTGTACAGTTCTGCCAAAACAATTGTTGCATGCACATTAGTAGGAGCACTGTTTTTATTTATGCTTTACAAATTTCTGTCTTTATTAATGTAGGTGATGTAGGACTTATGGGTGCTGAGTGTCCATGAATCCATGGTTACAAGCAACAGAATCTTCTGACAAGCCAGAACTTAAGAAATGGTTGCCAAGATCTTGCAGACGGACATGTTTAGCCGACGTTTCTGAAAGAGAGGATGACCTGCTCTGAGGTCGATGGGGAGGTAAAGAAGTCGGCGTCTGCACCTGAGTTCTAATGGTGGGTAGCAGAAGAGACATTAAACAGTAAACCACGGTTGTGTCGGCCAGTTGAGTATCATAATTATCTCCCCTGACATGGGTTTCTCTGAATCATCTGCAGCGCTAGTTCTATGATGCTGTTAGGTGTAATGCATATCTCTGTAAATGCTCCTAAGAGATGGAGAAAGCTAGACTGCTGCTTCAGCTTCTGGATCCAGCTTGTGTGAAATACATTGCTTCATTTGAATGTTCAACAAAGGAAGCAAAGAGGTCATTCTTTTTCCGTAGAAGCTCTGAGCTGTAGAAGGCAGTTTGCTGAACCCACTCGTCCAGTTTCCACTCTGCCTCAGTGTTCTGACTGTGTTGTTCCGCTTTACAGGAATATGCGCTGCACTATTCAGGTATCCGTAGCATTATACCATGAACACATTGCAAATGTGATGCCATTGCAAGCAGCTGAATGGTTTGTTCCCATGCAATTGATGAAGCTGATTGCTGTTGCATTGTCTATTATTATCAG
>JADBJO010002443.1:117500-119168 GCA_016801955.1 Conus betulinus
TTCAGCATTATATTGTTTGGTCAATCAGTGGGTGATTGCATCTCTTAGGTGATCCAAGGAAAGGTTGTTCTGCACAATTCTTAGCCGCTGACAATGCTTGCGTTATTGAACAGCAGAGCTGACCACTCAGACTGTTCCATATCTTTTGATCTCCCTTGCATCCTTAATGGCTCCTCAAGTATTAGCTCAGAGATTGTCCCTTATATTTATACTGTTTACGTAATGTTTTTAGTTTTCAACAACTTTTTTTCTTCTCCACACTTTCGTTTTTGTTTTATTCTACTACCTTTCGCTGGCTGCTTTGGGGGTGCTGTTGGATCCTTTTTCGAACCCTTGGCGGTCGGAACACCACATAATTATGGCCTGTGGTGTGTCTCTATCTGACGCCAAGAGCACAGACACAATCAACCGTGTCTCCCTGATGAGTCCGATTCAGCGGACGGAAGGCCTCGGAGCAGGTGATACATGTAGATCTGCTTTGAGAGGGATTGCGATAGTTTCCTCATGCAGCTAGTGAAGGGTTTTCATACTTATGACCTACATCTTCCCATTTATTTCCACTTCAATTTTTTTTTTTTCCTCTCAATCTCAAATATTTGCCAAGGCATTACTATAATGTTGGAAGAATTGCTAACCTGCGCTTGTTTTCACCCACTACTTAATTGTTCAGCATTATATTGTTTGGTCAATCAGTGGGTAATTGCATCTCTTAGGAGATCCAAGGAAAGGTTCTGCACAATTCCTAGCCACTGACAATGCTTGGGTTACTGAACAGCAGAGCTGACCACTCAGACTGTTCCATATCTTTTGATCTCCCTTGCATCCTTAAATAGATCCTCAAGCATAGGCTCAAAGATTGCTCCTTATATTTTATACTGTTTGCGTAATGTTTTAGTTTTCAACAACTTTTTTTTTTCTTCTCCACACTTTCGTACACACAGGGGGTTGATTCATCCCTTCAAAAAACATTTTTTTTTTGTTATGCGGCAACCAATGATGGAATCTCACACAGCAGTGTGTAATCCAGCCTGTGTCAACTACCGCGCGGGATAAAAAGTGCAAAGTTGCGTTAACTGTGCCTGTTTTGCATCAAGCTTGCTGGCGACACAAGATGTGTAAAATGAAAAATTCTTTTTTCCCGTGCAAGAGCAGTCTCTCAAGTGAGTTTTATGCCCCTTCTTTTGGCTGTTTAAGCGCGGGGTTGGTTACTGTCAGCCCTTTTCTCACCATGCCACCACGAAGAAAACTTAGCACCTTTGACAAAACAGGGCGATTGCGTGGATACAAGATGGCATTGCAAAGGCTGAAGTGGCGCGACGACTTGGTGTGCATCATTCAGTTATGTTAGACTGAATCAGCGTTTTTAGGGCGACCAACAGCGTTGAAGAGAGGCCACGGTCAGGTCGGCCTAGGCAGACTACTCCCAGAGAAGATCGTTTCATCGAGAGGCAGGCCCTATTGCAGCGGGATACACTTCCACCAGCATCCAAAGGCAGCTTCGTATGGCAAATAACACCATCCTCAGCCGTCAAGCCATACGAAACCGTCTTCACCACTTCGGCTCAGATCACGTCGCCCAGCTGTTCGACCACGACTGCTAGCAGCCCATAGGCTGGCTCGCCGAGCTTTCTGCCATCGTCATGTGAGATGGAACCAACAACAGTGGTC
>JADBJO010002443.1:119811-124811 GCA_016801955.1 Conus betulinus
ACAGAGTCACTGTGGTAACCCCGGTAAAACCCCGGCCGGAAAGACGAAAAAAGAAGAAATGGGGAGACGGACCAATAGATTGACGTTCGGACGGCTGACAGAGAGAGAGAGAGAGAGAGAGAGAGAGAGAGAGAGGAGAGAGAGAGAGAGAGAGAGAGAGAGAGAGAGAGGAGAGAGTCTAGCTCAAAACACACGCTTTTATTACCAGGGGGAAAAAAAGGTTAAGCGATCCCTTGTCTTCCTATTTGACCTTGTATTCTAAGGCACTGTAGTCAAACACACACACACACACACACACACACACACACACACACACACACACACACACACACCACACACACACACACACACACACATAAAATGGTAACGATGGCAAAGAGAATGAGGTATAGGTAACAATAGTAATCATGACACTAACGGTAACCTCTGAATGATAACATGTATAGTAGCAGCGCGGCAGTGCAGTGGTAGTGGTAGTGGCTGTAGTAATTGTAATAGTAGCAGCAGTTCTTGTTGTTGCAGTAATGATGATGATGAAGATGCTGGTGGCTCTGGTGACAATAATTATAGTAGTAGTAGTAGTAACAGCAGCAGCAGCAGTGGTAGTAGAAGTAGTAGTAGTAGTGGTGGTGGTGGTGGTGGTGGTGGTGGTGGTAGTCGCAGTAGTGGTAGTCATAGTGTACAACAACGGTAACTATCAATATTATGATCATGCTATAATCATGGCAGCTAGTAGTAGTAGTAGTAGTAGTAGTAGTAGTAGTAGTAGTAGTAGTAGTAGTAGTAGTAGTGGTAGTAGTAGTAGTAGTAGTATAGTATCATTATTATTATTATTATTATTATTATTATCATCATCATCATCATCATCATCATCATCATCATTGTCATTATTTGATATTATTATCATAATTATTATCATTTTCATAATCATTATTATGATGTTTGTTGTTCATGTTGTTATCATTATCCTTCTTTCTTCTTCCTCTTCCTCTTCTTCTTCTTCTTCCTTCTCCTTCTTCTTCTTCTTCTTCTGATTATCATTGCTCTTGTTGTTTTTTTGCTGTTGTTGTTTTACTGACAATGATAATAAAGGGAAAACACATAAATGGGCATATTAGAATACATGCGCGCGTACGCGTACGAGCACATTCACTCACACACAAACACACAAACACGCGCGCCATTTATGTCCTACCTAGCATAAGTAAAACAGACTATCAAACCAGGGCACAAAGAAAGGGCAAGACGGGGAATCCAACACGTAAATGGCTCTTGCAGTCAGAACACATCATGTAATAATAATTAAAGCCTAACAAGAGAAAGAGAGAGAGAGAGAGAGAGAGAGAGAGAGAGAGAGAGAAGAGAGAGAGAGAGAGACTTTGACACTTTTGACACTTTGACACTTTGATATTTTATTGTCATTAGCAAAGAGGTCTTTTGACAAGGGGGGGAGAGGCAACAGAACAAAACATTTCCCTCTTCCTTTCCTGCAAACAAATAGTAACACTTTCATTCCTAGTGTGTATCAGATCCAAAGTTAACAAAAACAAATAAATTCGTAACATTTCGTTATGTCCTCACCTCACGCACAGGAGTAATGCAGTAAGGTTTAAAAAAAAACACCCTTAAGACTGACCAAAGTGTCAAGAGAGAGAGACAGAGAGAGAGAGAGAGATTTTGTGTTTGTTTCTGTTTCTGTTCTTCTTTGGGTTCTGTTTGAACCAGTTCAAGATTCAAGAGGCTTTGCTAGTCATGAATGAATGTTAATTCAGATTGTTTATTTCTGTCTTAGTCTGAATGAATGTTATATGAGATTGTTTTCTTTCTGCAATTGTTGTTGCTGTTTAGCCTACTTTCACCAGGAACAAGTTACGAGGACAAAGATGGAACATTCTTTTAGGGGTATGTCTCCCTATGTGTTCTGTGTGCTTCGCGTCAGCCTTTCTGCAGCTCGACTTGGTGTCGTAAGCGCACCGTTTGTGTGGACTTATGGGCACGTACTTAAACCTCATCGCTGGAGCAATAGCTACCCTTCATATCGCCATTTTTCAGAAGTGCGATGACTGAAATGTGTTGCTGTGCATAGGAAGAGGGCTCCCAAACAGATCGTCAAAGCTTCCAAGCCAGATTTAAACACATCAAAGCGAATGTATGTAACATGCAATTGTTCGAGTTATAACGCTTTGTTGCCATTTATATTCGTTCGAATTCGTAGTGTTTTGTTGTCGTTTTGTTTCATTCGATTAAAAACGCTTTGTTGCCATTCGTATTACTTTCGAATTGTAACGTTTTGTCGCCAATTGTATATTTCATCGAATTATAAACGCTGTTTGCCATTTGTATTCTGCATGAGAAGCAGTACGCTGATATTTTTCTCACCTGTTTTTCTTTCTATTCCCTTCGATAATGTTTCTGTTTATATCATCACAAAAATTAGTTTTAAAGCCTTTTCAACTGGAAAATGGCCTTCTGAAGTCTTCTAGGCAGTCCAGCGTACATAAACAAAGTACATAAGAAGTAGACGGGGGAAAGTAATGCGGTTTGAAAGTATATATAGCAAAATAGAAAGGGGAAACGTAATGCAGTTTTGAAGGTACTCCAACGCAGTCACTGGGGCGTCCAGTGCAGAGACATAATGGTCTGCTCGTTTTCATTGCAGCACGCTCCACCTCTTCAGCGAAGGTACTGATGCCAATTAACAAGGGTTCCCCTCATTTGAAGCAAGGAAGGGAAGAGAAGTGGTGCGCCTCTGCCGGTTCTGAACTCACAAATTCATGATTTTTGCAGAGACGAAAAACGGGAAAGTATAGTGAGGAGTGCTGTGTAGTTTATCATTTGAAAAACAAGGGAGGGAGACAGACAGACAGACAGACAGACAGACAGACAAACAGACAGACAGACGGACAGAGATTAAAAGAGAGACAAAGAGACAGTGACACACACACACATACGCGCACGCGCGCGTGGGCGCGCGCGCACACACCACACACACACACATGCGCCGCACACACACACACACAACACACAACACACACACATACGCGCGCGCGCGCGCGCACGTACGCACACACGCACGCACGCACACACACACGCACGCACACAACGCACGCACGGCACGCGCGCACACACACACACACACACACACACACAAACACCACACACACACACACACACACACACCACACACACACACACACACTCCACTGCACTGACAGACAGACAGACAGTCATACAGACAGACAGACAGTCAAAGAGAGAAAAAAGCGACAGAGAGGACCGTCTCCCACACCACCCACGCATACACACACACACAACACACACCACACACACCCACACCCACACACACCACACACAACACACACACACACACAGGAGAGACCGCGAGAGGGAGGAGGAGTGGGGATCGAAGTGATGAGCGAGAGAGATGAAGAGGACGTTTCATTCAAGGGAGGTAGAAGTGCAGTTGAAGTGATACATCAACGAAGGGAAGATGATGCACCTTGCTACAAAAAAGTGATATGTGTACATTTTCTAAGGGGGGGCTTGCAAATTACCAAAATATCACATCACAGTGTTTTGCCTTTTAAATGTCTTAGAAAGAACAACAGTGAAAAAAAATCATATCAGTTGAATTTTTAAGGCCAACATTAGGATTGATCTTAGTAAGGCTAATCTCCTGTAATGTTTTGTGAAATATCTTTTCTTCTCCAGTCACTAAAGCATTGGGCAACATAACACAAAATGATATCTCAGGTTACCACAAATTCTCATGATTTCTTTTATACGTCAGCCTATGCTGAGAGTGTTGAGGTGGATGGGTAAATGTGTGTGTGTGTGTGTGTGTGTGTGTGTGTGTGTGTGTGTGTGTGTGTGTGTGTGTGTGTGTGTGTGTGTGTGTGTGGAGAGAGAGAGAGAGAGAATAAAAGAGAGAGAAAGAAAGAAAAGGAGAAAAATCTACGTGCGTCTGTTGCTCTTGAGAGTGTGCATACAAGATCTGTGTTTGTTTAAGTAATAATGCGTAGTAGTGTGTGTGTGTGTGTGTGTGTGTGTGTGTGTGGGTGTGTGTGTGTGTGTGTGTGTGTGGGTGTGTGTGTGGTGTTTCACCCTACAACACCCTACCTCAACCCCTCCCCTCCTCCGAAAAAAGCATTTAAAGAAAACAAGAGCTGAGTTCAGACACAGACTACATGAATTATTCATTCCATCCGATTATGAAACTGGTCTAGGATTATTCCAGTGTTAGTGTATTTCGTTTCATTTTGTTATCTCCGCCGAAGAAAATTATGTTTTCATCATCCTTTTCCCTGTTTTCCTTGTTTGTTTGCCTCTTAACAAAATCACGCTAAAGGTATCACTGTCAGAAGATGAAATAGGGACCAGGAACGATACCATTGACTTTTAGAGCCGATCCGTTCTGCAGATCCGGATCAAACAGCCATTCAGGATCGTTCTTCATTGTCGGTTTACATACAAGCTCAGTCCGGCTGTGAATCTGTCTCTCTATTGCTCTTTATACAAATCTATAGTTTTCCATCAAATCTTCTCAACGTTTCACACGGTGACGCCTTAGTATACTGAGCAGGTTAGAGAGAATCGCTTTTGTGCTAAAACCCTCGCATTCGTTGCATCTTAATGCAACCCTGTGACGAAGCGAAGCGATGTAGGGACTGATTCGAAGCGGGTCAAACACATCGTGCTGGTCAAGATTCATTTAGAGTTCAAATACCGTGTTTATTGTCAGCCGAAAAAAAAGTCACCTGGAAGATTGTTAGACTAGAGTCCTTTGCGATTGCGACCTTTTTTTTTTCATCCATATATCTGAGGCAATGGCAGACTGGGGAGAAGAAGAGGGAATGCGGTATAAAAGTGAGGGTGAGGAAGGAGGAGGGGAGGGAGAAGGAACGAGTCAATGGGGATTCTCGACAGGGAAAGGGAAGAGATAGGAGGGGCAGGGAAAACGGAGGAGAGGGAAGGAAAGGAAGGGAAGGGGAGGAGGGAGG
>JADBJO010002443.1:129811-137311 GCA_016801955.1 Conus betulinus
ATAAACATGTATTTGTATGCCTCTTTTTTTTTTTTTTTTTTTTTTTTTTTTTTTTTTTTTTTTTTTTTTTTTTTTTTTTACGATTGACAAACCTCTAATCTCAGTCTGCAGGGTGATCGTGAGGGTAATGGTGAGACTCAGGGTGGAGAGGATTGGGCAGGAAAGGCCAGAGGATGGGGGTGGAGACGGAAGAAGGGTGGGACGGATGGGCAGGGGTGGGGGGGTGAGCCAGTAAAAAGACACCAGGGTGGTGCACGGAACATAACCCCTGCAAAATCATGGCAAAAAAAGCGCTTGTGGGGAAAATCTGACCAACCTCCAGTAATTGGCGAGATTAATGGCGGACATTGTGGAATTCATCAGAACGTCACGCTCCCCATCGCTTCCTCGCTCTTCACACTGCTCGGATGGAAGAGAGAGAGGGGTGGCATCTGCCCTCCCCCCCCCCTCCCTCCACCCCACATTTCTCTCGCGCCCCACACACCACCGACCACTCTCCCTCCCTCCCACCCTCTCCACCACATCTAATCAACGAAATAAACAGGTTTCTGTTGACCATACATTTGGAAACGTGTCATTCATTCAAAAAAAAAAAAAAAAAAAAAAAAAAAAAAAAAGGTGGTCGAGAGGTGAAACAAAATTCTACAGTCAGGTGGATCATCTCGCTAAGGCTGCTTATTCTTGATCGAATGAACCACTAGTTCCTGTGTCTATTGAGACCTAACGGCGATTCAAAGTTCCCCTCTTAACTGAAGTTGACGATCCACGATCTACTTCCCCCTCCTTGATCGTTCAGTTATTTCATTCAAAACTTTTTAATTGACCAAACATACAATGACAACTAACATACATAAATCAATACACTGATCCATAGTTACACATATTAACACATACAAATGTACATGCATTTTTTTTTTTTTTTTACACGGGCACACTTGCCAAATAAATTCTAATAACTGGCATTAATCCTGTGTACCCACGTTGTGGCCGAGATTAAATAGGAAAAAAAAGAGTATACAGTACTTTTTAACATAATACACTCACATACCCATACACACACACACACCCTTGCGCATACCTTCATATGATACATACCATTAGTTCCCTAGTATTTTGGTATAAGGTGACCATTTTGTTAAGTACGTTGCATAATTCATCTCCATTAAGGACATATATTTCTCCATCTTATGTCTATAGTCCAGCTCCTTCAAAAATATGCTTATATTAGGTTTTGTTTTGTTAATTCTACATTTATACAAGAAATATTTTCCCATTAAAATTATCAGGTCTAGCATATCGTCGGTTTTTGTTTTCTCATCCGTACCAAATAATATAATCTCCACGTTAAGGGATAATCTTACACAGTGTGAACAGTTAACTTGCAGAACCCTTTCCAGGTCTTTCCAGAAAATACGGGTAAACTCTCACATTCCCACAGATAGTGGTTAATTGAGTCTTTCTCTCTAATGCAGAAATTACATTTGTCGCTATCAATAATTTGCATACTTTTCAGCACACTGTTTGTTACCAGAATTCTGTGGCATATCTTAATTTGGAACCATTTCAGTTTTGTTTCTTTAATTTTCTTAATCCTTTTCAGTACCTCTACCCAATCAATTGGTATATTAAGACATTGTTCCCACTTGATAAATGCACTAATGTTAAGAACCTCATTGGCTTCCACCATAATATCGTAATAAGCACGTGATCCTTTATTAATACTACAAATTTTTGAAGTGCTAAAGTTTTATCATTACCAATGTTACTATCTAATTTCAATCTTCGTTTCTTTGTATAAGCTTTGATCGAATGCACGCAACTTAAATGAGTTTAAAAATTGATATGAAGGCCCATTTTCTCTGACAGTTCATGGCAACTTAGAAAGTTACCATCCTCATCAAGTAAATGTTTAACTAGAAATATATTGTTCTGCATCCATTTCTTGTAAAAGAACGGTTTTTCTCCTACTTTGAACTTTTCATTACAAAAAATAGGTTCAGCGGCTAAATCTGTACTCTCAGTTAATTCTACCTGTTTGCAGAATCTTTGATACGACTGAAAGACGCCTTTCCAAAATCTGTTTATAACATTACTTTCAACAAATCTGTCAGGGCCATATGCGTCAATGATACCTATTTCGGGACATAATGAATGTAATATTATTTTCCACTTGTGGTCGTGCATGTACACCTTCCGTATCCAGGCGATTTTTAAGGAACTGATATATATTTTCAGGTCGGGTATACCTATCCCTCCTTTATGTATATTATGTATTGAGTATTTTCTTTTAATTTTATCGTTTTTGTTATTCCAAACAAATTTGAAACACATTTTCTGTAATGAAGCGATCTGGGAATCAGGAGGATTCGGTAAGAGGATCCATAAGTACACCAGTTTTGATAGCACTAAAGATTTGAGCACAGCTACTCTACCTAATGGTGTTATTATTCTTTTTGACCATATTTTGAACAGGTTTTGGACTTCTGCGAATTTGTATTTCATATTAATTTCCGTCATATCTGATAAACTATTCGTAAACCACAGTCCTAGATTTTGAACTGTGAGGGGTTCCATTCCATTTTATAGTAGGGTAAATATGTTTTCGTGGAATTTTTCTCTGTACCTAACCAAACATTAAACGTTTTTTTCATAGTTCAATTTGAGTCCAGATATTTGCTGAAATTCATAAAGGTTTCTAAATAGTTTTTCATATGATTTCTTATCTCCTTCTAACGTAAAGGTAGTGTCGTCTGCAAACTGATTATTTTTGAATTCTGTGTTTTCTATCTTTATGCCTTTGATATATCGGGGTCTTGCCTTATCTTGGTCGCTAGTATTTCTACGCACAAAACAAATAGATATGGGGATATAGGGTCCCCTTGACGGCAACCTCTTCCAAGTATGAAAACTGAAGACACTTTCCCATTCACTATCACGTAAGACTTTATTTTATGTGTAAAAAGATGCTATCCATCGTTGAATACCTTTTCCGAATCCGAATACAGCCAGAATTTTACTCATGTATGACCAGTTAATTGAATCGAATGCTTTTTCGAAGTCGACAGAAATTAATAACCCTCGTAAGCGATTCACTTCTAAATAATGTATTAAATCGTATATGTTCGTAAACTATCTCCTATGTATCTTCCTGGAACGAAGCCCGTCTGGTCCTCGTTTATGAGCTTTGGTAGAACATTTTTTATTCTGTTTGCAATACAAGCTGAAGCAATTTTGTAATTTTGTATGCCTCTCTTGCTTTCCTCTCTCTACACAGTGAGGTTCCTCCCCATTGGAGATTGTCTCCCCGTTGGAGACTATAAGCTTGCTGAAGGCTCACTTTGAGAAGCATTTATTATTCCCCATTCACCCACTCAAGCACATACTGTTAGTTAGGCAGAATTATCTACCACTGCAGATATGAATGCTTATCTCCCCCTATGTCTTCAATCTAAGACATAAGAGCAAGATTTCTTTATAATTGAATATTTCTTACAGTCATTGCAACACCAAGCTGATCTGCAAGTAGCTGGAATGATGCTCGGTTACTTATCCTTGGAATGTATTATTTTACTGAGTGTGTCTAATATATATAGTTATATATATATATATAGAGATAGAGAGAGAGAGAGAGAGAGAGAGGAGAGAGAGAGAGAGAGAGAGAGAGAGAGAGAGAGAGAGAGAGACTGAGGAAGATAGACAGGGAGAGAAAGCAGGTGAGTGACTGTGTTGCAAAGACAAACAAAGATCGTGACACAAAATAAACAGATGAGAGAACTGAGATGACGCATTTCAACACTGGACCATGGCAAGAAGCATGTTGAGTCTCAGAGGCAATGTGACAGGCATGCGACAGAACCTTCTCGCTTTTCCTCAGAGGAAGGTCAAAAATCAAAACGTCAGTGTCCTTGTCTGCTCGGATTGACCTGATATGTGTAGGCAAGGAGGCATGCGATACAGCTGAGAAGCCCAGAAGAAAGTTCAATAATTGTGAGAGAGAGAGAGAGAGAGAGAGAGAGAAGACGGAGAGAGAGAGAGAGAGAGCGAGAGGAGAGAGAGAGAGAGAGAGGGAGAGAAAAGTGAAACTGAAAGAGGAAAGTTAAACAGCGAGCTTAAAGTTAGACCGTCTGTCAGGGCTCGCGCTGAAATTAGGACACAGGGGCGATCTTGACATGCGGATGTCTTCTACTTTAAATCTTAAACGATCAAACACTTGTGTGATCTCTATGTTTGTATGTATGTATGTATGTATGTATGTATGTATGTATGCATGTATGTATGTATGTATGTGTGTGTGTATGTATGTATGTATGTTTGTTTGTTTGTATGTATGTATGCAGGTATGTAAGTATGTAGGTGGGTAAGTAGGTTTTGAACGTTTTATATGGAAAGGCAAAACAAAACGCCAAGAGAATTAAGAAAGGTAAATGTTGTGACGTAAAAGTCACCTGGGTTTTCTGATTGTGTTTAAGTCATAACAGGTTAGTCTTCATGCTGTGATAGTAGTAGTTGTCGCGCAGCAGTGGTAGTATCATCATCATCATCATCATCATCATCATCATCATCATCATCATCATCATCATCATCATTATCATCAACATCATCATCGTCATCATCATCATCATCATCATCATGATTATTATTATTAATGTTGTTGTTGTTGTTGTTTGTTGGTAGTAGCAGTAGTAGTAGTAGTAGTAGTAGTAGTAGCAGCAGCAGCAGCAGCAGAAGTAGTAGTAGTATAATCATGGGCATCAGGAATAGTGTATGGTGCTTGTCCTAGCCCTGTGTCATCCTAGACTAGTGCTGTGGTGGTCTGTTTCAACCTACAGTAGCGTGGCATAGACTAGTGCTGTGGTGGTCTGTTTCAACCCTACAGTAGCGTGGCATAGACTAGTGCTGTGGTGGTCTGTTTCAACCCTACAGTGGCGTGGCATAGACTAGTGCTGTGGTGGTCTGTTTCAACCCTACAGTAGCGTGGCATAGACTAGTGCAGTGGTGGGTCTGTTTCACCCTACAGTGGCGTGGGCATAGACTAGTGCTGTGGTGGTCTGTTTCAACCCTACAGTGGCGTGGCATAGACTAGTGCTGTGGTGGTCTATTTCAACCCTACAGTGGCGTGGCATGGGCGGACAAGTTATTAGACAACCTGACCTGGAACGTGTACCAAGCCCCCTGGACCACCCGACGCAGTTGGGCAACTGTTGCTAGTCTTGAGCGAACGAGATCAAGCTCTCGCTCTCACCAGCAATTTAAGGTCAGGGACAGAACTCAGCCAGTCATCACGTGCTTGGGGTTGCTGTGCAGCCCTGGATGTGTATACATTGTCCTGATGAAGGATGGCGCTGGGGTGATTGTTAAAGAAAAGAGAACCGTTTGGGGCGCAGGACGCAATTCATGGAGTGATCAGCATTCAATCCATTTTTTTTTAAACTTCCAGTACTGTCAAAGAAGATAGGCTCCAGGGATGTAATAAGGCGAATGCTGTCCCAGAGCATGACGCAATGTCGACTCCAGGGATCCCTTTTCCGCTCATTGTCTGCGTTTCTAAGACCATCTTCAAATTCCAACCCATCAGTCTCAATGGATGATATACAATTGTGTGTGTGCCATGTCTGTCATTGAGCCTGTGATGCCCTGTGTCACCACTGATAGGCTTCTGGTGATTATAGTCGCGTTCCTAGCCATGTCTTCCCTCAGCTAACAGAAGTTTGTTTTTCAGCTGCTATAGAAGAATACCATAATCCTGGCAGAAAGTGGTGACACATGGCTGCCCATCGCATCGAAAGTCAGCAGGTCTGCCTTTGCTTAGAAACAGTTCCATAAGTTATGTGTCGTTGTAAACTTTAATGTTGTAGGCTTCAGCGATGGTCCATGGGTTACCTCAGTATGCAGTTGGCATGGTTGTTTCTTCAGTTCTCAGAGTGAAAGACTTGTATGGCTGGGTTTTTTTTCCCCATGGGCCAGTCATTAACTCTGATGCCTTATCATTTTGAATCATTTCAGGAATTAGCTGGGCTTCCAGTGCACGTATAACTCTCAGGCAGAGGCTACTAGGAAGCCTTTATCAAGATCAAGAAGCAGTTTTTTACACAACATGAATACTGGCCAATTATGCACTTCACACATGTGAGAAAACGCAGTGCCTTTTATTCACAGTTTTTTTTATTTTCGTAACTCTATTGGTGTGTTTCTTTCGCCTGTTATACAAATCACGCAGAGGCAGAAACGACCAGAAAGCATTTATGAAGATCAACAAGTAGTGATGAATACTAACCAGTCATGTATTTGATATAATGAGAAAAACAAGGGTTCCTTTTCTTGACAGAGCGACTGACATGTTTTCCTTATGTAACTGTTTTCGCGTTTCTTTTGCCATACGTTATATATAGAAACACATATAATACATCCATGCATAAATGAATACGTACATCCGTGCATACATACATCCACACATAAATGAATAGATTTATACATACATACATCCATACATCATATATCAGTACATACATCCATGCATACATACATGCATAACATACATTCATAATACATACATACATACATACATACATACATACATACATACATACATACATACATACATGCATACATACATACATACATACATACATACATACATACATACATACATACATACATACATACATACATACATGCATGCATGCATGCATGCATACATACATACATACATACATACATACATACATACATTCATACACACATAACATACATGCATACAATCACACATGCATACATACATACATTCATACATACATACATCAGTGCATACATACATACATACATACATACATACATACATAACATGCATACATGCGTACATTCATACATAGCATACGTACATACATATTTATACATACATGCATACACAATGCATACATACATACATACATACATACATACATACATACATACATACATACATGCATGCATGCATGCATGCATACGTGCATACATACATACATACATACATACATACATATACATACATACATACAAACGTAGGTCTTCAATCCTCTTCTAAGTTTCAGAGTGGGAGGCATCTGTAAGTCCAGATTCCTCCTGTGCCTCTATCTCCAAGAGAGCCCTGACAGACGGTCTAACCTTCAGCTCATCGATTAACTAGCTTCACATAGTTAACTTTTTTTCCCTCACAGTTTTTTAACTTTCTTCTTGACTTCTCAGTTGTGGCTGCCTCCTCGACTACATATCACATGGTCAATCAGAAAAGACAAGGAGACTGACGTTTTGATTTTTGGCCTTCCCTGGAGGAAACGTAAGAGGCTTCTGCCACACTTCCTTTCATGTCGACTCTCAGACTCAACATGGCTCTTGCCTTACATTAGAAAGGTCTAGTATTGAGGCGGATGATCTCAGTTTTCTCTTATTTTTTTTTTTTTTCAATGTTTGTTCGAAGATCCTGTTTCTTGTTTGCAAGAAAGTCAGTATATCTGTCTGTGTGCG